>JAODXP020000019.1:15013447-15278447 GCA_027497455.2 Sardinella longiceps
GGCGTTATCATCTCCAGTGCTGTGAAGAAGACCAAACAGGAAAGTGGGTGTTCAGGGCTTTATGTATGCCATCTCACAAAATCATCAAAGATTTGTAAAAAGACTGAATTGCAATCATCTAATGTGTGGCCCTCAGACTAAATCCGTTGCCCACACCTGTCCTATAGGCTATTTGGACACCTTTGACAACACCACATAATGCTAAGTCTAAACCATGGATTATAATGTAACAAACTGTGTACAAAAACTGTAATACCATTCACATAATAGGATATGTTACTTTCAAATTCTTAGTACATGTGTAGTAAGTAATGGTTGTTGACTGAGTACTGTATTAAGTATTTCACACTTGTTCCAACGATCAGTCGTAAAAGGACAACAGCATGACAGCTGTCGGTAGGCCTATTGGCACATGCATATGCAAAAATAAATACATAGCAAGGGCTGAGAAGCAAAAGAGCATAACTGACATTTGACTAGTTTTCAGTGCCAGGCTAGCACAGCAAGCCAATTGAGTTTTATCATTGGATCAGTGCAACAACTAAGTGGATGTGACACACTTGAAGGCCCTCTTAAAAACCCTAATGTCGGGGGCGCAGTTGCTCAGTGGGCAAGAGCGTCAGACCACCACTCCAGGGACCTGGGTTCGAGTCCGACCCGAGGTCATTTCCCACCCCATATCTCTCTCCAATTTGTTTCCTGTCCGTCTCTATACTGTCCTATCTGTTTAAAGGCAAAAAGCCCCCCCAAAATAAAAAAACCCTAATGTCTGTATCTATCAACAACAGCTGAAAAAAAGTCTTCCACCTGATCGCATAGCCGGACTCCTGTCCTGTAACCACATTAGATTCTTTGTCTAAACATCAAATCCTGTGTAACCAAAGTCTTTGTTACGATCTAATTCATGTGTAGATACACTTTACCAGTAATATAAAGTGCTACTGAGCCTACAAGCGAATAGTGCTTTAAACTTCAGAAAGCTGTAATAAAATTAAGGGGTCTTCAGCACAGGATTCTTGATTTTCAATAATCTAGCGAGAACACAAAAGGGAAACATGATCCATGAGTAATTTGTTGCTCATTACATCATTTAAACACACCCTTACTCTCCACCTCAAGCTGGTGGGTGGTGAGCTTCCGGGCACCATAATGCCTGCATGCCTTACCCAGGTGGGTGCTACAGTACACATTGGTGCTGGTTAGTAAGGTCCCTCTGTAACGCGCTTTGGGTCAACTGTGTTGTGTAAAAATGCGCTATATACTGTTAATACATATGGACCACCTGACCCATGAGTCTGCAGAGAAGAATGCCTCGACTATACCAATAATATTTTCATTACTGAATATACAACAGAAACGGCTCTTACCTGAAAAACCCCAGGGTACCTAGTCTGTACTGAACATGCACTACAACCACATTCTGATATGCTGCCAAGACAGACCCATCAGTGAAGGCGGCAGATCCCATAGCAAATCCTCCTCCGTGTATCCACACCATCACCTACAGTATGTGTCACACACATACCCACAGTCAGACACTCATAATTGTAGACAACCAGAACACCCTATAGCATAGCCTTAAACTGGACTTACGGGTAACTTTGTATCCTGGCCAGGGTGAGCAGGTGTGTACACATTGACGTATAAGCAGTCTTCAGACACCTCAGGGATGTCCATCATGATGCCAACCATATCCAGCAGGACTACAGATCCATTTGGATCTTGTAGACACCTTAAAGAACACAGATTGAAGCACATTTCATGATATACCTGTTTTCTTTCTTACTTACTTCGACCTACTTACTTTTCTTATTACGTACTGTATAGGTCTAATTTAAAACTGAGGAATTGTAGATCAGCTGTTTATACAATGAACTGGCAAAAGTGTGGCGGCTCGTATGGACCTGTATTCCATTGATATATCACTGTGTACAATCAGCTGTCATAAAATGAAACAAATTGGTGCTAGCTGGACAAATTATCCACAGTTGCAGCAAGTCCACCATTGCAGATAATAAGCAAAGTGATGCGGGCATTTTCCTAACAACAAAATAGTCTGCACCTAGTGCCACTGAAGACGCTACAGACTATTTTTTTTAACTCCAATGCAACACGGCCACAAGTTGTAGGTGCAAAATGATATGAATGGTTAGCTTAACAAGTACAGTCGGTCATATTGTGTAGTTTGTAACACATAACACTCTTTGTAATTAAAATATAATATATTCCCTAATGACTGTCCACAAACTATATGTGTGTATATATATGTGTGTGTGTATCTTTTTTCTACTACCTAGTAGTAGCCTAACTCTCAGACAACATTCTGTATTCAATCTACGTATCAGACTACCAACTGTACGGATTCTTTTTTAGGCCCCCGGCAAGTGGGTTGAGCCCATGAGGCGTGGATCTGCCCAAGGTTTCTTCCTAACAATGAATTATTAGAAAGTGAAGGGAGTTTTCCTTGCCCCTGTCACTCATGGGTTCTCCATGTACTGTCTGTAAAGCGCTGTGAGACAATGTATTGTATTTGAGCGCTCTATAAAATAAATTGAATTGAATTGAATAGAATCTGCTCATGGCTCTTGGCTGTAGCTAAAAACAAACTGTGGGCAGTCTGCCCCTGAAACATAACACTTGGGTGAGCTACCACTCTGGCAGGTTTTGTTCAGTCCTCAGATCAAATAATGCAAACTCTGCAGATCAAAAACATCTGCTTTTACAAAAATACAAACATAAAACACAAACATTGACCAGAATGACTGACTGTAATGTAGACGTACATGGGAGGCATTTGGGTGGCGTCTCTGACTCCTTTCCATCCTTCTTGCAAAGGCTGCGGTGGAGCCAGTCTTAAATTTCCCACAGGTGCTTTGGCAAAAGGCACACCCAGGTATGCATGAACTACAGTTGTCTTTCCACGAACACGGACATAGTCTCCCCTTAGGACTCCCTGTTTGGTGTGGAGTAGTGGTCCTGTAAAATGAAGTCATGGAGAAATCATTCAGTTGGGCTAGTTTCCATTCAGTTAAAGTTCCTACACGTCAACAACACATTTGCAATACAATACAATACATAGGCCTACAATAAATATTGATGGGCTAGTAATGTAATATGAGCTCTCATTTCACGCAATTTTTTTTTTTCTTTTTTTTTTTTAACAGGCATCATGTGAAGGATGTGGTGCACAACATCTCAAGCAACTGCCAAATACCAACCAAACACACCCAACCCTGGTTCGAATCTCATTGCTGCACGTGTCTTTACAAATAAATCGACAAAGTTTAGCCTACTGTTTTCGTGAAGAAAGAGGCATTCTATCAGTATGTTCATAAATAAAATGGTCAATAAAAGTCATTCATGTGTTATTTTTTTAATTTTTAATTTTTTTTTAATTAGACAGCGCATCAAACGTAAGAAGAAGCGGAAGTAGGCCTAGGCTTGGTGTATGCCTGTGCGGCAAAGTCTGGGAAGTGAGAACTGTCAATTCCCAAAGCTCATTGAGAGAACTTCAGCTGCAAAAGCTTTGGTCTCTAAAACTGTGCAGGTAAGATCCATGTCAAATCCCGATCCCTCGACCTCCACTTACCATCATGTGCAGTCGATAAACTCAAATGTAAAGCACACACAGTGACTAAGGTGTTAACATTAAAGATAGATTTCATTCTTAGAGGAAACCGTTGAAATCATGCAAGATCTTTCTAAAGTTCCCTCTGGGCGCGCGGTCGCGGACCGTGGATGCGATTCTCTCCGACCAAAACTTGACAGCGACGGCGGAACACAGGGAGCAACAGAAGCCTAGTAGCCCAGCTGTTGTGGTGACCAACCTATTCAGCACTGAGCTGCTTGCAAAAGGACATAAGGCGGAGCATAGCCTATCTGGCCTTGCCCTAGCCTAGACAAATTCTGGGCGCGCGCCAGAAATCATGCTTCCATTTTTCATTCATTTAAATACTTGCGTAAAAGAAACGTTGTTGTTGGTCTATAAATCTAGATCCAAATTCTCTCTTATGCACGAGTGACCTCAGGAACGTCAGGCCTACAAACTAATAGGCTAAAATCTGTTTTAAAGTCTACCAGTTATGCAAAATAATATTTGCTTATGGGCTTATAGATTTGTGAAACGATTTGGAGAAGTAACGAATTTTCTTGTCATTCATCCATTCTTTATGTTCATTGTGAAATGACAGTTGTGCTTTTAATTACAGTTTTACCAGATGTTTGATTATGTCTTTGAAGAACACAGGGCCCTAGTAGCCTACAAAACATAGTAGGCCTATATTGCATTAACATGTAGGCTACGGCACAATGGGGTTACTCATAAAACTTTTGGTGGATAGCCTTATCCGTGTTGAATTACACAATGTTCAGTGAGGTATTGCTCGTTATGTTGGAGTGTTGGCTGAATGCTATTCATGACAACTGACGTCAAGGACAGAAATGTTTGGTGAATGTTTTGTTGATTTTCCCCCCAGTAATTTTGTCTTATCTTCAGGTATTGTGAAAGACGACCAACAAATCAGTAGAACACAGTAGGTTATGGGTTGACTACGAGCCGAGAAATCAGATCATCCAATACATTCGTGTGAGCTGGCTTAATTGTTGCACCTGGACTCTCTATAAAGCTCAGGTGCAAGAAATGAATTGCTTTTGTTTGGCTAGTCTCGAAGCCATGGAGCTAACGTGGCTTCTTTTGATAACATGTGGGCTTTCAGTTTTCTTGTCAGGTGAGATTCAGTGTATGATTACAAGAAAACGTATGCCTTTGCATTTGAAAGTTGGCCTTTAGACTTACAAAGTATATCCAAATCTTGATAGATGGATGCACTTCCAGGGAAGTACACATTGAAAAGGTTTCAGTGTAGGGCTACCTTACAAGCCAGTTGATCTGATTCTGATTTTATTTATTTTATTTTATTTTATTTTATTTATCTGATCATTTATTTATTTTGCAGTTGAAAGTGCTGTTTCCTCGACCGTAAGATGCCGCATAGGCCAGTATACCTGTAAGGATGGGAGTGAATGTATTCCCTCAAGCCATGTGTGTGATGGTGATCCAGACTGTGGAGACAAGTCTGATGAGGAAAACTGTGCTGTGGAATGCACTTCAGGTAGTGGAATGCATGTGTGCGTACACACACACACACACACACACACACACACACACACACACACACACACACACACACAATTATCAATGGTGTGATTGGGAGACAATCTCATGAATACTCAGTAAATTTATGTTTTGTTTGTTTGTATGTTGTAGGTCAATTCCAGTGTGCTCATGGCAAGATGTGCATTGATAAGAGTCTGCTATGTGATGGGGTACCCCAGTGCCAGGATCAGTCAGATGAGCAAGACTGCTCAAAGACTGAAGGCTGTGTTCATCAGTGTGACGACAAAAGCCTCTGTCTGCCAGCGAATTTGATTTGCGATGGAGAAAACGACTGCCGGGATGGGACGGATGAGGTTGGGTGTGGTGAGTTCAATATAATGGGTGGAAAATGAAAGGTTAATGCAAGTGCAGAGCTTTCTGTTTGTTTATTTGTTTGTTTATTTGTCTATGTATGCTGCAATACATATTAAATTGTATTGTATGCTGTAATACATTTTCAATTCAATTGCTGTCATAATACAGCATACAGTACTGTATATGTGTCCCTGAAGAACTTTATCCATGCATATTACAAACAATCATTAAGCTCTGAAGTTTGGAGTGATGTTAATGTCATTCAGGGAGTTTTGGAGCATTACGGTGATAAGTGGAATTTATTACCTCTGCCAAGGACCTTACGGTTTCATGTTTGTCTGTCTGATTATCTGTTTGTGTACAAAATAATGCAAAAAGCAATGCATGGCTTTTGGGTAAATTTTCAGACAAAATGGATATTGAGACAAAGAACATAGGATTTAAATTTATGTGGTAGTCGGTGATCCAGACCACCATCTGAAATTCATATTGTGTGCCCATAATGCTTTGCTATTGTGCACATGTGTCTTGTCACACTGTTGTTTGCTCATTTCCAGGGAGCAGCACAGAGGTGAGCACAGGGGTTACCACTAAGCCAACCACACTGCCTCCACCAAAGCGATGCCGCATTGGTTTCTCTGCCTGTGCAGATGGCTCTTGCATACCATCCATTTATATGTGTGATGGGGAGAAAGACTGCGATGATGGCTCAGACGAAAAAGACTGTGACGTTGATTGCTCGACAGGTTGGTTAATGAGTGCATTTGGTTGTAGTAAGTTGGTACAGTAGCTTGCTACATTGCACTTGATGGAAGTGAATCTTTGGCTTGTCTTTATTTTCATGCATCACTAGGTTCACATAAGCAGCGTTATTGAAAGGTTACGCTAATACCTTGCGGGGTTGTAATGTCAACTTTTTGATTACAATTGATTTATTAATTTTATTTTAGATTCAAAGGAGTAGAATGAATAGAATTTTTTTGTTGACAGTAAAAATCTAGCTCCATTTAACCCTTTCTTTGCATTTTGTTTCTTGTCTCTGTAGATGAGTTCCAGTGTGCCCATGGTAAAAAGTGCATCGGTAAGAGCCAGTTGTGTGACGGGATAGCCCAGTGTCAGGACCGCTCTGATGAGAGGGACTGCTTAAAGTCCGACAGCTGCGTTCACCAGTGCGACAACAAAACCCAGTGCCTGCCAGAAAGCTTCCTGTGCGATGGGGAGAGGGACTGCCGGGATGGCACAGATGAGTCTCACTGTGGTAAGGTCTGTTAAAGGAATACTCCACCCTTTTATGAAATTGGGTTATTATTCACGGTCTTACCTGGAGTTATTTGTGGGGTAAAAGCATTTTGGTCTCAGTGCTTGTGTTTTCTATGTGCGGCAACACCAATTTAAGCTTTACCTTAGCATAGGTGCTGGAATGTAATGATGCCAAAGAGTTGCCATCTGGCTACTTTACATTCCAGCACCTATGCTAAGCTAAAGCTTAAAAATGGCTCAAATTGAGGTTGCCAGACTAGGAAAATTCATGCACTGCGACCAAAATGCTTTTACCCACATATGTAACACCAGGGGGTGAATAGCCCAATTTCATAAAAAGGTGGACTATTCCTCTAAACCCCCAAGTTTTACATGGCCCAAGTGTATTGGCAATGACAACATTGTCAATCTGCATCACTACATGCGGGGACTGTTGCTGACATACAAGTGGTTGTTGATATAAGTGATATATGGGCCTCATGCTGAACAGCACAATTTAAGTGTCCAAATCTTTATTTTGTTTTTAAAATTATTTAATATTCATAATATTGTTTTTATTTATGCATCATCTTGCTTTTAGATTGATATTCTGTCTTGCCTCTGCCTTACCACTTGCCTTGACTCCTTATCTTCACTTCACTACTCATGGACACCATGGCCTCACCCCTTCAGCTGCTGTGAGCTGTGACAACTCAGAGTTCCGGTGCTCCAGTGGCCAGTGTGTGTCTATGGGTGTCCGGTGCGACGGGCACCCTGACTGCAAGGACCGCTCGGACGAGGAGCACTGCACCCAGCCCCCGTCCTGCTCCACCAGCCAGCGCTGCCCCCACAGCAATGAGTGTCTGCTGGAGGCCTGGTTGTGTGACGGTGAGGTGGACTGCAAAGATGAAACTGATGAAAAGGTGAGGGAGAGGGATGGATGGATGAATGAATGAATGAATGTGCTGTCTGTTTGGCAAGTGGTTAAGGTATGACCAGTAAAGGCATGCTTTTTAACCTCTTCCCTGGAGGGGTATTGTATTGTACAGTTACCTGACTGGTCCAGGTCTTGGTTTCTGAGGGTCTTTGTGAAACATTTGATTGGTTGGGGAGGAAAGTTCATGGCATTCACCAAAGAAGTAACATGTATGTTTTCACTGGCTTTCGTGGTGGTGGTAATCCGGAACTTTGTGGAATTTGTATGGCGTCATTAACCCAATTGTCTGCACTCTGAGTGCTTTTCTAGTTCTTAATGTACTACTGTACTGATATTTCAGAATTGTGAGAAGGGTCCGGTGACGTGTAAAGAGTTCCAGTGGTCCTGTTCCTCAGGAACCCAGTGCATCCCAAAGACATGGAGGTGTGATGGAATGAAGGACTGTACTGATGAAAGTGATGAAATGAACTGTGAGTGTCAGTTGTGGTCCCCCCCAAAAAAGAGAAAATAATTGTTAAACAGTAGAAGTGCAGAACTGTACTTTACTCTACGTATCTCAACCTGTTATGTGCAATGTTTGTAGTTTTTATTCCTTTCATGATGACTACTTCATAAGGCCGCACTGTACTACACTACTGTACGGTAGGCCTGTGTCTGACATGAGGAGTATAAAAATGAGGGCTGTCCGCACACTGGAAACTCCTTGTTAAAAAAAAAAAGGTTTTTAATTACCACATGTGACGTTGCGGGATTTTGCGGACTACCCTCATTTTTTTATACTTCTCAAGTTCCTTGGAGTCCAGTACCTGTTTAAAATTTGGATGTGGGCGCTCCTCTCGTATTTCTGTGTCTGACATGAGCCTATTTGTAGGTCCCCCTGCTGCATGCCCATCTCATCAGTTCCAGTGCGACAGCTTTGAGTGTATTGACATCGCCCTGGTTTGTAACGGCGCGGCAGACTGTCCAGATGGTTCTGATGAAGGCGGAAACTGCCAAAGTGTCAAGTGCCCCACCGATGACCAGTCCCAGTGTGCTCATGTCTGTTACAAGACTCCACGTGGAACAGTGGGTATTTTGTTTTGTTTTGGTTTGTAAGAAAGTGCCTTTTTGTCACAATTTGGGCAGCATTAACAACAGGGATGGATCAAGTACAAAACTTTTGCAGAAATGCGGGTGCAGGTCTGGATATAAAATTCAAGAGGATGGCGTGGGCTGCGTTGACGTAGATGAGTGTGTGGACAACCGTTTTAATATCTGCAGTCACTTTTGTACGAACAAAGACGGGCACTTCGTTTGTCACTGCAATGAAGGCTATGTGCTTGAATCAGATGGTTACAGCTGCAAAATTGAGGGTAAATCTGGTTTCACATTTCTGAAAACTGCAAGACATACATCTTGGAACCTCTTTTTCTGTTTTTTGAGGAATTTGTTTTGTTTTGATGCTTAGGAGAGCCTTTTCTGTTGGCCGCTGTGCAGTCAGAGTTATTTCTCCTTGGACTGAGAAGCTCAAGCCTGAAGGAGGTAGTCTCCTCTGAGAAGAAGTCCATTTTGTCTGTGGATTACGACTGGCAAGAGCAGAGGGTGTTCTGGATCAGCCCAAATGCAGACTCCATAAAATGGTCTTTATTGAACCAAAAGAACAAAGGAACGATTGTCAAAGGTTTGGTCTTCTGAATGGTGTGGAATTTCCATGTTCATTCTCTGTGCATGCTTTGTGTGTGACTCATTAATGAGAAGCTTTATTTGGTGGTTTTTTGTTTGTTTTTCTTTGGTAGGAATCAATGCAGATTGTATTTCAGTGGACTGGGTGGGAAGAAACTTGTATTGGACTAATGGTTTTGGAAGCCAGATCAATGCCATTGGAATAGATCAGTCACTTGTGAAAGCCACTGACTATGTTACAATTATTGATGAAGACTTGGAGCAGCCACACTCTCTGGCACTTTTACCAGAAAAAGGGTGAGCACTTTCGGTCATAATGGAGAATACTGAGAATCATTTCTTCTTAAATTTGCATGTGTGTTAAGGTCTGTTCCTCAATAATTGCCTCAGTTTGTCCTTTTATTTTGCGTATTCATTGTATTTTTTTCTGTTTCTGTTCTCGGGAGCTACTAATTACCAGTTGGAAGTGTAAATATTGGCATTTAAAAAATGTAAACATGTAGATTTTCTCCATTTGGTCCATTGCTATGCAATCTTCACTTGTTTCAATGGCTTAGGATCATGTTCTGGTCCGAGATGGGTGGAGAAGCCAGGATTGAACGTGCTGGGATGGACGGGTCTGATCGGAGGGTTCTGATTAAAGATGACCTGAGGTGGCCTATCGGTCTGGCTGTAGACTCATTGGGACAGAGACTCTACTGGACGGATGAGAAACTGAAATGCATTGGGTCAGCCACATTTGATGGAGGCGACATCAAGGTGCTATAATCACCATTTACACATTGGTTTTGTTTTTTTCAAATCTGAGGGAGACAACTTGAAATGTGTGAAAAGTCTACATGTGTCATGTTAGGGTTGTTTATTTTGCATATATTCAGTCTTGAAGTTTTTATCCCCTCCCCCATATGAATCACAGCTCCTACAGTTGATGGAGATGCCCAGCCCATTTTCGGTGTCTGTGTTCAATGACATGATGTTCTGGTCCGATGCGGAGAGGGGGACCATTCAGAAGGCTCACAAACTCACAGGCAAAAGACGTGAGGTTCTTCTTAAACGGCCCGGACAACCCTTGGGCTTGAAAGTGGGTTCCTTTGTATTGTGCATCTTTACAGTCTGTTTGGCATGAGACTTGCGGAGGTTTTCTACCAATTACTGTATCTCACCACCACTAGTCAAGGCACTTAAAACATTTTGGATAATTGAATCTCTCTATGGTCTCTGTGCAGGTTGTTCACGCCCTTCTTCAACCACGAGTGGTCGGCGTGTGTGAAAAGCACAAGTGTTCACACCTGTGCGTCGTGGCACCAGGTCCTAAAGCAGTCTGCAAGTGCCCATCCCATCTGCTTTTGGACGATAACCAGGCAACTTGCTCAGAACCAAAGGATACTTCGTTTGTCTTTGTGCTATCCTCAACTGCTCTTACTCAGGTGACTTCTCACACCAGAGAATAAAGTAAAATGGTAAACTATAATGGAAAATGTGGCAATGGAAGTTGCTATTCAATGGCTTTTTGAATGAATTACTGCAGTTGAATGTTTGACGTATTCTACTTTTACATTTGGGTAGATGTACCTCCAGAACCGTCACCAAGCCAACAACCTGACGAGCTGGCCGGAGCACCGTCTGCTGACTCTTCCCAACATCAACGAACCAACAACGTTTGACTTTGTTGTGAAGGACCTCACGCTCTACCTGGCCGATGCAGGCCAGGCCTCGACCGAGCTCTTCAAGGTGAAGGGGTCAACTCTGGTGTCCCGGGGCCAGTTGCTCCGTCTCAGCAAGGACTCATTCACAGCTCTGGCCGTGGACTGGATCACCCGCAACCTGTATTGGAGCAGCACCCGGCAGCCATGGCTGCAGGTCACATCGGCACAAGGCACGTACACCACTGTGCTGATCCGGGAAGGTCTCTCACAAGGGCTTGATGCCATTGCCTTACATGCGCCCAGTGGACGGCTCTGCTTCGTGAGTGTCACCAAGGTGAGAGACGAACAGGTGTATAAGGTAGAGTGTTCCTACATGGATGGAAGAAACCGGATGCTGGTCAGGGAGAGCTCTGCACAGCTGGGGTCGTTGGTCCTGTCTCAGGATGGCAGCAAACTATACTGGGCTGACACAGGTGTGTTTTACAGTTTTCAATCAAACTGTTGCAAAATTCTACTAGGCTTTTCCCTTCATTAAATGTAGTTCTGTTTAATGGTGTGTTTGTTCAATTTCACATATATTTTGACATTCACGTATCGAGGGCTGAGAATCTAGAGGATGTACTGTAAGTGACATTTCACCAACTTAACAGTAGAGCCAAAATAAAAAAATGAGTATAGTTTGCGTTATGCTATTATTTGATATTCGTAATTTAACTTTTATAATTTTGTCAGTGGAAAGAGCTTGTCAAGATCATCTTTCATTTGACGAATACAGTATTACTCAATTATGACCAAAATGTCACTTGTGCCCTCTAGGTTTTCAGCCCTCGATATATTTTATGTACAAGTTACTGAAATTGGTGTCTTGTAGATGCAGGGATAATCGCATCGATAGGTGTGGATGGATCTGGATACAAGGAGCTGAGAAGAAGTCCGGGCTTGAGGGCGTTTGCCCTTATGAATGGCGAGCTCTTCTGGGTGGCAACACAAAGTGGTAATACTGAGCAAAACTGGTAGTTGTTTCAAAACTGGTTCTTGTATGGGTTCCAGGGGGTATGCAAAATTAATCTGAGAATGCGTTCTCAGCTCACTAGCATAAAGAGACAGCGATAAGAAAAAAATCTTGTACTCAAAACTATCCCCATACAACCCTATTGCTACCACATTGTTGTGCACCATTATGTAATATGTGTTCACATTTTGTTGATGCAGAAGATTTACAGTAGTATGATGTTGAGCAGTTAAAAGTTTGGGAACCATGCTATACAACCTCGTGTGTGTGTGTGTGTGTGTGTGTGTGTGTGTGTGTGTGTGTGTGTGCGGTGCATTCTACCACAAGAGGGTGCTGTGCTGACACTCAGCTCAGTCATGCTCTACTCTAGTGTGGTCATGATTTAGTCTTGTTTTGTTGTACCAGAGCAGACCTGTCGTACCTAAGCCATATGAAGATGGCCCAGTCACAAATGTGTTTTTTTTTTTTTTTTTTTTTTTCTCTCTTGCTTTTAGAAATGCACATATAGAATCTTATATCAATTTAAGTTTGAAATGATAACATACGTCTACGTTTAATCCATTGAATCACACTTCTGGCATCTGGCCTATATTTTTTTGCATTTTATATCTTCAGACACAACCAAGTTTTGGTACAGTGACGCTAGTCAGAAAGATAAGTTGTGGTTTGAAGTCAGCACAGATGTCATCGCTTTGAAAAGCTACAGCAAAACCAGCCAATTGGGTACGTTTATACACCCCTCCACAAGATACTGAATAGAAATTATGTATTTCAATACATGTACATTGTTCAGTTATTGTTTCTTAATTCTCTAGGAACAAACCAGTGTGCTGATGACAATGGAGGTTGCGCACACCTGTGTCTAGCTAACCCCGAGGGCAGGACCTGTAGATGTGCCCACGATCATCTCCCAGCTGATGGGGACAGGAGCTGCAACCCTGACCTGCGCTGTCCCTCTGGCACAAAGTCGTGTCTGGACGGGCAGACGTGCATTCCTCTTCACCAGTTCTGTGACGGCCTTCCAGACTGTCCAGATCACTCTGATGAGAACTGTGAGTCATCCACCCCCTCACCCCCTCTTTTTATTTCATAAATGTATGGGATTATACATTTATAAATTAATGGATAAAATTGCAGAAAGGCGGAATTAGGATTATGCAGCTATGAAGACTATATCAGAGGGCGTGGTGATTTCTAATAGTTCATAAAACTGTTTCTTTTTCCAGGTGCCCGTCACATGGTGAGAACTGGTGGTTTGAATCCGGATAGAACAACCTCCTTACCTCCAAAGTTGTCCATCACCAAGGTTCCTGACTCCATTGCAAACGACGTGGCCGTTCGGAACTTGGAAACGATGCCGTGTGACGACAAACTCTGCAACGGACGGGGCAGGTGCTTGTCTCGGAATGGAGAGGTCTCTTGCTCCTGCTCTTTGGGCTACAGTGGAGACTTCTGCCAGGACCAGCTGCTCCGACTCAACAGTCCCCTCACTTATGGGGCAGCAGGCGGGGGAGCTGGGCTTCTGATCATCATTGTGGTCGTCGCTGTGGTCAAAAGAAGGACTGCCTCCAACTTAAGGTAATAATTCTTCAAAGTAGTGGTTTGTTTGTTTTGTTGCTTTTTGTACGTTTCTACAAAATATTCACTGTGGGCCCTACAAATGATCATTTTCATTCATGTTCCACTTTCATATGCAAGTATTCTGTGAGCATCGTCTTGTTGAAAATTTGCTGGAACTGTATCTCCCCTTAGTTTTGGACTAAAACGGCATACAGTATCAATGGAGAGTTGCACTGAGCTTTTAATCTGTCTAAGAATAGGCTGAATAGTTGTGCTCGATTGAAATGGCTGGCATTACTACGTACTAGATCAACAGTAAATAACTTTTATTGACATGGAGAGAATGAAAATAACAGGAAGAAGGTGGTGCCCAAGTTGACTCACGGCACAATGGCCACTGGCCATGCAATCTCTCATTGGGTTCAGCCCAGAGGTTGGTTAGTTCAGGTGTTTGTGTTTGTTTGTTTGAAACTCAAACTTTGATTTAAAAACACAAAGTTTTTTGATATGGTAGCCCACTATGATGTTTAGATTAGCTTTAGATGGCGACCCAGCCATTCAAACAAGCCCATAGGGCAGTGTTTCTCAAACTGTGGGGCGCAGACACATGACAGGTGGGGCGCGAGACATCTCTTTGCGTTCGATCAACGGCCGCACCATGCCCCCTGAATTCACAGCTACTTGTCAGATATGCGCATATGACAGTAAATTGAGCTTTCCAATGGTGTTATTTACTAGTTGCTATGATGAGTTCTAGAAATTTGCTTTGAATTAGTAAAATTCCAACATTAAAAAAAAATCCTGTACTCGCAAAGTATTCCTCACAGAGATATAGTGTGCAAATCGAGCCTTCCAGGTGGGGCGTGAACAGTCTCTGCCGTCCAAAGTGGGGAATGACAGAAAAAGTTTGAGAACCACTGGTATAGGGGAAACCATGCATGGTCTTCAGCTATCTGAGAGTCCCTTTCCTCCTTCCTGCCATTCACAGAGCAAACCCTGAACTGGGTCAGACAAGCATGGACATGCTGGAGAAACCCAACACAACCCCCTCTGAGCCTCCCCCTGCCAAAGACCCAGACCACCCTGAGGTACAGTATTCTCCCATGTGCTAGGCTAGTCTTGCCTGGTTGCAAATAAAGTTTTTGTTCGTTTATTTGTTTATTGTATGCTTGCTCTCAAAACGGGTGAAGGCTTCCTCTTCTTGCTCATCACCATTGTTAGAACACCACATCTTTATAGTTGAGATGTCCTGCCCAATAAAGTTCCAAAAGTCATGTTGTCCTGTGTGTGTGTGTATATATACACACACATTGAAGTGTTCAGCTGTTGTATTTCCAGGTTGGCTTATGGTGCAGTGTGCTGATTTTCGTTTCCCCCTCCTTTATCCTGCAGGATATGGCGTCTTCGGTGGACTAGATGAGCTGTTTAATTTTACAACCTCTTTAATAAAAATGAAGTGTTATACATCTGCCTGCTGTCATTTTCCTTGCTTGAACCTATAGTAGTGAGGTGGCCTGAAATTGCATTTTAAGTACTGGTATTTATTAAGAAAGTCAGAGTGGTGTGTGTGTGTGTGTGTGTGTGTGTGTGTGTGTGTGTACCTACAGCCCACACCATTTAGACTTTTTGATTACATTTCAATTCGACCAAAATATTACGCCCCTAATCAGTTTTCTGACTGTACTCAAATCTCCCCTACCAGGAATAAAGAGGATCCAAGACTAACAAAACATGCTGTCCTTAAAATTGATGCCATCTTTGTACTCCTTGCTTTTTTGGTAGTGAATGATGTCACTTGGGTTGTGCCAGTCAAGGTCCAAGCAGTTTCTGCCATAACGTGTATATTCCACACGTGTTTCATCACCTTGGTAAAAGTTGTCCTTTTTGTTAGCCTGGCGAATGCCAAACTAAAAATCACAAGTAATATTTAGTTTGGAGACCTACCTATTGCATTTCTCGTAGCGGAAGCATCGTTTACGATTGTCCAGAGCTGTTTATTGGGCGCTACGAATGTCCATCATAGCGCCTGTACATACCTCGGAGCCAACACCAGAGCCACCATGTGACGTAAAATGCAATCGAGGGCCGTACAAATCCCTTTTTGTTCTGCAATTGGATACCAAAAGCAGGCGAGAAAAACGCCCATGGTCACCATGCTGCTTTGCAGAGTGAAATGAAATAAGCGCGCAAAGGAGCATGGGAACTCCCAGGCTACCTTTTTGTATCAATTTCAAGTAATGGCTTCAAGTAATTGTCCTGCTCATTTATAGTAGACTTAATTTACACTTAAGAGCTACACCTTAAGTTGAACAGACTGTGTTGAGGGCTGAGAGCTAAAGGGCGTAAGTGACATTTTGGTCAAAATTGAGTTGTCACCTGAACGTTCTTGAGTCCTTTCCACTGGCACAATTATGGAAGTAAAATATTAATACATTTACCTCACACCGTAGTTAGAGCTAAAACTGTGTAACAGCTGGTAAGCATCGTTTCATCTATTTGTCAAATGTGCTTTAAAAAGGTGAAATCAGTGCAGAATCTAGCATAAGGGCAAATCTTTTTTTTGGCTGGTAAAAGTAAAAAATAAATAAATAGAACCTCATTTGTAGGCCTACAGTTGATGCCTGCATTAATCTTAAGGCCAACATGTCTTAGAAGTCAGGAGATCCTTTTAAGCATGCTTCTACTTGCTCATCTTTGATGTTTTGGACTATGCAAAACCATCCCAAATGAACCGCTAACCTACTTGCTGTATGTGTCAGCAAGAACAGACGATTTTGTTTGTAGTTCTGGCAGTAGATGTTGTGAAATGACTGATAAGTGCTGTCAAACGATTAAAAAAAATATCTGATTAATCACAACATTTTGCCATGATTAATTACCTTAAATTGCAACTCATTTCTTACTCATTCAGTAAGAATCTGAATGCTAGGACAGGTTTCATCCTTATTTTGTCCAGGTAAGACTCGGAGAAGATTAAAACCTTTCTTCCTTCACTGATCTCTGTAGTGAGGGTGTGGCTAAAGTGTGTGTGTGTGGTGCTGCTTTAAAGGAGAGGTCTGTGACCTAATCACAACACAAGAATCACACAAATGCTGACAGCTTCATCTAAAAGAGGTGATCTTTTATTTGACTTTTTATTCTGCCAACATCTGCATTTCTGTTTCGCCATGTATTGTATATTGCTGCTTGAAAGATTCTTTAAAGGTTCATTTTGTGGATTTATTTTTATTTAGACATGAGGACCTTAATTGTGTTGGTGTGGATGGCTTACTTCAGTTCATGTTACCCAGTAAGTATGTAAACCTCTCAACTGCATACATTTGAAATATTTTGTGGTAGTATTTCATTAAATCCTGCCTTGGGGGCATTTATGCTCTTGCCCAAAGGTGGAGAAGGTGAGAAGAGCTCGTCAACTGGGTTTTGGGTGGTTGCTGGGAGATGATTATGATTACTACAACCCACCCGTCATCGACCTGAATCCCCCTAATCCCCCTAGAAACGTCGCCCCAAAACCTAATACTCCTAGAAACGTCGCCCCAAAACCTAATCCCTCTAGAAACGTCGCCCCAAAACCTACTCCAAAGCCTGTACCGAGAAGGCCTCCATCAGATTCAAAACTTGTTTTAAAACCTAATAATGTAAAAGCGATAGTTATCGATCTAAGTTCAAAGCCTGCTCCTGCACCTGACCGCCCCAACCCTAACATTCCTTCTGGTCCTAATAAAGGGGGCAGCAATACAGCTGGTTCTGGCTCCGTTCCGACTACCAGTGGCACAACTACCCCACCACCAATCTTTCTCTTTCCTAGCGGGGATGGAGAAAAGGCTGAGATTTTTCTCTTGCCTGCTAACGCTGGTAAGAATGGTCAGCCTGTCATTATATTCCCACCTGGTTCTGCTGATTTCATACCTGAGACTCAACCAGAACCAGATCCCAATTCTGGGTCTACCACTCCATCCAAGTCTGGACCACAGGACACTCCAGATAAGACTCAATCACCCATCATCATCTTCCCTGGAATTGTGCTTCCGTTTCCTGCAGAGGGATCTAATAATGATCTGGTCTCCATTCTGAATCGGTTTCTTCAAAATGTCACTTCTAATCCTGATCAAAACAACATGGGATGAAGTGCTTTGTTGAGCTGTGATCTGATGACTTAATGTGTATTTCTGGTGTATATTTGTCATATGAAATATATTCTTTAACAACAATTCTGTTAACAAAAGGAGTGTAATGAATGAATAACAAGCTTTGTGGAATCCTGGTGTGCGTGTTGACTCATGACGCCTAAATCTGAAGTTGAATTAGTTTTTCCTTTCTTTAAGTTGAAAGATTCATGATGGATGGATAAATAGCCACATCACAACATCTTCATATCACCTGATCTTGATCATTTGTTATTTTTTGGACGGAGAACTTACATTTACAAAAAAATGCATACAATATGTCATGTAATCAATTGCATCATAAATACCATGGCATTATATTTGGGTTAATATGACAAAGATTAGTCATGGAACTGGTCTTGTGTGTAGATCGTTAAAACAGCTTGGGTATTTTTGCTTCCTATGTGCATCTACTTTAAATTTTGAATTCTTTTTTTTACCCCCCACCCCTCTAAAAATAAATTAATTAATTAATATTAAATGAAATTGTACATCTCCCTCTTTATTGTTCATGTTCAGACAACATTTGTTTGTGTTGTGTCATCTGAAATGTTAAAGTAGAAGACATTATGAAACCACTGGTACACTGGACAGAAACTGATGAAGACAACAGTCGAAACGTTATCCTATCCTGCCATGAAATAAAAAAAAAAAAAACAAAGGAAAAAAGGATTTTAAGTGTGCGAACTCCTCACTTCAAAATTACAGTATGTTTATTTCCCTATTGATCATGTTCAGACAATTTTTTGTGTTGTGTCATCTGAAATGTTGAGGTATGCTTAAGGCACATAGACAAACCTTGGCATCATCAATTTTGGGGATCTTTGTGGTAAAATGATCGTGCCGACTTGCACTGTGGCATATGCCATTTGTGTGCACGGCAATGGGCGTGCACAGCCCTGCTGCAGCAGACATTATGAAACCACTGGTATTAAGACTTACATTGGTTTGAGTAGGGAAGGTGTGGCTTTACCTGCTTATGTACAGCGCTGATTTAAAGGCGAGATCTGTGATCTAACCATGGTACAAGAAGCATAAGAATACAGACAACTTCATTTAAAGGTGAGCCATTATTCAACATCTATAATTTGTACGTTCTCTTTTCTATTTCTATGTAGGCTACATTTGTTATTGCAATTTGTGGCTATATGCTTAAAAGGTTATGGATATTAAAGGTATACTATGATTTTTAATTGACCAGCATCACTGATACTTTTATGGACAATGGGACTCATTCTGTGCATTTCCTTTTCTTTCTATTTTCAAGATGAGGCCTTTAATTGTGTTGGTGTGGATGGCTTACATGTGTTCATGTTTCCCAGTAAGTATGTAACTTACTTTGGAATTTAAAGGTATTTTGGGGTACATTTCATGAAATGTTTATGTCTCTCCTGCATTTATGCTCTTGCCTAAAGGTGGAGAAGGTGAGAAGAGCTCGTCAACTGGGTTTTGGGTGGTTGCTAGGAGATGATTATGATTACTACAACCCACCCGTCATCGACTTGAATCCCCCTAATCCCCCTAGAAACGTCGCCCCAAAACCTAATCCCCCTAGAAACAGCGCCCCAAAACCTACTCCAAAGCCTGTACCTAGAAGGCCTCCATCAGATTCAAAAGCTGATTTAAAACCTAATACTGTACAACTAATTATCAACTTAAATTCAAAGGCTGTACCTACCATAAGATCTCCTAACCAAAATAAGGCTGTCTCTTCCACTACCACACCTCCAGCAGCCCAGGCACCCATCTTTCTTGTAGCCAGGCAAGGTGGAGAGACTTTTCAGGTTCTTCGAGTAGCTGGCAGCCCTGGTCAGGATGACATCGTATTCTCATCTGATTTCAAGTTTAGTCCAAACACTGAGGCAAAACCCAAGCCAGGGGCTGGATCTGGCTCAAAACCTACTCAGCCTGTGCAGCCTGAGACCACCTCACAACCTACTCAAACTTCTTTGCAGCCCATATCCAGCTCACCACTGAATCCTCCAGCTGCGCAGCAACCTATTGTCATCTTCCCTGGAATTGTGTTTCCTGCTGAAGGAACAGATATCGATTTGGCTTCTATTCTGACACAGGTGCTTGAAAATATGAATCTAAGTAACCCTGATCAGATTGGTGGCTTTCCTATTGAATAAAACCAAATATAAACAGTGCTTTGCTGTACTATGTTATGTGATGTAGCTTTGTGTGTATTTCTGGTATATGCCTGTGCTTTATAGATTTTGGACTGACTGTTTATTTCCAAATAAAATAATTTAATTTCAAAAGTGGATTGTTGTGAATGCATAGCATAAGCTTTCTTAAGTCTGATATGGAAATTGTGAATATTACAATGGCTGAATTGGAAAATTCTTTTTTTTTTTGTATGTGTTCTTGACAAATTACTTGATACTGTAAATAACAAGAAGCAACTCTACTGTACGTCCTAGAGTTTTGGCAGTCCTTTTTGGCCATCCTATATGTTTAGTTTAAAAGTAATGTTACTGTATGTCATTGTCTATGTTGGTCATTATCCCTCTAAATAAACTTGACTCCATATAGAGATAAGAAACATAGTGAACACAGTGAGAATGTTACCATCTTATATTTACAATATTAGCCTACGTATTTAAACCATTCGGTTCTATTTATTTCATTTGTTGGGGTTTTCAAACTTAAAAATAACATGCACCACAATACAAACCATAAATCATGTAGCTCACTTACATTGAGAGAGGAGACAATTAAAGGGAAGGTAAAGAGGAAGAAAAGTAAAGTGGAGCTTACAAAGCTCTTGGCTAAGGGCTACACTGGACCATACAAATCAAATGACTGTGTCTGTACTGCATAATCCATATCGTCTGTTTGAATCTGAGCTTGTGCTGCTGCTTGCCTTTTGAGCACAGGTCACTGGACCAGTTCAATTTCTTAAAAGTTATTTTAAAAGTTATTAAAAGACTCTTTTGAGTTCTCCACAGTTACTTTGTAAATAATGGAAACCTGACCACATCCGTGAAGATGGTTTAACGTGTCTTCATGGGTTATCTGCTAATTACATATTTGTCAAATATACCTCCTGATTAGGTATTTGAAGAAGTGATGTCTGGGGTAACTGTAAACTCTTTGAAAGTCCTAAAAACTAGCAGTGTATTATTTTCATTGCATTTATTGCACATTCATAGTTTCTCTCTCTGAACTGGGGTATACCCTGATATATCAAAATAAATAAAACTGTATGATGTGATTTCCCTTAGCCACAACTTCAAATACATCAGTATGATTATTGCAAGTTCATAATTTTTATTTACTTTGTTGATATAGCCACCGTCAAAGGTTCAGTAAAGGGGAATTTGAATATCATTTTCACTTAAAAAAAACAACAACCTTGTTGTGCTTTCAGAAATGTATATTTTTATTTGTTATGTACTTTGCGGCTTGATGATTTCACACCTGCCGTTGCTTGTAAAAGCATGATGTTTTGGCTGGAGGGTTAAACTTGTTGACTTTTGTGGCAACCACATTTTGCATTCCGAATTTTGGATGCAGCAACCCATCTTGCAAAGTATGCATCTGCTTTTCATTTTGTGGTTAGATTATAGTTAAAAAAAAAAAAACATTTTTACCAATGATAGGATGATCACATTGTGGGAAATGTGCCACCCATTGTTTTGACAGCCATGTCAAGAGCATCATTCATCACCCTTCACGTCTCTAATTTAACATTTATTTTAAGGCCATCTTTTACTGGTCATTTTAAACAAAACAAAATAAATAACCCTCCACTGATGTCAAAGAAAAAGAATTACAACTAGGATATCCGTTGAGGGGGATTAACGATCATGTAGACACTTTATATAAGAAGGCATAGTCTTATTTTCCGTCCGTCGTTGGCTGGTGAAGATCTGTCAACATTGGATTTAATAGGAGTTGAGTTTATCCTGAAAATCTACTGAAAGTAAGGTACAGTAATTGTAACATTTTGGTCAGTATGTTTGTGGGATATTTCATGTCTGTTTGGCACATTACAAATGAAAGTGCTATTAAGTAAAATCCTGTTTCTTCATAGGAAACAAGACCGAAATGATGGATGAACTTAAAATTGCCTTTTTCATTTTCTGCATCGCAGCAACAGCCTCTTCAGTACCGGTAAGTCTTTAAGAAGACAGTAAAAAAAAAAGGAAAAAAAAAGTTGTTTTGTTCTGTTCCTTCCCTAAAATGCCTAATCACTCTTGTGCAAAAGGTCAACTGTAATGCTGAGCAACTCCGATCTCTCCAACGGAGCCTGGAATCTCTGGAATCCAAGGAGACTTCCTCAGAAGAAGTTGACCCCATCACTACAGTCACCGTCACCACAACCCCCATCCCACCTGTCCAACCTGCACCCATGGCTGAAATCATTCCAGGCGCCACCCACCCAGTGGTCACCAACACCAACACCACAACCAATGAACCGGTTGAAACAACGTTGGAGCCACAGACCAATGACCAAGCCTCTGACTTCATCGGAACAGGCTTCACTGTTCCACCCGAGTTTCCAGTCAACACCCAAGCCCTGGAGTCTTCTATTAGGCAGACCACCAATGGAGCCCCAATGGAGCCCTACCCATTAGAGAGAAACAACAGCACTTTGCCTGGACCTGCCAGAGGTGATAACATGGAGCGGCTGTAAAGTTAGGTAACAGCCAGCACAGCCACCGAGGTTCCTTGGTAAGCCATTAGAAAACTGTCTTTTTACTGCCTCAAGTCTTGGCCATTTATCTTGTACTAATGTGAAAAGCTGAAACACGAGCCTTTGGTTTTCAAAAATAATGAAAAGAATAAATATTGCACACAAATATATATGTACGAAGGTGCTGATATGGATACAAAATATGTATGTACGAAGGTGCTGATATGGATACACTAAAACCTCTGTATGAAATGTGTCAAATGTACATTACTTACAGTATGTGTGTTGGAAGATAACTAGATTTGTCATTTTTCTCATATGATGGCTTTTCCGACACTGTTCCTCTTTAATGCTGGAATAAATGTAAAATACTGCTTCTGCACCACCATACCATGTCATGTCATTCAATATTCATCATCAACCACAGGGGTGGCTCACACAGCCTTATCACCATCACAGCTCAATAAAAAGGACACTCACTCTCTGCTTCTGACCTATGAAAGACTGTCTTACACACTAACATTTTGCCACTGTTTAACATTTTTAAATGAATGCCTAATGCATGAACATGAAGCTGTGCCTCATCATCTTAAGCCTAGCAAGTCTGAGTGCACTGATTCTTCATAATGTGAGTACACAGCTATTTTTCCACCATCTAAAAGTAGGTGTTTCCAACTGCCTTGCACCTTCATGTTCATTGCAATCATTTTTTTTTAATTTATATAGCATATTTATTAATTTGTGTCATATTCAGTGGAACCTTTAGACCTTCACATTCTGTGAAATCTTTTTTTTGTTTGTTTAATTTAATATTGCATTTATTCATATCAACTTTCTATCTACTTGTCAGTTTTGTGTTGAAATTACACTTTTTCACGCTTATATCAATGTCTACCTTTCACAACAACCATAGCCAATGTTATTTGCAACATTTGTTAGCTACCAGAGGGGAACCTTAATCGATCTGTAGTCTACAATACTGCACCACTTTCATGTACCTGTGCCTTGTTAGTTGAGTGGAGAGGCACACAGTTTTCCTACCATCACCGTGATTACACCATGTTCTTTGTACTGATTTTTGACTACCATGAATGGAGTAAATAAACATTTTTTGCTATGGATTCGTACATAGATTCATTTAGATTAGAACGTAGATTCATTTACTCAACAAAACGAGACTGTACACATGTAAGGACCACAGACCTTTTGCAGCGCAATATGCAGAAGAGCGCAGGGGAGAGAGTAACATGGTACACAAAAAAATAGACATATTATATAATCTGATCCAAAATAAACTGTAAATTACAAAATGTACCATTAAATTACAGCATGTATAGTTACGGTGGCATTGGTAATTGTGGCAATTGTTGCTTAAGTATAAATACTTTTGGTGGCTGTACTTCATCCTATGTTAATAACTATGGTGCTCAGATCCGTGGTAAAACACGCTGCAAAAAGTGTTTTGAAAAGGTGGACATTGTATTAAGACAAGTGTGAAAAACTATAATGTCAGCCTCATAATAAAGGTGGTTTGTGGACAAATGTGTCCATAATTGGACAGACCCCATATACCCACACTAGTTAGTGCATACATCACTGTACTGTGCTGAATTATGGTCAAGTAAAATACAGCCAATTATGACAAAAATTATGATTATCCTCTGCCTAAGTCCTAGCCAGGATTTGATCATCCACTTACAGAGCTAGTGACATACCTACTCGAACTACCAGAAATATACAATGATAAAATACAATATACACTAAAATGATGCAAAACATATTTCATTAACTAATAATATAATATATGAATGTTTTGAAAAACTGCCCATGAAAATCTCTCTGACTGGTCTCTAGGTACCACAGCATTCATCTACACAGACCTCTACAGGTTTCAAAAAGAAAAAAAGATCTTTCCTCCCATGGAAAATGAATATGCATAAATCCAAGCCAAGCAATCTGGTTTCATACACCTCAAACCAGGCAAATTCCCTCTTGCCTGTGTTACTGAAAGCCAAAAGTGATATTCAACAACATTTGATAGAAAGGAAGAGGTCCAACACACTTCCAAATGGTCCCAAAATCAAACTATTAATAATGCCTCTGTCCATAAATCAAATGAGGATGTTGTGGCCAGCCAAACAAAAGCCTACAAAGGTAATGTCAACAATTCCTCCAATCTTACAAAAATCAACTTCAGCCACTCAAGAACCTATATCCACAACTCCACATGAAAGTACTCATGAATCTGATTCTACCAGTCCATTTGAAAGCTCAGCAAAACCTACAACACCATTTGAAAGCACTGCATCTGATGGCACACAGAACCCTCCAACTGAAAACACTCAACCTCCATCTGTAACTCCATCTGAAAGTACTCAAGAAACTTCATCTGGAACTCCCTCTGATGGCACCCAAGAACCCACACCTACAACACCATTTGAAAGCACTGCATCTGGTGGCACACAGAAACCTCCACCTGACAATACTCAATCTCCATCTATAACTCCATCTGAAAGTTCTCAAGAACCTCCATCTCCAACTACCATTGAAAGTACTCAAGAAACTCCATCTGTAACACCATCTGAAAGTTCTCAAGAACCTCCATCTACAACTACATTTGAAAATACTCAAGAAACTTCATCCGGAACTCCCTCTGATGGCACCCAAGAACCTCCACCTACACCATTTGAAAGCACTGCATCTGGTGGCACACAGAAACCTCCACCTGACAACACTCAATCTCCATCTATAACTCCATCTGAAAGTTCTCAAGAACCTCCATCTCCAACTACAATTGAAAGTACTCAAGAAACTCCAACTGCAACTCTCTCTGATGACACACAGAAAACTCCAACTGAAAACACTCAACCTCCATCTATGACTCCATCTGAAAGTTCTCAAGAACCTCCATCTGCAACTACATTTGAAAGTACTCAAGAAACTTCATCCGGAACTCCCTCTGCGGGCACCCAAGAACCTCCACCTACAACACCATTTGAAAGCACTGCATCTGGTGGCACACAGAAACCTCCACCTGACAACACTCAATCTCCATCTATAACTCCATCTGAAAGTTCTCAAGAACCTCCATCTCCAACTACAATTGAAAGTACTAAAGAAACTCCATCTGTAACTCCATCTGAAAGTTCTCAAGAACCTCCATCTCCAACTACAATTGAAAGTACTCAAGAAACTCCATCTGCAACTCTCTCTGATGGCACACAGAAACCTCCAACTGAAAACACTCAACCTCCATCTATGACTCCATCTGAAAGTTCTCAAGAACCTCCATCTACAACTACATTTGAAAGTACTGAAGAATCTTCATCTGGAACTCCCTCTGATGGCACCCAAGAACCTCCACCCACAACATCATTTGAAAGCACTGCATCTGGTGGCACACAGAAACCTCCAACTGACAACACTCAATCTCCATCTATAACTCCATCTGAAAGTTCTCAAGAACCTCCATCTCCAACTACGATTGAAAGTACTGAAGAAACCCCATCTGTAACTCCATCTGAAAGTTCTCAAGAACCTCCATCTCCAACTACCATTGAAAGTACTCAAGAAACTCCAACTGCAACTCTCTCTGATGGCACACAGAAACCTCCAACTGAAAACACTCAACCTCCATCTATGACTCCATCTGAAAGTTCTCAAGAACCTCCATCTACAACTACGATTGAAAGTACTGCAGAAACCCCATCTGTAACTCCATCTGAAAGTTCTCAAGAACCTCCATCTACAACTATATTTGAAAGTACTCAAGAAACTTCATCCGGAACTCCCTCTGCAGGCACCCAAGAACCCACACCTACAACACCATTTGAAAGCACTGCATCTGGTGGCACACAGAAACCTCCACCTGACAACACTCAATCTCCATCTATAACTCCATCTGAAAGTTCTCAAGAACCCCCATCTCTAACTACAATTGAAAGTACTCAAGAAACTCCAACTGCAACTCTCTCTGATGGCACAGAGAAACCTCCAACTGAAAACACTCAACCTCCATCTATGACTCCATCTGAAAGTTCTCAAGAACCTCCATCTACAACTACATTTGAAAGTACTCAAGAAACTCTATCTACAATTCCCTCTGATGGCACCCAGGAACCTTCAACTGAAATCACTCAACCTCCATCTACAACTGCTTCTGGGGGCACTGAAAAACCTCCAATTACAACCAGAGGTGACTTGTAATGGAAGCCAGGGAAAGCCCAGACTCCTCTGCATTGAAGGAGAAATTTGGTGTGATAAGGACCCAAGGTATATTGCAACATCATTAAAAGTTGGAACATTTGCCAGGGAGGAGAATTTTGAGACATTTGAGCAGGCTGGAGAAAACCACTTGCTAGTTGTAGCTTCCGGGGGCATCCAGGGGATAAGTAGTTATCTGTTTTTAATGCCTAGTTTTAAATGTTAGAACTATCATTATACTATAAACAAAGTGTGAGAGTATTTTGAGCCTTTCTATGGTTTAAAATAGCGTTTTGGCTACTAATGCCTAGCTAGATGCCCCTGGAAGCTACAACTAGCAAGTGGTTTTCTCCACCCAGCAAGAACGTATCAAAATTCTGCTCCCGGCAAGTGTTACAACTTTTTATGATGTCACAATATCCTTTGGGTCCTTATCAAACCGAATTTCTCCTTTAAATTTCTTAATAAATAATAGAGATGGCTAAAAGTTATAATTGAGTCAAAACTCAGCCTTTGGTAATCTCCAAGTGCCTAAAATTTTTAAAAACTATCCGTGGGTATTTCTGACAATAGATTGTAGCCTAGGTATGTACAAGTTTAGTAAAGTGTAAGTTTGGGCATAGAACAGAGTAAAAACATAATTTGACAAGCACTATGATTTAAGTTCCTGATGCATATAGGGATGGCTCTGATTGTATACTGGAAAAGATCGTTTTTTCCTCTCATTGTTTCATTTGATTTGATTTTCATACCTTTTTCCCCTTCATACCTCTCCAAAGCTCAACACACCTTTTCTGTTGAATCTGCAATAGTTTGTCAGCTGCTTTTAGTTTAAATGTGTTGGATTTCTGTACACAACATTTGATGGAAGCGGTGGAAGTAAAGCATGCAATTCATTGCAATATAGCATAGCACTTTTATTTCATGTTAAAATTCTTTTCCATATATTAAAACCCTCTAGTTGTTATCAAAATGGAACTCATGATTCACCTTTTATGCTTTATTTAATTATGCAAATGACTTCAGATTCATATGCAGATGCTCCTGTAGTCACCAGAGGAAAAATTCAACGGTAACAGCTGTCTATGGGAATTCATGGTCATTCATGCCCTGTTTTATCTGTAATCCTCCATTGTTAACACTGCCACATTTGTTCTCCATTACGATCATTCTTTGCCTTTTAAACAAACACAAATTATAGACAGATGCTAGTGTTAATGTGAGAAATGGAGACATGCGTGGGTGCTTCTTATTCAAGGATACTAAAAACAATAAAATTACATACTTGCCAGTTTGTTCCAAAAAAGGTTTAAAGACAGGACTAAATTAGAAATCTTCTCACTTTTTAAATAATTGTTTCTTCCAGCAGAAATCAGAATGTAGCTAGTTGTTTAATGAATGCTACAATGCCTAGTTAATGTACAAATGTACAAAACCTATGGAGAGAATGCTGTACTCAGTTTTATTGTGGGCATAAATTCTCATAAAAGTGTCCTGAGATTGTGATCACGGAAACTGGGTTTTTCTGTGTCATCTCAAACCTTGAACATAAATGCAAGGGGAGTGTGCATCCTGGCGTTCACAGTCTGACATGGGAGGTTATGAGAGGAAACCTGGGTCAAGGATCTGGAGGGCTACCCTGCCCTTGCGACTCTGGTTGTTGAGGCTGGATAAGTCCCCCATCCTGTGCTGTGTTGTACGACCCACAACCGCTGCACTTCAAACCCAGGACATGGAAGGGTACCGTACAATGAGCTTGGCAGTCATTGCAAATTATCTATAAAAGGAACAGAAAATTCAATAAGAGATTCCCCTGAAAAGCTTAAGCGTGGTACAACCAGACCACAGTTAGCAGGTCAAGAAAGACGAAAAGAAGTACACAGGAATAAGAGAATTGTGAAAGATGCATTAAAAAAAAATACCTTGACAGTAGCATCTCTGTACTCTGTAGGCATTGGTGACTGGGCAATTTCCTTGTCCCTCTCTTCCCAATAAAGCTGCATATCACAAGCTGAATGCATGCAGAGGGGGCAGCGGTAGGCACTACATATGAGGCAAGAGAGAAGTCAGCATCATTTACCAATCTTATTACCATCTTATTAGCACACAGCGGTACATTATGCAGATTTTAGGATACACATTTTAACAACTAGAAATGCACTCGGCAAGTGTAGAACTCCGTCATGGCAATATGGTCACTGTCGCCCTCTAGAGTTCTGGCATTTACAGGTGTCAGTAGTGAAGGTTTAACTGTCAGTAGTGAGGGTTTCTTTAAAAAAATTCCAGTGTCCAGATCCTGATCTGGATCATCTGCAAAATGAAATGGGTTCTTCATTGAGCAAAGATTATCCTGGCTATGGCATGACCATCCCCTTGGTCTACGTTTCCCTTCGTAGAAGGGTCTCTAGGATCTTGGCTAATGACAAACAATTGAAAGCTGGAGGCGTGAAATGTATACGTTTGAAATGATTTAATCAGATTTCACCCAGTTGCTCACTTTTGCCCATGACGTAGCCTATGTTATGCATCAGCAAATCCATCAGTAACTTTTGCCGTAGGTTGTTGATGACAACCTTGGTGGAAGTAATTAGGTCTGGAATTGGTAATGGTAACTGTTAATGAACCTAATGATATTAAGAGATACATTTTCATATATTTACACAGTTAGGCTAAGCCCAGAAACATTCCTTACCCTGTTCGGCACATGTCAATGAAGCAAGTTCTGTAACGGAAAATAAAGATGAAGTTTTATCGCTGTTTGCCATTTTATGATCTGGGGTCAAAAACATACAAATCTCACATGTAAAAATAGAACACATACTTATGAAGTAAATGGCCACAAGGCAGCATTTCAGCTCCTACTCTAGATGTATGGATGTCCTGAAACATAAATGATAAATTAAATACAGAACTTAAGAACAGATATACACAAAAATATCCGATAAATATCTGATAAAAGGGGAATAAATAATATTCAACCCCAATGGGAGATAAAACGCTGATAGGTTTTTGTAAGGTTAAAAATTTGTAATCTTACCTCCATGCAAACTGGACAATTCTGTCTTGACACATTCTCCACACACTAAATCCAATCCAGGAAAAAAAACAAACAAAGATAATCTAGCCTTGCCGTCACGTGAAAGACAGTAGTATACTAGATAAGACCTAGTAGAGCTCAGATAATAACTAGATACTAGTTAATCTGATAATATAGCATAGCATAAAGTATAGATACAGTAGAATTAGTATATATACAAAAAATAAACACTCTCTTGATCTCAGAGGGAAAGTTGGCATCTGCATTTTGCCGATCTTGTGAAGTGTGAAGTGACACACAAACAGTGAGCACGCAACACTAAAATAGAGTATTTGGAAAGATGATGGACAGACGCAGAAACTAGGAGTAGAGTGCACACATACGGAACACAATTCAGCCACTTCAGTTGTGGCCGGGGTAGCCCCAGGGCCAGTATTGGCCCTTTTCTATCTTTCCTGTAGCCCCACCATGATGATGTCATGATGTCAGCTAAAATGCAGAGGAGAAATTTCCCTGAGTGATCAGAATATGGGCTATTACAAAATGATAACCAAAATGAAAGCTTCAAGAATACCTTATGATTGCCTTGAAGATTACAGGCTAAACAAAGATTGCACTTTTCACAGTGAAAGTACTTCTCCCTTGGTCCAATCCTATAAAAAAGATTTATTTAGAGCATTTAAGGGCTTTTCATGAATGCTAGCACACTCAAGCAACTTAGTTAACTGTTGGTTTTCTTTCTAGTACAGATGAAACAGAGAGGGTAAAAGTGGTGTGGTCAGGTGGTTCCATGTAGCCTGTAGCCACTTATAATAATAATGACACTATACTGATATGTGGCACCTAAAATATGTTATTTACCATCCTATCTCCAAGAGGTCAAATTGTAGACCTAAGACTACCACTGCACATGTTGTATTATACACTAATAGTGCAGAAGTAGGCTAGTCCATGTAGCCTGGAATGTGTAATGGGATAGTGCTGCTATCAGTAATTTTACCTGCATATTCCACAAGGTTTGCAATGATACTGCTTCTTATCCTTGTCAAACAAGTGGCAAATGCCACAATAATATTCCCCAAATTTCACCTCACACTCTTTACAAGACTGTTGAGCCTGGAATGGGACAAAACCAAAGAAAACAGTTTGCTTATGGATTTAACTTTTTGGATCGTAACTTCAATGACTTTGTATCGATATGGTAAGTTACTTGCTTATCGTTACCTCTTGTACCGCACTGCACAAGATACACTGGACCTCCTTGACCTGAAATCGGTCCATTTGGTGCTCTTCTTCAGCATCATGGCATAATCTGCATACGTAGAACTTTCCACAACAAGGTGCCTAAGTAATCAGATAACGTTACTCATCAAAGAACACGGTTGACAGAATACAAGATAGAAAGCAACCTAAAACTGTAACACTACGTTTTTCCAGTCAATCTCTGGGCCTGTTAACGTTAACATACGAGGACCAGGCGAGGACTAGTTAGCTAGCTGATCCGCTAGTTAGCTTACGAGTCTGACAGCATCTTGCTAGTATTATGTTTTCCTTCTCGGTGATTACCTAGGGTGATGACTATGCTGTTAGTTTCAGGACGGTCTAAAAATGTCTCCAAATGAGCTGCTTTAGCAGACCACTTCATAAGACAAACCTTGGGGATTCGCAAGTTTACTGCTAACGTTAGCTAAGTTAAAGCTGATTAGCTTACGGCTCATTTGACCCCTTTGCATGGCTATCTAGTCTGACCACCAAACATTAATTAAAAGATATTAAACTGTGCACACACGAAACGTCTGTGCAGTAGTTATTTTACAATACTGTAGTGTTTAAATAAACAAAATCTCACTTTCAGGCGACAGCTGCGCACGTAATGTTCACATCCAACTTCGGCAGCAGCCATATTTTGTTTTGACTGACATCACATCCTTCACCTAGAGTCAGAGTGTATGACCACGTGGGCCTGTAAATAACAGAAACAGTGTAACCGAAGTCTTTCGTGTAACAAAGTGCAAACACGCTCTTGCGCGGCACAAGTGGGAACCGTGCGGGTTTCTTCGGTAGGTCAGTGTGGGCATACGTGTGTTATCAAGTGTGAGATGGGTTAGACCAAATAGAGCGGTATAGAAATCTCTCTATGCCTCTGGCCCAAACTAAACCTAAACAGGGCCTGTCTAGGGTCTTAAACCTATGCCGCCCCGCATGGCCTAGACAGGGTTATGGGGGCTAATTGGATTACTTGTATGGGGCCAATACTGCCAAATACCACTACTTTGCCAATGAGCAAACCCTCACAGGCCCACCACCGGGCTCCCATGCTGACCCAAAGTGAGATAAAAGGGGGCCCATGTGGGCTTGCTTGCTGGGATCTCTCTTATTGGGATCTTTGCCTTCATATGATGGAGACAGCAAAATAGTCTTTGATAAACATAAAACTAAATTGAGGAAAAGTTTGCTTCAATTTGTGGCCAGGCTATGGACAGACACGTAACACATTGTAAAGTCAAAAAGGCTTTGGTCAAGTCACTAGCTGTATTTGGTCGAAGGTTCAGAGTATGACCTAGTCCAAATATTTACACACGGCCATTTGTTGGCATGGTAGGACTACCTACCTCTATATCCATATTACATGACCTAATCTGGATGTTTTTTTGATTGATTGTACACAAAGACACTCAGATGTGGTCTGTCACGTTAGACATAATTCTCTGGAGGATGTAGTTGTAGGTCTGTAAGCTGCTTAGTCCTATAGAAATTGATTTCTTCTTCATGCATCAAGCCCCCACAGCCCCCACCTACCTAAAGATTTTATAGGCTTATTTGATGAAACGCAAAGTTTGACATTTTTTCTGTGTGCAAATTTAACCCTGTGTTGACGTTTTGAATAGAGACTTTTTAAGCAGCGCCTGGCCTGAAATAATAATAATAATAACTAGATTTGCAATTCCAAGGAATTACACAGTGCATGCAAACGTTTAAAAAAGTACACTTAGAAAGTGATCGTAGAAAAAAAGTAGAAAAGTAGAGTAAAGAGGAAACTTGTTTAGGCAATCAAAGTTACTAGTCAAGTAGCAAAGAAAATGTTGCTACCTTGATCATGTTGTTGAATAGTTGAAAAAAAGAAAATGGTGCTGGTTGCTGTATTGGTTGTTATGTTGATTGCAAGGGTACTTTTGGTTGTTGTTAGGCCATTGCTAGGGCGGATATGGTGGTTACTATGCTGGTTGTTACATTGATCATGTTGGTTGCTATGTCTAGTGCTTGGTCATCAGTGTGGAAGCGGTTCCTAGGACATTGCAGGGCTTCTTGAGGTTGTTGCTAGGCTGTTGCCAGGTAAGTTATGGTGGTTGCTACGTTGATCATGTTGGTTGCAATGTTCATTGCTAGGTTGACATGTAGGTTGCTATGCTGGTTGCTACGTTGATCATGTTGGTTGCCATGTTCATTGCTATATCATTATTGATGGAGTGGTTCTAAAGACATTGCAAGGCTGCTGGAGGCAGTTGCTAGGCTGTTGCTAGGGCGGATATGGTGGTTGCTATGCTGTTTGCCATGTTGAGCATGTTGGTTGCTATGTCAATTGCCATAGGGGGGTCTGAGGTTGTTACTAGTCCATTGCGAGGGCGGATATGTTGGTTGCTACATTGATCTTGTTGGTTGATATATTGCTAGGTCATCATGGGAGTTGTTAGCAGTGGCTATTGTTAATGTTGATGAATGGGTGATTATTGAATAGTTGAAAAAAAAAGATAGTTGATGACAGTTCGAATGAACATGGCCCGTATCAGTAGTTAAATTAGTGATAAAAGGTGGACGCAGCCTTTGGCTGCGTCAAGTGGTTCGTTGTTGATGATTACATAAAAAGTTGCTTTGTGTAAATTTGTTTAAAAATGTTGAAATAGGAAATAGTTGAAATAGGAAAAGATGTGGAAAAAAAGTTGCAAAAAATGTTGAATATAATACAGAGAATTGAAGAGAAAAAAAGGAAAATATGTAGGCTAGGCCTGAAAGGTTGCCAAAAAGTTGAAGAGATAATACAGAGAATCAATACAGAGAATTGAAGAGAAAAAAAGGAAAATATGTAGGCTAGGCCTGAAAGGTTGCCAAAAAGTTGAAGAGATAATACAGAGAATTGAAGAGAAAAAGGCAAAGATGTACAGTAAAAAGTTGGCAAAAAGTTGAAGGGAAATAAGCAAAAATTGAAGAGAATTGAAGTCAAAAAGGTGAAGACGTAAATAGTTGCCAAAAGTTGAACAGATAATACAGAGAATCAAAGAAAAAAATGGCAAAGATGAAAAAGTTGTTAAAAGTTGAATAGATGATACAGAGAATTGAAAAGAAAAAGACAGTAGAAGAGGGAAAAGGCAAAGAGGCTCGCTTCGCGAGCCCTTTGCCTCAGCAAATGGAAGTGAAATAAGCTTAAATAGCCCATTAGGTTAATGGAAATGAACTGGAAAGGTTAATACAGCAGATAACAGAATGTTCGTGGAAATAGAATCCTAGAAGTTCCACTAGTCTGCTGAAAGTTCTCTGGAATGTTTACAGTAGTCAAGAAAGCAACAATAGAATGTTTACAGTAGTTAAGGTAGCAACAATAGGAAGTAGAATTCTGTTGTGGAACTCTGAAAATTCCATAATTTGTGAAAAAAAGCACTTTTTTCGCTCGTTTATCGCAGATAGTAGAAAAAGTAAAAATAGTAGAAAAGTGAAATGTCATAGCATAACAACACAAATCGAGACCTACGAGATGAAGTTTGAATGAAGTTTCTAGGTGAAACGGTTATTGAGAAAAAGCGAGCATTGAAGAATAATAATAATAACTAGATTTGCAATTCCAAGGAATTACACAGTGCATGCAAACGTTTAAAAAAGTACACTTAGAAAGTGATCGTAGAAAAAAAGTAGAAAAGTAGAGTAAAGAGGAAACTTGTTTAGGCAATCAAAGTTACTAGTCAAGTAGCAAAGAAAATGTTGCTACCTTGATCATGTTGTTGAATAGTTGAAAAAAAGAAAATGGTGCTGGTTGCTGTATTGGTTGTTATGTTGATTGCAAGGGTACTTTTGGTTGTTGTTAGGCCATTGCTAGGGCGGATATGGTGGTTACTATGCTGGTTGTTACATTGATCATGTTGGTTGCTATGTCTAGTGCTTGGTCATCAGTGTGGAAGCGGTTCCTAGGACATTGCAGGGCTTCTTGAGGTTGTTGCTAGGCTGTTGCCAGGTAAGTTATGGTGGTTGCTACGTTGATCATGTTGGTTGCAATGTTCATTGCTAGGTTGACATGTAGGTTGCTATGCTGGTTGCTACGTTGATCATGTTGGTTGCCATGTTCATTGCTATATCATTATTGATGGAGTGGTTCTAAAGACATTGCAAGGCTGCTGGAGGCAGTTGCTAGGCTGTTGCTAGGGCGGATATGGTGGTTGCTATGCTGTTTGCCATGTTGAGCATGTTGGTTGCTATGTCAATTGCCATAGGGGGGTCTGAGGTTGTTACTAGTCCATTGCGAGGGCGGATATGTTGGTTGCTACATTGATCTTGTTGGTTGATATATTGCTAGGTCATCATGGGAGTTGTTAGCAGTGGCTATTGTTAATGTTGATGAATGGGTGATTATTGAATAGTTGAAAAAAAAAGATAGTTGATGACAGTTCGAATGAACATGGCCCGTATCAGTAGTTAAATTAGTGATAAAGGTGGACGCAGCCTTTGGCTGCGTCAAGTGGTTCGTTGTTGATGATTACATAAAAAGTTGCTTTGTGTAAATTTGTTTAAAAATGTTGAAATAGGAAATAGTTGAAATAGGAAAAGATGTGGAAAAAAAGTTGCAAAAAATGTTGAATATAATACAGAGAATTGAAGAGAAAAAAAGGAAAATATGTAGGCTAGGCCTGAAAGGTTGCCAAAAAGTTGAAGAGATAATACAGAGAATCAATACAGAGAATTGAAGAGAAAAAAAGGAAAATATGTAGGCTAGGCCTGAAAGGTTGCCAAAAAGTTGAAGAGATAATACAGAGAATTGAAGAGAAAAAGGCAAAGATGTACAGTAAAAAGTTGGCAAAAAGTTGAAGGGAAATAAGCAAAAATTGAAGAGAATTGAAGTCAAAAAGGTGAAGACGTAAATAGTTGCCAAAAGTTGAACAGATAATACAGAGAATCAAAGAAAAAAATGGCAAAGATGAAAAAATTGTTAAAAGTTGAATAGATGATACAGAGAATTGAAAAGAAAAAGACAGTAGAAGAGGGAAAAGGCAAAGAGGCTCGCTCGCGAGCCCTTTGCCTCAGCAAATGGAAGTGAAATAAGCTTAAATAGCCCATTAGGTTAATGGAAATGAACTGGAAAGGTTAATACAGCAGATAACAGAATGTTCGTGGAAATAGAATCCTAGAAGTTCCACTAGTCTGCTGAAAGTTCTCTGGAATGTTTACAGTAGTCAAGAAAGCAACAATAGAATGTTTACAGTAGTTAAGGTAGCAACAATAGAAAGTAGAATTCTGTTGTGGAACTCTGAAAATTCCATAATTTGTGAAAAAAAGCACTTTTTTCGCTCGTTTATCGCAGATAGTAGAAAAAGTAAAAATAGTAGAAAAGTGAAATGTCATAGCATAACAACACAAATCGAGACCTACGAGATGAAGTTTGAATGAAGTTTCTAGGTGAAACGGTTATTGAGAAAAAGCGAGCATTGAAGAATAATAATAATAATAATAAAAAGAAGAAGAAGCCAACGGAGAACAGTACAGTGCATCGCTTTGCATGCACTGTAATAATAAAAAGAAGAAGAAGCCAACGGAGAACAGTACAGTGCATCGCTTTGCATGCACTGTAATAATAATAATAATAATAAAAAATTGTAGATGGAACATGCTGAATGCAAAATGCAAACCATGTTTGCCAATATATTCAAGTATATTTTCAAGCAGTCAAGACTGGCATTCAAAATAGATTGCAATGAACGTGTAAAACAGCTTACTTTATAATGGTGTGTTTCTAATGATAAAGATATAAGCATACAAGTTTGGTACGAATAACTACTGTAACTAAACATAACCTTAGTACAACCTTTTACAATCAACAGTAGGCCAACAAAGGGAAAGTACATCTGCCACACTTGTTCATTGATGTACATTGTTCCTGTTCCCTTCCTGTTGTACTAAAATGATAACTGTCACTAATCTGTTGAAGGAGTTAATCTGTTAAGCATTCCTAAGCTACATGTACTCACAGAGCAATTCTGTTCACGAAATAGTGAAAAGGTTTTGACCCGATTACAAGTAGAAATTGACATTTTTTTTAGTTGTGTGGGTGATGGATATTTATAGATCCTTCTGTGCCTGGTAGATGAAGACCATCCTCCTTGAAAATGAACCAGGGAAGTTTTTGAACTTGACTTGAAGTCTCATCACATCCCATTGAGTTTCTGACCTACTAACACACATAAGACCTCATCTGAAGACCTAAACCATTTGGTACAGTTAAACTGATACTGCACACACATGGCATTTGCATTGCATTTGGATTGGATTATGTAATGATAACTTATATTAAGCTGTTAACATGATTCCTCCAATACCTTAATCCTATTTTAGTATTAATTTATGGCAGTGTCATCCATGAAAAAGATATAGCTGGTTTTTGACTGATGAATTCTGCAACATATAATTCCCATTTTCTGTAGAGAGGCCTGTTTGTTCTTTAATGATCGTTAAATGCCCCCTACCGTAATGCAGAAATGATAGGTTAATTATATCATAAGGAATTATTTTATTTATTTATTTTTTTAATCATTTATCATTAAGCTACTATGAAGCTGAATGAGGCCACATTAGAACTCTAATGCCACTCTAAACTCTAAACTAAACCAAACATCAGGACCCAAGGCAGGAGACAAGACCCGACTAAGACGTCACTGTAACAGCATGGGCTTAAGAGAGGATAATGGTATTTAAAATGCTCTATAAGCACATGGGACTTCCCAGACAGTCCTGTTGGACATGCAACCCTGCATACTGTCACATGCTCAGTGTTTAAATAAACAGTGTAGAGAAGTAATACTCGCAGATTTAGATGTTCACATCAATCTGCAGGCAGGGAGCTTGTTGAGTTGGGAGAAAAACGACTCACGATGTTAGATCCAAAGGCAAGAAGACCGAGCTTGTTTCCAAATTACAAAGTTGGTGGATTAGAACCTGTGTGCAGCCCACTCCCATTTGCAAAGGACAACTGGATCAAACAATGGAGCTCCCTGAATGACATAGAAGAAGATATTTATGATCCATATGCTGGTGAGTATGAAGAAGATGAGGTGTTCTCACCACCACCAGTGTCTACATCGCCTGTCAAAAACTACATGCTTAACATCAATGTTGGTGGCAAGACCTATCAGATTGCTCAGAAAGTTGTTGCCAGGTACCCAAAGACTAGACTTGGCATGCTCGCCACCTTCAAGGACCATAGCAAGAAGATGGACCTCTGTGATGATTACACTGTTACAAACAATGAGTATTTTTTCGACAGAGACCCAGATGTATTCAACAGCATCTTCAATTTCTACAGGACTGGTGTGCTCTGGATTAAAGATGAGTTTTGTCCCCGAAACTTTCTGGAGGAAATCAGCTATTGGGGAGTTCGTATTAAGAATTCCCATCGCTGCTGCCGTATCATGTTCGAGGAGAGACAAGATGAACTGAACGAAGAGTTGAAAATTCAGAAGGAGCTTCTGGCTGAGGTAGATGTTGAGGAGGATGAAGAGGTATTTCAGGGTATGATAATGGGATCCATGCGGCGAAAGGTGTGGAATATAATGGAGAAGCCTTTCTCTTCAGTGCCTGCCAAACTCATTTCAGTAGCCTCAAGCATGTTTGTGTTGATGTCGTTGCTAGCAATGACATTGAGTTCTGTGGAGGAGATGCAGTACAAGAGCCCAACAGGGCAACTGAGTGGAAAAACTTATTGGGAATACGTTGAGGGTGTCTGTCTTGTATTTTTCACCATGGAATATTTTCTACGTTTAGTATCAGCACCGAACCTTAAAGACTTTGCCAAAAGTATACTGAATACAGTGGATCTCATCGCTATTTTACCACATTACTTGCAAATGGGTCTGGAATGCATTGAAAGCCAGGAGCTGGTCAAGCCTGGCGGTGACCTGAAGACAGTGGGTCAGGTGGGCAAGTTAGGTCAGGTGTTGCGTATAATGCGTCTCATGCGCATATTCAGGATTCTCAAACTTGCCCGTCACTCAACAGGGTTGAGAGCTTTTGGCTTCACGCTGAGGCAGTGTTATCAGCAGGTTGGCTGCTTGTTCCTCTTCATCGCCATGGGCATCTTCACCTTTTCTGCTATGGTCTATTCCGTTGAGCATGATGTCCCACGGACAAACTTCACCAGCATTCCTCACGCATGGTGGTGGGCTACAGTAAGTATATGCAAACATAAATCAGTCTTGAATAAAATTTACTGTATGTCACTGACCAAAATATATGGCAGCATATTATGAGGAAAAAAAAGTCTGTTTGTTTTGTATTTGCATTGTGAAATTTCAATGAATATCAACATATACACCACAACCAATATAAGCCATCATCTGATTTGTGGAATGTGGTGAGAATTTGGCATTTGTTGTCTTTCACTGTATGAAGACAAATTGTGTACCAACCCAGCAGCTAACCCATTTTGTTGTCCTCCTGCAGGCTAGTATTTCAACTGTAGGCTATGGAGATGTATATCCAGAGACTCTGTTTGGGCGGATCTTCGCTTTCGGCTGCATTTCTTTAGGAATAATCTTAAATGGTATGCCAATATCTATGCTCTTCAACAAGTTCTCTGACTACTACTCAAAGCTCAAGTCTTACGAACACACTACAAATGTAAGGAACAGAGGGAAACTGAGACTTGCCAAAAGGGCGAAAAGAAAACTGAATGAAATCTGCAAAAGCAGTATCTCCTACCAAGTGTAAGACACAGCCTTACAAATCTATAACCAGTAAACAACCAACACTCACTGATATATTTCATGCTGCCTATTTTACTGTGCATTAAACAGGAACTCAGTTTACTTACAGGCTTAGATGCTGATGAATCATGCAAAATGAATGCATGTGAAAGTGCAGGCCTGCTTTTGTGAACCTATTGATAATGATAATTAAGGTGATAGTTTATAGGCCTAGGCCTATTTGAAATAATTTTTAAACTTTTTGAAAGACTTTGATGCCTAATTTTATTTCAAATGTAAAGTGAATTTGAAGAGTTCGGATGCAAGTCCATTTTCAAAAATATTTCAGATATGCCAATTATTAGCAATAATTTCCAAGTAGCCTAATCACTATCAAATGGCTATTTAAATGTTAAGGAAGTACAAATCGCCTAAATCAAGCCAAAACAATCCAGTTGGAGTTGGACTGAAAATAAAGTTGATATTAATTATGTAGGGAAATATATTTTTGTAAATTCATTGCAATTGGACTAAAATGGTTGGCTTTGCATTTGAACACTTATTTGTTATAGGCCTAGGCTATGGCCTATAGCCTATTGCCTTTCTTAAAGTAGGCTAGAATTATATTCCTCATGGCCCAAATTTTTTTATTGATCAAACTTGTTTATCTTGCAAAATACTTTATGGTCGAACAAAATGCAGTAAAATTGTAATGTGTTCTGTTTCTACAATAAAATTTTGTGTCAGGAGCTGGCTCTCAGTTGTGTCTACTTTCTTTATAACCCTGAATCAAACCTTCAGTCCTGCAGATGGCAGTAGCCATTTCTTCTTGCATCTATTTCTATAACGTCTCAATACCAGTGAAGAAGACAGCTGTCTGACTGCGGTACTGGCTAGCTTCTCTTGACCTCTACAGCGCGTTGGTTGATATCGCTATTATGGTGCCTCCAGTACAAGTTTCACCACTCATTAAGGTTAGTAAAATTTGAATTAAGTAGATTTCATCACCTACGTAACATATTTAGTTTTTACGCATTTGCAAGACTTTTGCGAGACCTTTAACTTTAGCCAGTTGTCCCAAGCTAACGTTAACGTTAGCACACACATCAGATGAACGCTGTGTACTCCTTGGAGTAATAAACGTTGCCAGCACTTGAATTGTAAATAATGTAGCCCAACACTGATTGCAATTATGGTTATCCACAATGATATTCTGTACCTTTCGAATTTGTGAATGGAAATGTACTTCCTACTCAAATTTTGCACGCATGTTAGCATTAGCTTACAAGTTGGCCAGCTCTGTATGAAAGTGTGGCTGTCTTCGTTTGCATGACGAAAATGTGTGTCTGCTTTACAGACAGCCCGGTGGTCTGCATTATTAGTTGGTATCATCTACGGAAAGAGGCGATATGGTGAGTCCCCGGTTTGAACACTACTGTTGTGACCCACAAATAGTTACGCTAACAATAGTTATTATAGCTGCCACCATTGGCAGCGACATTTGAGACCTTGACTGACGGCCTGTTACATAATTATATTTGTATTATGGACATGTGTGAAATAAGTTGGGTAGTTGCAACTGATATTAAAAAAAAAAAACATGTTCTAATATTACTGGCATGGCCGATGCTGCTCATACACTTTTTAAATGAATGGAGCAAGCAGTAAGTGCAGACAAACCTGGAAGGAAGGGTCGACATTGACATTTCAATGTGAATACAATGTTAATGCCACAAAAACCTTCATGAATCTCTCCAGGCACTGTCAAACATGCAGTTTGCGGTGGATTTAATTTCATATTGTTATTAGGGAATGAACTTGGATTTTACATGTTTCAAATTCAAATATCGCTTCTGTAGATCATCTGAAGCCAATTGCAGCAGAAGAGAAGAGGGTTGAGGAGGAGGAGAAGAAGATCCGTGAGGAGAAGGAGCGCATTGCCAAACAGCTTGCAGAAGGTGAGATATTAAATTTATGTATACTGTATTCTTTTGGTATTGTATGCACTTTAGTACACATGTATAGTATGTTCTACACTTCCAGTATTAACATTGAGGTTTGTGCACTAAATAAAGATTGATGGTTGACAAATGTCTTGATTGCACATTGCAGCCGAATCCTCTTATTGACAATTCAATCCTCTTTTTTTTGTTGCTCTTACAGCAAGCGAAGACACCATTCTGAAATGAGCTGCCCTCTTCACGTCTTCATTTCCACCCCCTGCACACTGGCAGGAACCATTGTGTTCTGGAATAATGGTTTATTTAATCTCACACACTTGTCCTAAAGGATATGGGCAGAATGGCCTATTCTGTGCTGTTTTTCCATGTTTCTTTTTCCAGTTTGTAAACCCACCATGTGGAATTCCTCTCTTACATTGAACCTGCCTTTGTATTCAACAATAATTCAGCCTCTGGAATACACACAGGGCATGAAGGAAAATCATTTTTTCAGTAATAAAAAAATATAAATGTAAATGACAATAAAAGTAAAGTTTGATGTCCTAAACATCTTTGTCTGCTTTTGTACTGTGGTGTTGCCCCTAATGTATGATTTTTATATAACCGTTTTAATAATTGTTAGTGGATGCATAAGACTATACTTTACATCCAAAGACAGCTATGTAGAAACACTGTCATCATGATGTCCTTGATCATAGATTTATGGTGAAAGTGGTTTGGCAAGAAAATATCTAATCTTGGGGCCAATATTGTATATTTCTTTAGATGTGGAAATTGGTGTTTTGAAGTACAGTACTTGCCAAAAAATTTACCCCCACTGAGAACACTACTGTCCAAGGATAGTGATAACCCCAAACAGAATGGCTACAAAGTGAACAATCATCTGTTTATTTTAGTGCTGGCAAAATTAACTGATTAATCACGTGATTAATCCAAAAAATGTAACTCGGATTAAAAAAATTAACTCAGATTAATCCTGATGGATATGGTTCCACTTTCATGGCATGTATTATGTTCAATTTCAGATAGAAAATGGATCGGTTATCAAGTCAAACTATACAAAGATTATGGCCTAGCTCCTGACTGTCCAACAACATGTTTGGGGAATCCTTCGGGTTAGAGGACAGGTGTGAATTTCCCCATTTGAGAAGAACAAAGCCAACTATTTAGTATCAGGGCCTTTACAGGACAAAATAAGGATCCAATATACCCTAGCATCCAAATTCTTACTGGAGGAAATGAGTTGCGATTAAAAGTGATTAATCACGATTAATCTTTAAAAAAAATTGTGATTAATCAGATTAATTTTTTTAATCGTTTGACAGCACTAGTTTATTTACTGGCATGGTATGGTCTAATAATTTATTCCCTTGTTACTATCCTGAATTAAAACAGTTTTGCAAAATACTTCTGGTAGAAAAGAAAGAAAGAGAAAAAAAATAAAGGAAAATTAATCCTAATTGGTAACTAAAAACAAATGCAGCAGCAATGATTTAGTATTTCAAGTCATTCGGTTATGGTCACTGGTCCTCCACATATTTCTCTGTCAGTGAAAATTCCCCACGTCTGTCCCAGTAGTCCACTGCTCTTATTCTGTAGAAACCAGACACCTCCATGTTTTCTGTTTACAAAGCAAGGCAAAATGGTGAGATGGATCAATGTAGTCAAATATGTGGAATAATGCAATTGACATAATCAACCAATCCATCATAAAGGCGGTACACATTATACAGAAAATTCTTGCATTGGGATCTCATTGAGGGGGACCTCTATGCAGTGTTGGTTATGGTTACCTGGTGAATATGCATATGAAGTAAAGGTGCTGTTGTGTTTTATCCTTTGGAATTTGACCAGATCCTTTGAGAACTCTATTTCATAAGATCTTATACACCTAGCAATGAAAACAAAACACAACTTTAATACGATGGAATACAGTGGTTTGTAGACTAATAAACAATGATGACCTAAAAAGGGAAGGGATTGCTACCCTGGGTCAAAAAAAAATGATTTTACAAGAGTGAAACACAGCTCATCAATAAATGGGCCCCCAAAGTACTGAAACTAAAATGGAAAAATTTGAGGCACTCTCAAATAGCATTCAGTGATGACCTACTCCATGAATTTGGACAAAATGTTCACATCCATACAGAATTTTTCTACACAAAATGCATGAAATGAAAATGTGCATGCTAGGACTTACTTGGAATTAATACAATGGTCCTTCCATACAATAAGAACCTGGCCTTTGGTGATGGGGATAAAACGTAAGCCATTCACCTGAGAATTTTTTTTTTAGTAGAGACATTTCAGAACTCATGGGCAATGGACTAAAGTATTGCATAATTTTGAGACATTTTCCTACCAATAACACACTTTATGCATTTATAATATCATTTATAATATTGCAAGGTGCAAGTGACAAAAGTGGCTGCCAGACATTCAGTGAACAGACCTGGCCAGGCACAACACTGGGTTTGGCACACACATGGATAAGAAGGATGGATGGGACAGGCAGATTTGCCTTCAGGGTTAAACCTCCCTCATCAGGAAATGGCAGAGGCCCCTCAATAACTGGATCCTTACAATTAAAAATGCAACAAGGCGAAGTATTACTATTTACATTAGCAAATGACTGTGTAGGTAAAGGCTTTCACACTGTAACATGACCAATTACAAGCCGAATTACTTGCCTCTAAAAGCCTTAGTTGCCTGAACTGCTCCACTGTGGGAAAATCTGGGCTTCCCATGCTTTGCCACAGCTGATGAGGATTTGTTGAATTATTGTCCATGTAGTATATGATATACACAAGTCCTGTAATTAGAATCAGTCACATAAACTGTATTTCTCTTCTTAATACATATCAATACATATGAAATACACATTCAAATCCGAATTCAAATACAAATCAACATTAGGAGTGAAAATCACAATAAAAAATACCAACCTTTCTGGGTAGGGAAGCCATTGAGTTGAATTTTAATCTGATCAGTGTCAGAAGAGGTCACATTGTCCTTGCTGTTGTAGACAATAATAGTGGCCTGCCAACTATCCGAAGTCCCGGGAATCGTAGGTCTGTGGGTGCTTGCAAGGACTCCAACTGTATTATTCTCGGATGAGTCACCTGATAGCTGTGCTAGTACTTGTGTTTCCCCTGAATCCAAAATATTTTTTGTGAGTCATACATTGCACATTTAATGAATACTTACAAAAAATTAAGGAAAGAAAAATGACTCAAGTCATGGGAAAGGACAGGTATACTGGCCCACTACTATACTACTTTCAAATAACTAAAAAAAAGACTAAGGTACCTAACAATGCCAGCAATCCCATAACAGTCAACACAGGTTTCCTTAGCAACTGCACATGAGGTGGCTTGGTGTTGTTGACCTGGAATCGGGCTGTGAGCGTGCGCTGGGTGAATGGGTAGGGGTGGTAACTAAGGAAGGCGTTGTCGTTGCTCAGGAGAGTGTAATTGATGTTGTTGTGGGGGTCGGCTATGAGCATGTCCTGATGCTGGCCAATCACCTATGTGACAAAGTTCCCCACAGTTCTTTACAGGCAACTTGACTGTATTATTGGATCAAGACCATTAGGGATACTCACATCTCAAATTAGTGTACATGAATTGTGCACGCACATGTATGTACATTCATTCACACTCTGTACACCCACTATTAAAGGAAAGATCTGTTGTGAATCAATAGTGAAACAGCCAACTGATGGGGGGCACATGTAACTTTTAGTCTAATTGTTCTGATCTTCTGTTAAAGTATAAGTCTGGAGTAAGTTTAAGCATACCCTGCTGCACGAGCCTTTTATCAGCAATATATTTCGCATGAAATGAAAGAATTTCGAACAGCATAGACATAACGCGAATGCGAAACACGTTACATTGAGTCAATGTAACCTCAGATCTTACTTTCGGTTCCGAATAGTCAGGTCCCATTGATTCAGTGTAAAGTGCTTGTTCACTTCTGCATTTGCGTTCGGTCTATGCTGTTCAAAATGATTTTGCTCCACTCGCTACCTAGTGCATTTAGCAAGCTCTTTCAACAGGGCTATGCTTGAATTCACTCCGGCGCTTTCCTTTAATTCTCATTCTTATACCTAGCGACAGCGCTAAGCAGCATCAAACAACTAGGCAGCATTCATTAATCATTGATTCCCATCAGATTTCTCCTTTAACATTCAAATGATTTGTTTAGTTGGATAACTCTCAGTGGCTTCCTCTACCTTTACCACCATCGCTGCATACGTCACATCTGCTCGCCAAGGCTGTGGTTTCGACCAGCCAACAAGGGGATCGGCCTCATCATTGTATATGGGTTTGGACTGAAACAGTGGAAAATGTTGCTGAATCTCTTTCACTGTGTCAATCTCCTGTTGCAGGATTGGCAAAGAGTGTCCCCCACCCTGCAAGAAAGGGATAATACAATAGGCTGTCCAATTTATGTAATGATGACAAATGTTGCAACAAATTATTCCTGGTAGATGAATTTGCTCCACAGTCCCGCATATTTGTCACTCAGACTCAGATTGAAGGATTAAAGATGACGTCAAAGATTTCTTAACAATTCTTAACATTAAAATTACTTTAATAGCTGACAATAGCTTTACACACTGGCACGATAAATCTTTCTAATCAAATTCTACCTTTTTATGCAGGGCAATGTAATCAAGGCGAACCCCTCTCTCCCCAGTGAAATAGTTTGTTCCATTATAACAGTGCTTTAGCATTTCCCAGCAGTATGGAGAGTGAGGAGGGGAGTGACAGGAATCTCCAGGACCACCAAACCTCAGAGCAGGGCTGGCTGCTCTCAGCCCCTCAGAACAGGCGTCATAATAATTCAGAAACCCTGGAAGAGAAGGGACATTAAAACAGTATGTTCAAAAATACACATACTGTTATATATCCTTCACATGGATATACATTGGAATATATATTAGAATACATAGTAAAATGAAGGAGTGTTTCATGTAAGTACACAATTTAAGCACAGCATCGGCGCAATCACATGAATGTCTCACATTTACCTTGAATGGAAGCTGTGACATTGTCAAAATCATGGTTATTTGGCTCATTCCATGTTTCAAAATTCCAATGTGAGACATGTCCAAGGCCATACTTCCCTGTAAAATCCAAATAAGCATTACTCATCATAGAAAACCAAGTAAAAGAACTTGGAGTCAAATGTTTCCCACTGTCTGGAAAGCAAAAATGTGGTATCTGACTCACCTATATATCTTACAGCTGTATGATAGACCAAGTTCCTCCATTCTACCACTTGTTGTTTGTCCTCAAAGTCATTAAAGAAGTTTGACACACTTCCCATCAATTCAAATCCTTGAATAAAGATTACAGATTCTTGTTATGTTTGGACGTACAATTTGTTTATAAATAAATAAATAAATGAATAAATAAATCACTTTTATCCAACCTGGCTGTAGACCATTCTGCCACAGCTGATCCATCAATTTATCCAGATTTGTGAAATTGTACTTTGTCTCTCCATCGACAACTCTGTTAAATATCACAAAATAATGAGAACAATGGGCTGTGATGATTAAGAAAAATTAATATCTATAAGTTAAAGGGGAAGTTCACTTTTTAGCATGTTTAGCCCCTTTTCTAGAGTATCTAGGATGAAATAGAATCATCGACACCAAAATTTTGACGATTGCTCCTGTCTCTGATATTTAGCTCATTTAGAATCCCCCCTTTTCTGCTTCAGAATGGCTCGCTTTGTGCATGTCCGATAAAGGCCTTAAAAGTAAAACAGTTGATCCAAAAGTGCCTCACAGTGGAAGCACCCAACATATGTCCTCAAAGCAGTGGTTCTCAAAGTGTGGTCCGGGGACCACTAGTGGTCCGCGAGCAAGCTCAAGTGGTCCAAAAATTTCCAAAAAATATGTTTATTTAGTCTGTTTCTCACTAAAATTATTTAAAGCCAAAGAGGAGTGGTTCAATGAATACTATGAAGCAGGCCTGTAATTCTTCATTAAAAACTTCAAGCTATCTGAATTCGAAGTTCCCCTAAATGGCAATTTAGAAATGCCTATTGATTTGGTCAAAGGGTAAGGGGTAGCAGCAAGCGACTTGGTCAGGGGGTGCGAGGGTAGGTGGTCCCTGAAAAATATTTTTGGGCAAAGTGGTCCTTGGTCTGAAAAAGTTTGAGAAACACTGCCTTAAAGCAACCTTAAACCTTTATTTTAAAACATGTGCTGCTCACCAAGTGGTTAGTGGTGTCCATTGATGTTCCAAAACAATTATAGTTATGATAATTGTTTGGAACATCAATGGACACCACTAACCACTTGGTGAGCAGCACATGTTTTAAAATAAAGGTTTAAGGTTGCTTTAAGGACATATGTGGGTGCTTCCACTGTGAGGCGCTTTTGGATCAACTGAATTTGGAACGACACAGACCGAACACGAACACAAATGCGAACAAGCACTTTACATTGAGTAAATGGAACATAGTACATTTGACACCAAAAATAAGATTGTATGTTCCATTGACTCAACGTAAAGCTTGTTTGCTTTTGCATTCAGTCTATCTATGTTGTTCCAATTTATTTCAATCCACTCACTATGTAATGCAGTCAGCATGCTCATACATGATGGCTATGGTTGAATTACACTGAACTTTCACTTTACAATTCAGACTCCTTCACACCTGACACTTACTGTGCGGTGACAAGCTCCAGAAGCCAATGAATCCGCACCTGCTGAAGACCACTGTGTGGAACTGATCCAACATAGGCCAAATTCAACTCCTCATCCCTGCTCAGGTCATACTGATCAGCCTTAACGTGAGGCAGAGGAGGGCTAGGGTGCATGGGAAAGAAGTGAAACACAGACATAGGCCTATCAAAGAAGGCAAAAAATAATTTATCCATTGATGGACAGATTTCACACTAGAAAAAAAATAGTAAAACATGCTGACCTATAAGACCGTAGAAAATCCCTTCATTTGCAGTTATTGTAAACTACCATTGCATTTGAGCCTTGTTTTCTGGGTAAAAAGTGATGGTGTCTATGGACAGGTATCACGTTATTGATTGGACTTTTGATAATTTGCAACCAGGTGGTGCAGCTTAGCAATGTGTTAAGTTTTAAGAAATCCACATGGATTTTGAGTGTTTTAAAAAACATGCTTATGTATCTGATGCCAAGGTCTTTTATGACCAACATGTCTTAAGGGATGACTCTGACGAAGACGTATCAGTCGAAACGTTAGTCAATTTTTTGCACAAATAAAAAAGACTGCAGTGTGCTCCTGTCCTTTCCCTCAAAAGAACCTAAGTCCAGATGAGATGCACCTGATGTTGCAGAACTAACGTTAGGATTGATGCGTGGAGTGCCCTGGTTTATGTCTTAAGGGATCCCTTTAAGTTCACTGGTTGTGAGCTCTACATGTAGCCTATCATTTAAAGAGAAGATCCCTGCTAACGTTACAAGATAAGCTAAACATGACTGAGGGAAAAGGTAACGTTCGACCAGAGAAAATATCAAGCAGCCTATGTAGACAGAATGTAATGCAATGTCAGAGAGAAAACAAACCCCTTCAGTTTACCAATATCCGGTGCTCCTCCAGAAATGTTTCAAATTCCCCACCGGTGTTTTGACATCCACATCTATGTTTATATATTTGCAAAGTACATGTTGACTACTTATTAAGCAAACCGCGAAAAGAGTAACCATAGACCAATAACGTGCATAATACATTTTGCTGTCATTGCAGCCAAAACGCTACAAAGTAGTCTACTTCACAGGTCGGTTTCTGGTTTCTTTCCTCTTATTTTGTGCAACTTGCTGAAACTAAAAGTTATGGTACACCGAGAGCGAGTTCACCAGACCCAGAACAAGTTCTTCCTTTCGCCAAATTAGTAGTACAGAATTGCCCTTGGACCAAATTTGTGGAACGCGCGCGCTGTTTTCGAAGTATTTTTTTGTAACTTGTATGTTAAATCACATATTCGTAGGCCTACACATGTATTTTATGGTGATGTAGACGTTTTACCAAAAACATGGGCAACATCAACTTTTAATTTGTCACTTAGCCTGTGGTAGCCTAAACCTTTCTTGGATAAACCAATCTCTGGAGTAGCCTACATTGAAATAGTCTGCCAATGTACTGCAGCCCTCCCACCGCAATATCAATGATAGCCTAAATGTATCGAAAAATATTAATTGAAATTGAAAAAAGCACAACAACAACAACAACAACAACAACAACAACAACAACAACCATAACAACAACAAACGGTCTGAAGGTTTGGTCTTGCATGTTGCAGTGTATCAATATTTTTTTGCTATCTAAATTCTCCCTTAAATAACAATGTCTGGCAGAAAAGTCTTGCATATGATATTTCCTGAAGGACTTTAGTGTTTTGCATTGATCACTGTAGTGTGTAACTGACCATAATAATGTTTTATCATTGGATGACTTTGTTTGTAAAATGAAACAATGTATGTTTTGGATATAGTGTAGGCCTATATGTTTTGACTGAAGAGTGTCAATTCATGAAAAAACTAGAAAAGCACTCGGACAGCGCAGACCTCCACCAAGGCAATGTGGTCACAGACACAATATAAATTTCAGGTCATGTTCTGGATTACTGATTAGCGATTACCACCAAAATTTTAAGGAGCTGTGAGTAGGATTATGGCCAAAATTAGTATTATCAGGTTCAAAATATGTTGTTACTTTCAGCCATCTCCATCTTTCAAAAGCATCTCCTATACATATCCTTGTTTTACTTTTGACCTTGTCATGATATTTTTTTGGAAGCATGAGGCCTTGACAATGAAACAACACAAATACACTGTGAAATGAAAACATAAACATGACTTGTGGCCTGCAACTTAGCTTTTGAAATGCAAATATTCTGGCTGGACTACAACTCTCCTGAGTCATCAAGTGTGGTGGCATATCAGGTGGTGACATATCAGGGCTGTTTAATGATTATTTGGAATACATTTCTTACACACAGCTCCTTTAATCAGTTCCTACTTGTCCTAATACACACGTTGTCCAATAATTTAATCCAAATCCGTGCAGTATTTTTCGAGTTATGTTGTACAGTACACAGACAGACAGACAGACAGACACACGTCGGTGAAAACATAACCTCCTTGGCGGAGGTAATAATTATACCTTCTCTGAATGATCACATTGCTTAGTTCTTTCTCTCTCATTCTCTCTCTCCCTCTCTCTCCATAAATATGTACTGTAGCAGTGGCTGAGAGAAAAAAGAAATAAATTAAGCAATTGAAAAAAATAAACAGTATGACAATTTAGTCTTGTTGGAATTTGTTGGAATTTATCAATATCTTTTTTTTACAGTTTTTTGTATGATTGTTTACATTCTAAAATAATCATTTCCACACAATTTTTAAAAATCTATGACAAGTAGCAAAACACCTCCACAGATTTGCAAAACATCACACACGATGTCTGCTTCACTTTTTGCAAAACTCTACAATATAGAAAACATAGACACTGAAATCGGATCTTATTTGCAATTGAAAGAGCTCTAAAATAATGCACTAATGAATCCACTGAACTAGCCATTTTAAACACTCTCAAGTGCAAAATTGGAAACACAATAAACACTTAGGCTACTGTACAAGGTCTATGCCAGTTGTCTATGATTAAATTAAATAAGAAAAAAGCAACCCTGTTTTCAAATTTGTGTGTAAACAATTGAAGAAAAGCTGTACATACTGTACAGTCTGAGGCAGACATTGTGTGTAAAGTTGTGCAAATTTATGGAGGTGTTTTGCTATGTAGTAGAATTTTTCAAATTGTATGGAATTGATATTAGTGTGTGAACAATCTTGTAAAAAACTGTAAAGCTGAGTCGACTGTGAGGATGGGGTATCTGATATAAGGGTTGTAGAGGACAGGCTCTCTGGCTGCTGCATACTGTACCAGAAGGCAAGGAATAATAATAATAATAATAATAATAATAATAATAGGGTAATACTACCACCTCCACTATTACTACAACTACTACTACTACTACTACTACTACTACTAATAATAATAATAATAGTAATGAAACAATTATATTTAGTTTTAGCTTAAATAATGAGTGAGTGTCTCAAAATAATACATTTTAATTAACACAATTTATATTGAAACAATCTTGTTCTACAGAATATAAAATAAAAGGAATAAAGGAAAAATATGGTAATAAAAGATTTTTTTAAAGTATCTACATTTGGAAGTGAAGGCATTGTGTAGGCATTGTGTAAGTTGGATAACATCAACAACGTTACTTGACATGATAAGCTGTTCTAACTTGTAATCATATAAAATATATTTTGCTATTGCTCAGAATCTACCTGTGTGGTCTCGAAAGGAGTGTTCAATGTTATTTTGCAATTAAGTCATGTATGAGGTGAGGGACTGCAAATGTTCGTGCATGCAGAGAGTAATTAAGGAAAACATCTCATCCTTGCTCACGTCACGTCCATGGAAATTATTGTGAATACAAAGTTCATATCATAGTTCATAGTTCGGTGATACTTTCAGGTGTTGAGTGAAATGTATCAAAACAGGCATGTTTCACCCAATCTGAACCACATATTATATTCACCACCAGCCACACAGTGTTTTTGCAGTGACTCACGGCCTATGTGTTCTTAAGACGAGCACTTACCCTGTGGTCTTGATAGACAATCCAAAGTGATACGGTGGAGAGATACCAGAAATTAGGGAGAACTGCTGACAGGACAGAATTGCTCACAAACACAGATTTTTGGTTAGTCAGCTATGTAAAGATACATGGATTTTGTTAATTGCTTTTGTCCATCATGCCAATGTGTACCATGTAATTTATTCAAAGGTGGTCTGCAGAACACTGGAATATGAGGATTCTACTTCTCCTGCTGAGTCTATTGGGGCTAAGTCTGTCAGCTCCAGTAAGTTCCTTATCCTTTTTGGCACTTGACTTCTTGCTGAGTATACCGCTTATGATTTCACATTTCTTGTCATCTGATTTGATGTCATATATTATGTGACTCTATTTTAGATTGGGATGTATGGCTCAAGTTTTGAGGTAAGACAAATTAACTATAGGCCTACACTCTTTCTTCCATTTGCTACTGTATACTGCAAAAACTACATTTCTTGCAATCATTTTCAGCAATGTGGTATGCCTAATGATTTGTAAAGGATATTCCACCTTTTTATGAAAATGGGTTATTCACCCTCTTGGGGTCACCAGACCAGAAAAATGCTAACACTGAGAGCAAAATGCTTTTACCCATGTAACTCTAGGTAAGAGGGTGAATAACCAATTTTCATAAAAATGTGGAATATCCCTTTATACCTTTAAATTGAAATGCATTACAATAAACTGATAAACTGTCACCTGCCTTTACCTGGGGGATCTTAAATGAGATATTGTAAAATGGGATGATCTGGAATATACCTGTAGCCATGTTGTTTCAAATTGTCAAGTGCTTTTGCAATCCACTGCTGTAATATAATAGGTTATAATCAAATGCAATGTTTTTTTGTTTTTTTTTAATTGATTGTAAATAATATTTTTCAACTGAGCCATCTAGCTACAATCCAAAGAAGAAATAATTTAAACAACGATTGTTTTAAGCGCTGATATCAACATGTAGATAACATAATTTGCAAAAATGTTAATGCGTACTCCATGTGGTATTGGCTCTTGCAGTGAACAAAATTGTTCACAAAACCTGTTTTTTCACACAGGACATGCATTACCACATGCCGATACTGCAGCGCCCCAGTGTAAGACCCTTTCCAAGTATCAGATTCAACATAAACCCTTATCCAGGACCTACTTATGGAGGGAACATAGTCAACATACCCAATTATTATCCCCAACAAATTCCCTTTCCCATAACTTACCGTAGACCCCAACCTTTCCCCGTCCCTTTTCCTGTCCCTTTCCACGCCCCATTCCCCTGTCCCATGGATACTTTTTGTTAGTGCAACAGACCCACCAAGAACAACTAGGCCTACATTTAAGCCTAAAACTACAACCACACCATCTACAACTAGGCCTACAATTAAGCCTACAAGATAACAGCTTGATGGTATTTAAACATCTGGACAAGACCAATTCTTGGCAAAGGCACCACATATGTTCTCGACCAATCAACTTCCAATGACCAGTTATCTTTATAGTGAAAATGGAAAGGATGCACCTGCTGCAAATCATATATAAACTGCACTTTGTTATATCTTGTCTGTATTCTGTGACTACCCGATTTCAGGACACACAAGGCAACATTATGCTGTGGTTTTTTTGTTCTATTCTTCTTTTGGTTAATTTGCCAGCTTTTTAGACGCAAAATTGTTTCACTCCTGAGCCTAATGAAATGACCTTGTCAATCAACATACATGTAACTATGTGAAAAGTTTCCTATCTTTTGGTTTGCAAACAAATTCACATGTACTGTTTTAGTAATAGTCTACTACAGGTAATTGGTGTTGGGGAGGGGGAGCTCTGAATGTCTATGTAAACATTATTTAGTGGAAAGTTTTTTTCTTCTTCTGAAATATCACTGTGCAATTCGCTAAGGGTATTCCATTTCATTACTATGTTGTGAAATAAAAATGCTTCTTTATACACAAGAAAATTGTGAGGTCTCACAAAACAAAGGCTTATTTTTTTAAAAAAATGAATAGATTAATAGAACCAAAACAATAATGGTTGCACTGTACTGTACTGTACTGTACTGCATGACCGTTTGAGTAGACTAGGACTTCTGCTCTGTGCCAGCAGCCGGCTGAGGGGTGCTGTCTGGCTTCAGGATCTGGTAGGTGATCAAATACTCCGGGTAGGCCTGCAAAATGAACACACATGTCCGGACTAGAGATGGTTATTTTCTGATAATTAACCTGGTTTCTTTTAAATTTCTTTATCTATGAGGTTAATATATGGATGATAAATTACTTTATCTATGAAGTTTCACAATTGCTAAAACACATTGCCTGAAACTCCTCTCATTTTCACACAACTCCTAATTTTCAAACAAGATTCACAAAACCCTTGATTTTTCTTGCAAAAGCATCTCAAACACCTCAAAACTGTTGAAACTTGGTGACAATCACATTTGCTTGATTTTCATTGTGGCATTTCTGTACTGTGTCATTACTCTATTTGATTATCTTTTACACACTCCAATTCTGCTTTCCATACAGTATTTCTAGAAAAACACTTCTCTGTGGCAATCAACCTGTTTCAACTCTCAACTGGCTTAGATTGATTGTGACAAAGATGGAAGTGTTATCAATTTTGAGTTGTAGAGTTGTAGTGTGTTCATCTTCTGCATTATTATGCAAAATGTGCTTTATAGTATGAAAATGTGTTTAGAGTTTTGCAAAAAGAGTGAAAGAGTTTTGCCAAATGTGCCTTTATGTGAAAGTAGTCTATGGTTTTAGCCAAAAGGGAGATTCATTCCATAAGTGTGTTCAGGCATTTGAGAATCTAATTCAAGGAACAGGGTTTAGTGTTTTAGCAATTGAGAAAAACTGTAATATGTGGGTGAGGCCTACAGTGTATGTGGGAATGCATTTCTTTTCATCAGTCTACTTTGTCATGAAATCAAGATTTGATTGTGATTCAGTTGGTAATGTTTAGTAAACCAAGGTTAATACATGAGTGAGGTTAATACAAGGGTGAGATCAATACATAGTTTTTTTTATTATTATTTATATAAAACACTGATCTGAGATTTATAAAAGGTGCAGCTTCCTGTATATTCAGGAAACTACTGTTGGTAAAATATACACTATGTATCCAGATAACCCACATAAAATATATTCATCCACAAAGTAAGTGTTATCAGTCAAGGATGTCTTCACTGTTATTCTGCACTAGATCTGTGTGGGTGTGTGTGCTCTTCAGTAGACTGCTGCTAACAGAGAAAAGTCTGATAAGCACGCAAACAAGCTGGTGAAGTCAGAGACACGATTTGCCTTTGCTTAGACATAGCCTGGGGGAGAGGGTTAGTGAGGCATTTGCAAAACCAGCCTTCCAGGAGCAATCCTGCTACTAGTGACAGAACCTGCTGAGAGAGAAGGAAATCTGTTTCAGCACTTGTAGCTACAACACACCTCTTCCTCGACCGACTGGAAATCCTTGTTGTCGACTACAAAGTCGATGAACACTGTGCCCTGCAGCAGTGGCATCGGACCTACATGTTTAAAAGTAGTATCGCCATTTTTTCTCGGCAATTAGTCTACAATGTGTTAGACATGGGCCTATTAGAGTTGGGCTTTTGTGGCCATCACATTACTAATGTCACACAACAGAACATAGGTTGACACAGCAGTTGTGAATCAAAGAAAGGTGTGTGAAGGTGTATGGGGGGGGTTTGTGCCTTGTATATTTATCTATTAATCCATCTACAGGCAATGTCTTAGTGCAAGTGTGGCTTGGGCTGGTTAGGTAGTCTGTATACTCTAGTGATATTTGTTTGTGTGTTTTGTCATGTATTCATATAGCTGGCATTATTTGTCTTTTTAACCACTGATGCTAACCAAATTTCCTCCTGTGGGACAATAAATGTCAGAACTGGATTGCATACAGTATGTTGTAGACTATATAATCATTAATATGTTTTTAAGCATTTCATATATTTTTTAACCTGGTTTCTACATTGGATTTACAGAATTTGTCACATTTTGATTTCTCCTGCATATAAAAAATCATGCCTAAGGATTCAATAGATAGAAATATGTATTTTATGACGCTGTTGCATTACTGTATTTTGGACAAGAACATGCCATGTTTTGTTTGTGACAGCATATTTTCGGAAGTGTTGTTGAAGGAATGTTTTACTTCTTAATCTTCACATCAGGGTTAACCCTAGTTCTACAAAACAGTAAAATGTGTTTGATGTAGTAACTCAAAAAAACTTTAAACACTTACACCTTTGGAGTGGAACAATCATTTTATTGTTCCTTCAGTAGCAACCAAACATGTTTGTTTTATCCTTGATCTACCAATTTTGGCATACCAGACAGTGAAAGAAAACAAAACCCAGTGAAAGAAGACAAAACACCACCACTCTATACTTGGGCTGTTGATGGACCCTCTCTAAAAATTATTGGAGGGGTTATGCTCAGATTTGGTTGCCCGCCGTACCCACCATATGAGCCATAGGGGTTAACCTGAGGAGATACACCATAATTGTACCCAGCTCCAGAGTAAGGCTGAGACAACACTGGGTAGTTTGGGTAGTTTGGATAGGTTGGGTAAGATGACTGAATTAGGGGATTAAAAATTGAGCCAACCGTGGAGGAGGGGTACGTAAAATAAGGATTGTATGAGGAGAGACTCCCTGGCTGTTGCATACCATTCATACCAGAAGGAAAGGGAATGTAGCATGGCGAATTTGGAGTTTGTCCACACGGCCCAAGAACCACTTGGTTGGGGTCACTGACGCCCTGGATCAGCCCTGAAAATGGTTGATCTGGCTGTAGCCTTTGCAGGATATCAGGCTGTGGCTGTGGCTGTGGTTGATGTGGCAGGGTAGAGATGACTACATTGACGGTGTCCGGACTTGCAGCAGGAACGGCTTCTTGTTCGATCAAGGGAGGCGAGGGTTCCTGAACGTTAATGTCTGGAACAGGTTGAACGGGCTCTGGCTGTGGGACGACTGGATTTCTATTGACGCTGGCAAGAGTATCTCTGACTTCAGTCAGCAGGGTACGCAGGCCCTGCGGAGGGTAAAGGACAGTGTGAGGATATTGGCAAGATTCTAAGTTTAAAGTTCAAAGCGCTTATTGTCATATGAACAGTGAGGAAACACGCTTAACACTTCACCCTGTACAGTGAAATACATTTATATAAAATAAGTTATGATAAATAGATATGTGCATTTGTGCAAAGAAGTATGCTAGAGGTCCTGTGCAACAGTTATAAAAAATGTAATTAAAATTAAAAACAGAGCACATATACTCTACAGAAAATAGATGGCAATAGGCTACAATTATAAGTTGCTTGTGTAATTGAGAGGAGATCAGTTCTCTAAATTAAAGTGCAGACTTGCCGTCTCCTCACTGCCTGATCGGGCCACTCTCATATGGTGTTCCTCAACCTGTAAGAGGGGGGGGGGGGGGGAAACAAATAAACAAATAAGTAATCGAATTATAAAGAACTCCTAAAGGAACATGGACAAAAAATATATATGTTTCTGGTGTGCATCTAAAATCTGTTTAAAAATTATTTTTTTAATACTGGATGGAAACTTACTGGTGCTGCAAAGCAAGCACAAAGGCTTCCTACCAACAAGATGATCGCTTTCATCTTTACTTTGCGCCTATGAATAAATATGAAGACATTGCCATGGGGATTAGTACCGGTGTACATGCAGGAATAGTCCACCTCTTTATGAAAAATGGTTATTCATCTCCTTACTCTGAGTTACATATGTGGGTAAAAGCATTTTGGTCTCATTGCTTGTGTTTTCCCAGTATGGCATTTACCAATTTTCCCCATTTTTTAGCTTTATCTTAGCATAGGCGCTGGAATGCAAAGTTGCCAGATAGCAGTTCTTTGGCAACTTTACTTTCCAGTGTCTATGCTAAGCTAAAGGTAAAATTGGGGTTGCCAGAATAGGCCAACGTATGCACTGAGACCAAAATGCTCTTACCCACATATGTAATTACAGGTAAGGGAGTGAATAACCAATTTTCATAAAGACATGGACTATACTTTTAAAGCCTACATATTTTTTAGTGCAATTGCCACTCAAACTATCGATACATGATTTATTGATGCAGTTCAGAGATTGGAATTGTGGAGCTGCTCTTACCTTAGTTTGGGATGTCTGTGAAATGGCAGCTCTTTCTGTAGTTGCTTTATTGATGGAACAGATCTGATTATAAAGCTAGACTTATCCATTATTACCCAATCAGGGAGTTGCACAGCCACGTCTACAATTTAATTACAAACATAATTGTTCGGAGAAGATGAAAGATTTAACAAATACCACATGTATACCACCACATGATTGCAAAAATCACTAACATAGTAGACACTGTCTGGAACAACGCCGCAGGCACACATTTGTTTACCATTTTAAATATTATACTGATATCATAATACTAGCTATCAATCGCAAACTACAAAGATTCATATGCTTTGCTGAAGACACACAAATGCCTTTTGTAGTTGAAATTTCCATGGGCTTATAATGTATCGCATATTACACATACATTGGTTTCAAGTTCAATTAGCTCATGGACTGTGTAAAACTAAAACATTATTTGTGTTTAAGATTGGAAATTACTCACAACTGACAGGCCCAAAGGCATCACTTTGGAACGACCAAAGGCAAACACAACAAATCACACCACACCACACCACACCACACCAGACAAACAAATAACAATTATGAACAGACAGACATGCATCATAGGCCTACCTCAACCACAATATTTTTCCATCTGATAAAGTGAGTCATTTGCAATGTCTATTAGTCGAGGCTGTTACAGATGCCAGAAATGGCAAGTGAAATGCAATGAATTATTTGAGAAGATTTACATAGAAGAATTTACATAGAAGAGGTTGCATTTGGGGTGGTGCAAGACACAGTGATCAAATATCAACCATCTTAAGCACATCACACATAGGCTACATCAAAAATGTTCATAATATAGCAATTTACAAATAATGCCACCTGCTGGTAAAAGTCTATATTCTTACAAATATACACATGTAGGCATGTGGGCATGAAGTCAAGTGATTAGTTGGAGCCCTGGTAGGGCCATGGTGGTTTAGATTTTTAGACCGCAATGTTATGCAATTTACCTCATAATACTTTTGCATTCTTTCACAGTACTGTGGCCACTGTATGGCTTCATTGATAGCCCACCATGGAGCAGAATGCAGAATCTGAATGAACAAAGTGCAGACATGATTGATTGGGAGCTTGGGTCTATTTTGCCAATTGCAACAGAGGACTTTTAAGAAGTTTAATGTCCCTCACAAACTTTTCTTGCCAATTTCATGCCAGCCTTTTGATCACAAATCAAAAACATAATTGATAAAGAAAAGAATACTCATTGGGATGGAAAAATGACCCTAGACGACCCATTGAGGGCTCCAGGGACCATTCTCTTTGCACAATAACGTTCTAACTTGTAAACACATACAATATATATGATTGTACTGTCTGCATGTCTTATTTGTATTTAATTCCTTTTTATTTTCGATATGGCGTCCTTTGTTTTTTTTGTTTTTTTTTAACTTATATGTCCTATTATTTGTTGACCCCTTTCCCCTTTCTATGTCTTAAATGTTATGTCTTGATTGTTTTTACATCAAAGGACCACAGTGGAAATAAGCGTTTGGGCTTTTTTGTGTCTTTTTTATCCTTTTGGATGTCTTGCTAAGCGCGGCTGTTCAATAAAGTGTCAATCAATCAATCAATCAATCAATATATTTCATTACTGCTCAGAATCTACCTGTGTGATCTTGAGAGGAGTGTGCAATATTATTTTACTATAAGGTTGTGTATCTGAGGTGAGGGATTACAAATGTTGGTCGGTGCATAAAAAGTAAATAAGGAAAACATCAATTGCCTCCTGGAAATTATTGTGAAATAAGGCACTTGTGGGTTGTGATACCTACACAAGGCAAAGTTAGATCACAGTTAGATGGAACTTTCAGGTCTAGAATGGAATGTATCAAAACAGGCATACATTCCAACCAATCTGAACCACATAAATTATTACATTCACCACCAACCACCAACATTTTTTTTTTTTTTTTTGCAGTGACTCACAACCTATGTGTTCTTAAGACGAGCACTTACCCTGTGGTCTTGATAGACAATCCAAAGTGATACGGTGGAGAGATACCAGAAGCTCGAGAGAACTGCTTACAGGACAGAATTGCTCACAAACACAGATTTTGAAATAGGTGAGTCAGCAAAGTATACTGTAGATTTTGTTAATTGCTTTTGTCTATCATGCCAGCGTGTAACATGTAATGTATCTAAACTAGGTGGTCTGCAGAACACTGGAATATGAGGATTCTACTTCTCATGCTGGGCCTCTTGGGGCTAAATCTGTCAGCTCCAGTAAGTTTCCATTGAATTCTAGAAGAGCATACCGCTTATGATTTCACGTTTCTTGTCATGTTATTTGATGTTATATATTATGTGAATTTTAGATTGGGATGTTTGATTCAATAAGCGCTGAGGTAAGACAAATTCTCTATACCATCTCTTTTTTTCTTGTTGCTACAATTTACTGCAACCACTAAATTTCTTGTAAACATGTTCAACAATGTGGTACATGCTTCACTATTCTTTAAACACATTGAAATGTATTACAATAAACTGATAAATGTGCTACCTGCCTTTACCTTGAGGATCTTAAAGGAAAAATTCGGTGTGATAAGGATAAGTATATTGTAACACCATAAAAAGTTGCAACACTTGCCAGGAGCAGAATTTTGACTGGATAAAACCAACGTTCCAACTTTTAATGATGTTGCAATATAGTCTACTTAGGGTCCTTATCGCACCGAATTTCTCCTTTAAATGAGATCATATTAATTCATCTTAAATGGATGATCTGGAATCCTGTAACCAAGTTATTTCACATTGTCAGGTGCTGTAGCCTAAAGTAGAACAAAACCAAAAAAACACTAACTGATTGTCATTTCCAAATGCTGTTGTTCATACTGTATACTGTACATGTATAGGCAGGGGGTACGCAGTTCAGGCATCTCAGATAAATGTACAATATCATCCCAATCTTCTTCTATACATTTTTCTTTGTTTGTGCCGACACAAAATATGAGAGTTCCCCCTCCTGCCAAATCCCACTTTAACCACTGTATGTAGGCTAAAACTGCACTCTGCAACCTCATGTCTCTTATCTTAATATTATTTTTCTTTATTTAGAAAAGTTTACAAGGACCCCCAACTGCAAAACATATTGATCTCATAACATTGCTATTAAGCTTCTAAAACATTAAAGGACAACTTCGGTCAATGTCAACAAGAGCTTGATTAAGCTACTCAAGACTTTCCAGAACTGAAAACATGACTGATATGTTTCCTTGAACAGAGAATGAGCCTTGAGAGCTGTAGGGGTAGAACTTCAAACTGTGTTTTTGAACATCTAAACATACTGTACACCAAAACATCACCAAAAGCTATTAAAATTGGTTTAACATGCATTCTAAGCAAAAACTGAACCAAAACCACACCCAAACCGAATATGCACGGCAAATGCACAAGTTTTTGTGTGAATCAGCGAGAAGTATGGGTTTATTCAAGCAGCCACATAGCTTGTTTATATTTGGTTTTAACCACTTTTTTTTAGTCATTTGTAGTCATATACACTACAGTACTGTCTTGTAAGGTGACTGCTGTTGGGGTGGGGTGACATGGTATAACAATATAACACTCTGTTCCAATGGATTAGCTGTCAGGGCAAGGAAGCCTATATAAGTTAGAAAAAGTCGAGTTGTAAAGGCAAGTCGAGTAGGTTGAGCAATAAAGCTCTTGTTGAAATTGACGGAGGTTGTCCTTTAACATGATGTTTAGGGGATCCTTTTGCCATCATTTTCTTTGATTAGGCCCACTGTAATAGGATGCCCCCCCCCCCGATAATTTTCAACCAAGTCATCAAACTACAATCCAACCTCCGCCAAGTAGTTTATGTTTTGCCAGCATCTGTGTCTGTGTACAAAATAACTGGAAAATTAAAGCACGGATTTGGATGAAATTTGCGGACGTGTGTGTTGGGACAAGTAACAACTGCTTCAATTTTGGTGGTGATCGGTGACCCTGAACACCATCTGGAATTTCTATTGTGTCTGTGACCGCATTGCCTTGGCGAAGGTCTGTGCTCTCTGAGTGCTTTTGTAGTTTATACAGCAACAAGCACTGATATCAACAATTACACAGTATAATCATATAATCTGCAAAGAGCTTAGGTGTGAAGTCTTATACTGCTTCCTATTGTGAAAATTAACAAAATTATTAAAAAAAAACCTTCTGTTTTTCATACAGGAAATGATGTTTCAGCAAATGCTGCGCGGCCCCGATGTAAACCCCTATCAAAGTGTCAGTTTCGACATTAACCCTTATGCACCTCCTATGTATGGAATGAACATACCCAGCTTTCCACAGCAAATCTATTATCCCCAACCAGTTCCTATTCCTTACCCTAGATACCAACCAATTCCATTCCCTCTTCAATTTCCCCCTCCTGTTGGCGCGAATCCTCCTCCTATTATTATTGTTGATCCACCAGCTCCACCAAAAGCAAAAAAAACAACCACACCTCAGCCCACAACTACAACTACAACTACTACAACTGCAACTACAACCACAGCAGCTACAGCCGCTACAACCACAGCAGCTACAGCCGCGTCTCAAGTCACCAGTCAGCCAAGACAGTTAGTAATCAAGCGTGACAATGACACAATCACCATTAATCTCTAATCTAAGTAAAAAATAATTAAATAGAGTACTTAAGTATGGTATACTTTACTAGAGTTGTTAAAATCTGTCAACTTTTACTTTTAGGCTACATCACTATATTTCCTGGGTAAATTGCATACAAGTACCAAATGAAATTGAATTTAGTCTTTGAGAAAAACAAGTCCACATGTATTAGACTAAAGGTAACTGGTGTTGGAGAGGGGGAGGTTTTCAATGGAAAAAAAAAATGGTATGCCACTGAATCTGTATGTGTACATTATAGTGAAATTATTAGTGAAATGTTTACTGAAACATTTTTTTTTTCTTTTCTGAAATGTTTCAGTTGTTCCTGTATAACACGGTATTCCATTTCATTACTATATTGTGAAATAAAAATGCCTCTTACGCAAGACAATTGTGATGTGATGATTGTGTGGTCTCACAAAACAAAGGTTTATTCAAAAAAAAAAAAAAAAAATGAATAGAACCAAAACAATTAGATTCTTCTTTTAAAATACAATTCAAATGATAAATGTTAAACACAGGACATTTTACACTTTACATGAAATGTACATGAAATGTCAGCAATTACTTTCCAATGACTTAAATAACTATCGCTCAAAAGTGCAAATTCTTAATGCATACATGGGGGATCCATGAATAAGACAAATGTCAATAGAGTTTGTGAAGGTCACATACTTCTCTTGTGCAACAGACGAGACTGAATGGTTGTATTGTACTGTACTGTACTGTACTGTACTGCATGACCGTTTGAGTAGACTAGGACTTCTGCTCTGCGCCAGCAGCTGGCTGAGGGGTGCTGTCTGGCTTCAGGATCTGGTAGGTGATCAAATACTCTGGGTAGGCCTGCAAAATGAACACACAAGTCAGGAAAAGAGGTGATCTTTACTACCGCATTTGAGTCATGAAATATACTTATCACGTATCCAGAAAACCTACATAAAATACACATGGACATTACTAATCTGATTACTGACCAATCCATTTTGGTTGGAGTTTATGAATGCATCTCCTTGGACACTGTTCTATAGAATTCACCCTGGAATATTTCTAGTGAGATTGCAGTGTCCATGTAAACGGGCGCATTCATCCACAAAGTAAGGGTTATCAGACAAGGATGTATGAATTGGCTGGACTTACCTGTTCTCCCCTGTAGATGACGTATTCGGCGTAGGCCAGGCCGTTGACGCTGGGCCGGCCGATAACAGAGTGGTGTCCGGGTGGAGCGTGGGCCATCTTCATGGCACTGAACTGCAGGAAGGACTTCCCCAGGGTCACCCGGCAGAACAGCATCTGCCTGTTCGACAGGAAACACACACACACACACACACACAAACACACACACACAGGGTTAGATAACATCTCAGACAGATGCAAAATTGTAGAGGCAAGCAGCTTTAGCCTGATGTCTCTCTCTCCTTCTCAGTTTCTCTCTCTCCTTCTCAGTTTCTCTCTCTCTCTCTCTCTCTCTCTCTCTCTCTCTCTCCCTCTCGATACACCATCTCACAAAACGTCTCAGTAGCAGTTACAAAAAACACCAACCACAGATGCACAGATATATGGTACAGTATATAACAAGGCATTTCCTATACATCAAAAGAGCATTCATCTGAAATAAATTGTCTTTACCTCAATACCCCACTAAAATGCTAGTCTGAATAGTGTCACTATTCAATGTTTTCTTTTTTAAATTTAGTCCCAGTTTGGTTGCAAATAACTGACTCATCACATTTTTGGGCAGGACCATAAAACGAGTGATGCCTGCTGACTTATCCTGGCCACAATTCCGCTTGATTTTTTATCTCGCTCCACAAGTCCTGGGATGATGGATCTCATTTGCATCGGCTGAATTGAGCCGAGCCAATCAGAAAACTTTAAGAATGCAGCGGGAGAACACGATAGGCTAACAGTCAAGGGCTGATCCAATCGTTTTGAAGTTAACCATCTCCAGCAAACAATTGTTTCTCAATAGCCGAGATCCCAGACCCTCATCAGAAGAGAAGCATAGACTGATGGACTGGTCATTACCAGGCTACTTCTGACTAAAAGCCTCTGACTAAATGCCATTATTAGGCCATTATCAAGCTTTCATCACCCGGTGGAATGGAATACTGTCTTCTGATTGGCTGTGAGGGTGTCCGTTATTTCTAGATAACAGGACACCTGTGAACCGGCCTTCGAGGTGTCCCGATAGAAGATAATAATGGACTCTACTCTGCTCTGCTCTTCGCCTCAGACTCGCCCATTATTAGCTTATATCGGGACACCTCGGCGGCCGTTATCCCTTACATAAATGTGTTCAGTTTTATCATGGAAGCGCAAGTGAGAGCTGATTCATTACCTATGGCACAGGTAGCAGGAGCGATCTTTGTGCGCAGGGCAGCCGGTTCCTCCACCGATGCCGTACACATACTGGTTGCTTTTGGAGGAGTTCTCCGCAAAATAAATCCCCGCACCGAACATTCCACCGATGTAAGCATGTCGTTCGTCAAAGCCTTTGTGGATGATGGCATTTATGAAAGGAGATCCTATGTGGTAAAACAAAACAAAAAAACAAACAAACAATAAAATACTCATCGTCAAACAGTTATCAAATGTATCACATCTTGATAAGGCAAGACAAGGCAAGGCAAGTTTATTTATATAGCGCATTTCATACACAGAAGCAGGTCAATGTGCTTTACAGAGATCAAAGTAACAGAATTAAGGGGTGATGAAGAGAGAAAACAAACGAACAAACAAAAAAAGGCTGAGCCAATATGGTAGGCACTACACAGGACGGATTTGTAAAGTCTTTTACCATGAAAGAGCATGCGCTCATTGTGATGATTGTGATTCTCATCTGCGATCTCCTTCTGTCTGTGGGTATATCTCTCTCTCAGCTTTTTGTTTACCACCTTCTGAATCTATAGACAGAGCAGTAACACAGATGTCTTAATACAAATGCCATAACTACTATTATACTATTCTAATAACTATTATTTGCTATAATTACTATCATTACACATACTATACACATACTAGTACATAGTACACACACTAGCATTAATCATTGTGGTGGTGATTGGGCTCTGCACTGGCAGGTCGTACCTTAATGATATTGTATCTGCTGAAGACCCCCCCAGCATTCCCCCCGTCTCTGTGCTCCCGGATTGTGCTCTGCATCTGCAATAGGGAAGGAGAAAGACTGGTTAAGTGACGAGTCCATCAGAGAGGGATTCCAAGAAGGTTAGTTAAAGTTAAATCCTTCCCGTTCCATGTGGAGCATTGGGTGGTGCCCATCTCCGTTTCCTCTGGGCCACATGGCTGAAGAGGGCAGTATAAGTAACCACAGTGATGGGGGTTAGTCCTCTGGTAGTCCCATTTGTTCCAAGAAGGTGGTTAAAGTGCTAAACCTGGCTTAGTCAACCTAGGAAACATGGTAAAACTGCTAATAGAGGAGAACTACGGATTATTTAGTTAAGAGAATGAGGGCTCCAGGCTTTTCTACACACAAATCCGACAAAATACCGCAAGTAAACAGGTGCCATTTTTGAGCTGTAAGATCGCCAATCTATCCATCGGGATAACGTGATAGCACACTATAAAATGCTGTGATTTACAAGATTTACTACTACTTGTATAATGTCAGAGTATTCCATGGCCTTTGCCGTTAGCCGTCATTGACTGTGCATTGTCAAACAGGTTTGTTTACAGTCCAATTTACAGTCCAACTATGCCGATGCCACAAGATGGCAGCCTACACAAAACGCTCGTCGGATTCGTCTATTTGCAGGTTTACCACCACCTCTAGCTTAACATAACCGGGTTTTCCACTTCACCACCTTCTTAGAATACCCCCCCAGATTCCTCAGGCCAAGAGCTCCCTCTCACAACTCCCACTGCTGCCTGGAGGTCCGGCTACTGGGAGTTTAACACTGCCAGCTTCTCTGTGCTATTACAGGAAGAATGGGTGGTTTTGGTGAAGGGCTGTGGATTATTGTGTGCTAAGCAGTCAATCAAATTACACTGCGGCCCTTTTTGCTTCCTGAATACGTCAGGAGCAATTATATGAATTTGACAAAAAGCTAATTGGACTGAACCTTCAAATAAGCTGTGTGGGTTTGTGTGCTATTCAGTTGACGGCTGCCAACTGCCAAAATGTCTGAAGTGCATGTGAACAAACTGGCGAAATCAGAGGCATGATTAACCTTGGCTGACAAGAGCCTGGGGTGTGTCTGTGTGTGTGTGTGTGTGTGTGTGTGTGTGTGTGTGTGTGAGGGGGGGGGGCATCATTACTGAGGCATTTGCAAAACCAGCCTTCCGGGAGCATTCCAGCTACTAGTGACAGAACCTGCTGAGAGAGAAGGAAATCTGTTTCAGCACTTGATGCTACAACACACCTCTTCCTCGACCGACTGGAACTCCTTGTCATCGACAGCCAAGTCGATGAGCACCGTGCCCTGGTTAGTGCAGTGAAACGTCAGGTATGGGTTGGCTCCTGAGGACGAAATACAAACAAACAAACAAACAAACAAATTAATTAAAAAAAAAGGTTATTCATGGGAATGAAACCATGAATAAACCTGATTGACTCTCTAGTTATTAACTATAAATGTAACTCATAAGTAATAAGATAAAATGGCAGTCAGCACATTTACATAAAGCTTAAATGAATTTACTTACATATACTTACACATAGCCTATACACTGATGTGCAATATGCTTACATTGTATATACTGTAATAATAATGTATAAATAAATATTGATAACATAATTTCATGGTTAATACATTAATATTAGTAAACATATTTATCTATGAGGTTAAACTAATATATGGGTGAGGCCTCTACAAAGTACTTCATGATTTGATTGTGATTCAATAGGTAATGTTTACTAGTAACCAAGGTTAATACATGCATAAAACTGATCTGAGGTTTTAAAACAGTGCAAATTATACACAGGAAATTACTTTTATTTTAGCTTTTATCTTATATTTTATCTAGAGTCCCTGGTCGCCCTCTTACCTTGTTGGCCTCCCAGTAGTCTCTCGATGCCCTTGATGAGCTTGTGCCTGTGGCCGTAGGCGTTGATGCCGATCTCCTTCAGCTCCTCGTGGCCCATGTCTGCCAACACATCCAGCGTGATCTATAGGAACGCGGACAAAATATCAAAGACACAAAAGGTCAAGCCTGACAGTCTGTAGAAAAGAAACTCTGCCTTGATAATGTTAGAAACAAGTCAGACACTCTACTGTGCCAGATCATGATCTATCCAGAGCCTTTGAGATGCGAGAGGAATACAAGGGAATACAAAGAAGATTATTTGTGAAATTAAATTATGTCTGGTGTCAGCCTATTTGTGCATTAGGAAAAGTAAGGAGGAGGAGGAGGTATAAAGCTGCCGATGTGCAGTACGAGAGGGGTTGGTTCGGGAAGGGTTTAGAGCAGGGCTATTCAATTAGTTTTCCAAGGGGGCCACATTTAGAATCAAAGAACTTGAGCGGGGCCGCAAAATTTTCGCGGTCACTATTTTCAAATAATCAAATCGCAACACATTGATTAAAAATGCATATTTGCTTTGTTTTAACAATAACTTTGCATGTTAACAATAGCTACAAAGTATTTATTTACAAAATTTACATTTTTAAATAGAATAAATAAAACAGAACAGAATATTTTAATACCATAACTTTGTTTTTAAAGTGAATTATTCATCCCTAAATGTCCTATTACAGAACTTATTTTGCACTCCAACAGGTAGGATAAAAGAAAAATTTAAAATAACACGTAAACACGCAAGGACTCTAATATAAGTACAGTTGTCATAAGAGGAAATGCTGCATCAATAGACCAAACCGGCTTAAAAAAATAAATAAAAAGGCTTAGAATCGCCATAGAGAATGAACAGTGGAAAATACCTTAAAAAAATATTTCCTAATGTATTAATGCCACTTAAATTGACGTAGTTTGGGGTCATATTATCTATTTATTAATATTCTGCAAATTATAAGGTATATATTAAGCTTTGGAGACTGATAACAATATTTTAGTTTTAAAGGTGATGAATCACGTCGGCCGCATCTGGGCCGTGTCCGGGCCGCATCTGGGCCGGATGTGGCCCGCGGGCCGCCAATTGAATAGCCCTGGTTTAGAGGTTGCAAAGGATGCGCGTGTGTTTGTGTGTGTCTGTGTGTGTGTGTGTGTGTGGTGGGTTACCAACACGGAGCACCCATGTGCAACCTCGGTCAAGCTAACAAGCATCAAAGAACAATACATAGAGCTGATATCCGTCAGAGAAAGCACCACCAAAACTGCAGACTGCAGCCCCTTACCTGCTCCCTCTCGAATATGTCTCTCAGCTGCTCCAGGCCCAGACTCTTCAGGAACTGGCTGATGTTCATGTCCAAAACAGCTACTGCAGAAGCAATGAAGCAGCAACAACAGCATAAGCAAAAGATTCATTAACCACTAACAATCACACTTTTTTATTATTATTGGCAATAATAATAATAATAATAATAATAATAATAATAATCATCATCATCATCATCATCAGCATCCATCAATCAATCAATCAATCAATCATCACAAAAACATCACTCACCCTCTCCCTCTTTTCTGTCCGAGCCGCTGGCCCCATCCGCAGCTCCGGAGGCCCCAGCACCAGCCAGCTCAGTGAGTGGGCCGGCCAGGTTGTCAATACTGCTGGCAGCCGAGAGGCAGGAGGGGGTGGAGGCCGGGGAGATGATGGAGGCGCTCACCACTGTAGCCTGGGGCTTGAAGCAGGTGGGCAGTGAATCCGGAGGCATGGCGTCAATCAGCAGCGCCCTGATGTCATCAGCCTGAGACAGGAAGTCAGAATAGTTGGTAAGGTTTGTTTGTGGCAGTGAGCAGTGCTGTGGTCACGGTTAACTTAAGTACAGGGTCTGAAAGTGGCTGTAACACCAACTTCTTACTGGGGGACAACTACTTTAGCTCAGTCAGTAGATGGATTCCAAATGATCTGACTTTATCAAGCCATCTGAAGAGGACTGCAGCCAGTGGTACATTCTGAGTATAAAGCTCTATTATATTCCAAATCCCAATGGTCAATTTTAACGTTTCCAACCCAGAATGCATTGCTGAATCTGCCTGGCTCTACATGTTTTTTTGTTTTTATTCTGAGGAGGCTGATGTTACCGTGGCCAGGTCGAGCGCAGTCTGTCCTTCCTGGTTCTTCATGGTTGGGTCGGCGCCGTGGGCCAGGAGCAGGGCACACAGCTGTGTGCGGCCCTTCTGCGCTGCCTCGTGCAGCGGAGTGAAGGCCCACTTGTCCGTGGCGTTCACACAGGTGTTGTACTTGATAAGCAGGGCAGCAATGTCCACATGCTGCAGGAGACAAAAGAAAAAAACACTGCCATTAACATCAGGGCCTGTAGGCAAGTGGTGTGTTTTTTCTCTGTAATGCACACCAATGAAGTAGATCTAGGTAGGTTATTAAAAAACCTCTCTATATCAAAGCTTTTTTAAATGGTAACTATAACAACCATATAGCTAACAAACACCTGTCACCAACAGTGGAATCAGCTGTTACTAATGATAACAACCACTAAAAGGAAAGTAGTGCAGCAACTGAACAGGTTTTTTTTTAACCAGTCTTTTCTATGTTTTAAATTGATGTATCCTCACACAGGAGTTGCAACCAGGTAATAAGAAGGATAAAGGCCTTTGAAGGCAACTTTCACCCAGCCTCATTCATTAATTCTGTAATAACAGCCCACCTCGTCTTGTCTCATTTCATTTAGCAAGCACTACTCCTAGCACTACTAGGTCCACATTTGTTCAGCTTGTTTCAGAATGAACAGTACCGTCTATAAGCATATCATGAAAATGTGTAAACTGTATAAAACGTGTAAATGAAAAGCTAGCAGCGAGGTAAGCTACTAACCCCGTAGGATGCAGCGTTGTGCAGCGGAATGAGTCCTCCTTTGTCCTGGGCGTTCACGTCTGCACCGTGCTCCAGAAGGTACTCCGCCACCTCCAGGTTATTATAACCGGCTGCAGGAGGAGGGAGAGTCAGTCAATATGTGTTTATTGTTTAGGAAACAAACAAAAAAAACAAGTAGAATGGACTTCTTTTGACTTTTTGAAGCTAATAAATGCAATTCTATAGTGATGATATACATACAGCACATACTGTATTACACTAACAACTGACAAAAGTATGCAAAAGAACATATTGATATAAAGGCAGGGTTTTATCAGTGCTTTACTATGCAGCATGGTCTCAGAGATTAACATGACTACTGCCTATTGAGTACTACTGTACATGATCAGTCTTTGTCTTCATAAACAAACAAAGTATGTACATATGTTTATGTGTGTGTGTGTGTGTGTGTGTGTGTGTGTGTGTGTGTGTGTGTGTGTGTGTGTGTGTTTGTGTGTACACTATGTGTTACCTGCGAGATGCAGTGGTGTGGAGTTGCGCCCCTGTGTGTCTCTGCAGTTGATGTTCTCGGGGCTACAGAGCTTCTGCACACGGGCCAGGCAGCCCTTCTTGGCGGCGTCCAGCAGAGCAGCATCGCCCCGCAGCAGGTCCTGGATGTCCGTGTCCCCGTCCTTCACCATGTCCAGAGGCATGTTCCCATCCCGATTCTTCTTGGTGGGGTCCGCCCCATGCTATTAGGTTACCAAAATGCACATTAAATCACCTATCAAAATACCCATATACTGTACATGTGAGTCTTCCTTGTATAATTATTGTGTCTTTAGTACGCCTTAAATGCATCTAATTTAGGACACATCTTTCAAAACAAAAGTGAATATAATAATAATAATAATAATAATAATAATAATAATAACAACAATATACTAAAAATCAAAACAATCAATATTAAGGTGAGGAGCAAACCTTAAGCAGCAGCTTGCAGATTTCATATTTGCCTTTGGCGGCAGCCTCATGCAGTGGAGTGAACTTCCACAGGTCGGCCACGTTCACTGATGCCCCGTGTCTGACCAGGAGCTCAGCCACCTCATAGTGGCCATAGGAGCAGGCGTTATGGAGAGGGACCAGACCACTGGTGGGAAATCAGTCATTAGTACTTGAAAGATATTTAGATTTACGCATTTAGCAACATTTTTTAGCAACAAAGCACTCACATTTGTCATATATCATTTACTTCAGGGACTTGAGCCGCTTGCCAGGTTCCTTAACCACTATGCTACCTCAGACTAAAGAGTGCCTTATAATTGCTACTACATCAGCCAATTGTAATAAAGGTATAGGTATCCTGATGAACTTAAGCTAATTATTGATAAAAATAAATAAATAAAAAATATGGAGTGGGCTGATTGTGTAACATTATAAAGGGTAGTTAAGGCTCATACTTTGTAGTACTTTTACATTCTTTTACAATTCTTCCCCCTTTTTTTCAAAGAAGACATTTACTTCTTAAAACAAACATCACACATAGAAGACGGCTCCTGAGCCAAGGACTGGAGTGCTTGGGGAAAAAAAAAAAAAAAACGAGGGAGTGAGACCTCACCCTTTGTCTTTAGCGTGGACGTCGGCCCCGTGATGGAGCAAGTATTCCACCACGGCCACCCGGTTGTAGCCGGCAGCAAAGTGCAGGGGAGTGGAGTGGCGTCCCTCCAGATCGCGGCAGTTGACGTTCTGGGGGGAGCACAGTTGCTGCGGGGGACGTGACAGAATGAGGTTAAGCGAGAGACCCGGTGATTCCCAGCGGAGGGGAGGGAGGAAGTGGAATAGGAAACTTGTGTGAAGTCACTATATTTACTCAGCGTGAGAATCTACTCAGTTAAAGAGCTCTTCCTTGGAATTACAGACTACAGTGGCTGATGTGAGCAATCACTGTGGAATCTTGCTGTCAATAATAACAATCTTTTTTTACAACAACAACAACAATAATAAATGTTTTCAATTATCATCTTACTTTCACAGTATCCAAATCTCCAGCTTTGGCTGCTTCCAGGAACCGGTAGTCAACATCAGAATTACGAGTGGGAATGTTTTCTACAGAAAATAGTTAAAATAAAGTGCCATTAGACATATTGATGACGTTTACATTATATTATAAAGAAACTAAACAGACTAGAATGTATGTTTCTACCATACAAACACAAACACACACACCTATTTTGATTCATTATCAATACCAAATGGTGCCTCCACCACCACATTGCTACAGATTGCTTGTAATTGCTTATAGTAATTAATGTCTAATAACAACAAACAAACATGGAAATAACCCAGGCAGAAGTTACCATTGAGGATCTGCTGCACGGCCTCATTGCCCATCTGGGCAGCAGTGAAGCCCTGCAGGGACACAATGGCAGGGTCGGCCCCGTAGCTTAGCAGCAGCCGGCAAGTCTGCAGGTGGCCCGCAAGAGCCGCGCGGTGGAGAGCAGTCTGACCCAGTGTATCCAGGGCATTTACCTGTGCGCGCCCACACACACGCACACACACACACACACACACACACACACACACACACACACACACACGGAAATGAGGAGGGATGTACAGACAATAACAAAGTCACTTTGGCAACACCACAAAAATGCAGCCTCACAAAGTTGACACTGAAGCTGACACTGACCAAGGGTTAAAAGTAGTATTTCCCTGCCTCGGACATCGGGGTAAATTCCTTAACTTATTCACATGGACCTGTATTCTCCTTGATGCTTAAGTCCACAAAAGTGTTTAGGACAGGCTGAAATGCATGGAGCTACTGTAAGCACTCTTTTGACTTAAGCACCTGAGAGAATACCTGTTATGATGGATATCATGTCAGTCGAAGGGGTGGTACCTTAGCTCCATGTTTCTGCAGAACCTCCAGCACGTCGTTGTGAGCCCTCTCTGCGGCCACGTGGAACGGGGTCATGAAGCTGAAAGAGAATGGGGAGGGTCAGAGGTTAGAGGTTAAAGTTCAAGTCCCTCAACAGAATATTGGGAAAGTGAAACAACTGATGTAACAAATGGCCCAGTCTCAATGCCCGCCCTTACAGACTTAAATTTAGATTTGCAAGACTTTAGAGGCATTCTGCTGTCAAAAAATGAAGTGCATGAAGGCTCAGTTAAGTCGGCATCGTTTGCACACACTGCTAAAGGGAAATTTGGCAACTGGCTAGTGTTGTGACATGGAACACTGAAGAAGCACGGAAACATCACAGCATTTCTCTGAACTGCCGCCATAAAATGGAAACGAAAACGTAATTGTAACGTGACTTTAGTGTTAATTTAACAATCTGTCACAGGTACTGTCTTTGCTGTCATTTTTTATTATTTTTATTTTACCTGGGATTAAAAAATACATTGAGATTGACATCTCTTTTGCAAGTACGTTCTCCCAAGATGGAAGAATAAACAGTTTCAACAGTTAAAACAGACAGCAAGGTGAGCAGACAGCAAGGTGAGAACTCAAAGCCTTGCAAACTTATTCCCAGCGCAAGTTAGTTAAGTCCTTGATGGTTTAGGGCTTAGGGAAGACATTGAAACTCAGCCAAACTTGTATGACATGGTCCCACTCACTCTTTATTCTTCTCGTTGACGTTGGCACCTTTACGCAGGAGCAGCTCTGTGACCTGTTTACGTTTGGGATGAGGGGAAGCCACGGCACAGTGCTGCAACACAACACAACACACAGACAAGGTCATCAGCAGAATAGGTTAGGGAGCGAATGGAAGAAAACATTACATCTGACTAGATAGGAGTGGAAAAAAAGATCATTGTAAAGACAGAGCAACATAACATGTCAAAATGGGAGCAAGCGTGAATATACAGTATAATTCCAGTCCATGTAAGTGCATTACAGTACGTCACAATGAGCACTCGACTCTGGTCTGCATAAAGGGGGGGGCCCCCTAATTTTTTGCGAAATTAGAATATACAACTTAAGGACGACTTGCAACTTTTGCTCCACTTTTAACCTCTCTGAATAAGCACTAACAAGGTTTCCCCCAGTTTTAGTTAAGACGGCCACCTTGACATCAAACATCTCCCACTTTGACAAAGTCCCAAGGTAGGATAAATATTTGGTATAGTGAACATCATTAACTAACCACTGATAACCTGAAATAACCTTTAGATTGATAGTCTACAAGTCACTTGTCTCTGATACCAACTAACATCCTCTAACCCCGCCCACCCCCACGCCTCTCCAGCAAACCCCCACCTTGAGTAACTACTTTCCTGTGGAAAATACTGACTACGGAAGGGAGATGGAAAGCTCAGCTCACCAGGGCTGTCTCATGTGTCTGTGGGTGTTTGAAGCTGATGACCTCCAGGGCAAGAGTCTTCTTCACCTTGGCCACATCTGCCTCACGGGCCGCTTGAAGTAGTGAATGACCTTTGAACTCGTCTGGAATTGTGCCAGAAAATTGGATATTAAAATTCATAACTAAAACACACACTTGTGGTAATAAACTAGGAAACTACACAGTGCAAAAGTTTCAGATAGAAACAGTGTGTGTATGTGTGTGTGTGTGTGTGTGTGGGGGGGGTGTATGTGTCTATGAGTAAACATATAACAAGTGTGCATTTCTAAGCTTGAAACAGGTTAATGAATGAAATAAATGAATGGGCTGTTCCCTACATAATTTCACTGTTATTTTTACACAAGTAATCATATGCATGTGACAAATACAATTCCTTGATTCTTGGATACTATACTTTTATACATGTATCTATCTATCCATCATTTGCATGGATAAATGCAAATACATAAACATACAAATACATAAGGGTCAGCTGTGTCTGGACAGGTGTGTACTTGTTCTCACTCACAGGTGAGTCTCTCCTTGAGCTCGGCGGTGGGGGCCATGTCCACGGCGCTCTTGCTGTGGCAGTTGGCCAGTGTGGGGTCGGCGCCGTGGCTGAGCAGGAGAGAACACACCTCCACGCGGTTCTTAGAAGCCGCCTCGTGCAGAGGAGTGAACTGCCACAGGTCCATGGCGTTTACACAGGCGCCATGCTGCAGAAGGGAGAGACACAACACACATCATCGTCAACATGCCACCTTAGGGTGAAGAGCGGTGACTGTAGTAGCAGCAGCCTTCCCTATAACACAATGCTAAGCAGGGCAATACACCACAAATTAGAGAGGTGGGTTGTACCTTCAGGAGAAGCTCTGTCACTTCATAGTGGCCATAGGAGCAGGCATTGTGCAGAGGAACCAGGCCACTGTGATAGGAGGGGGAGGAGGAAGAAAAAAAAATTTGGTGTGAATAATTTAACCCCCTTTTTCAGTGGAACATGACACAAATGGAACAGAAGTGAATTTGAAATTCAGAAATTCAGCAGCCCCTCCCCCAAAACCAACCTCGCACACACACACACACACACACACACACACACACACACACACACACGAGACTCCCCTTCCTGTCTGACTTACTGTATGCCCCCTCCCTCATTTTTATTACATGAACATTATTTATACAAGCTCTGGAACAGTCAGTGGCCTCTTTTAAGTTCAAAAGGTTTCACAAAAGTGTAACTATAATAAACAAATACATTTCTTGTCATTTGTTTGCCTTGCCTTCAGTGTGAGAAAAATGTAATTCCTTGCAATCGATAAGAGTTTACATAATGCCTGAGTCACTAGAAACAATAGAGCTCACTACAGCTGAAAAAAGAAGCATCTCGGACATATTGACAAAGATGAGCGATTGGTAGCGCCGGAGGCATCACCCATCCATCCACCCACCCACACACACACACAAACAAACACCCACCCCTTATCCTTGGCATGGACGTCTGCGCCATACTGCAGCAGGAGTTGAACGATCCGCACACGGTTGTAGCCTGCTGCCAGGTGAAGGGGGGTGGACTGTGAGAGAAAGTGAGAGGGAGTGAAAAAGAAAAGGAAGGGTAGAAGGAAGGAAGGAAGGAAGGGAAGAGTGGGTGGATGGTGGGCAGGAGGAAGGGGAGAGGAAAAGAGAAAGAGAGGCGCCATCATCAGGCTTGAATATTCATGACTCTCATGATGCTCACTAGCTGAGGGCAACTGAGGCAGCTCGCTGTGAATACACATCTAACCATGGGCCTGGAGGGTGTTGTACTGTCTGTGTGTGTGTGTGTGCGTGCGTGTGTGTGTGTGTACACATTTCAGTGCGTCTATGAGTGTATGGGTGTGTGTGTGTGTGTGTGTGTGTGTGTGAGAGAGAAGTGTCTGTGTGTGTGTGTGGGGGGGGGGGGGGTACAGCAGAATGAGGGAGGGAGGCTTTCTCAATTGTTCCTTTCTGGCAGCCAGCCAGCGTCCTCAATCTGCCTTGAAGTAAAACGCCCATTATTTTAAGACCCGGGTGCAGACGTGCTTGTGCGGCGTCGAGAGTGCTGTGGTTCATCTGAAACTAAACGGACAATTGTCTGGAGCCCTCTTTCAGACAAAACCACACTGTTAAAAGACCAACGTTAACCCATTAAAGAGTTCCGCCACTGTCTGCTGCAAAATGACATACGTTTAAGTGATGTGCGTCACTCTTTAAGAGAAAAAAAAATAGTCTGACCACCCTGCATCAAAACTATTTTGGTGCTGCACAAGTAAACAAGTTAAAAGGAGCTGCAAAGTATTCTACTGCAACACACAGTGTTAGACAGAATACAGTTCCACAATTTGTCAAACAGGGCAAAGTTTAGTACATACTGCACAAGATAAAAGAAAGAGATAGAGTGTCAGGCAGGCGTTCACCCACACACACACACACACACACACACACAAAGATTCAGCTGATTGCATGCAAGGAGAGATGGATGAACGCGGTGGAGAGAACCCAGAACACCATGCAGAACCTCATGGTTTAGTGGCATGAAACTGTAGTGAATCAAGCACAATGTGGTTCAGCAACCAAAATGCAGACGTTGATTAGGAAGTATGGAGAATGGTCCAAGAAAAATTAGGTGATGACATTTCCTACTGTGAGTATTACAGTTTTTCACTGAATGCACAATTCCATGCCATGAAGAGTGAAATTCAAACGGTAGCAGTTGAAAATTAAGGTGCAAGTGTAGAACTTTAGGCATGCGTCCACAGCAAACAGACTCATAAGAGTGAAAAAAGGAAAAAGAAAAAAAAAAATCATCAACGGTGGTTAAAAATATAAAGGAGAATTTGAAGGGTGAGCGGCGCAAAAAGAGGATGAAGCGCTGTCAAATAAGCAGGAAACAGAACATTCCGGACACCAGAATAAATAGGACATTTCAAATTCAGCACCTGGCCATCTCAATCAGCGAGATACAAAATGGGGATCCTGGCAGAGATATGAACAGTGACCAGGAAGAAAAAGGAAGAAAAAAAAAAGGCCCAGGATTCTGTGCAATTAAATGTGATAGCTTAGGAGGGGAGAGGGGGCAAATTTAGGCTTTCAAAAAATAAATAAAGAAATGAATAATAATAATAATAAAAAAAAAAACAGTCAGTGCATAAATCTAAAAGCTGTTTTCAAAATACAACTTACCAGCATTTTTTGTGATGTAGACTGATCGACAATGTCGCCAGAGTAAGAGACACAAAACAAAAATTACAAGATGACATTTGCCCCACCAACTGTGTATTGTTTGTCTTAACACAGTATTTCACAGAAACAACAAAATATGAGGTTACTATCATTTTAATCCATAACTGTGATTAGTGACCAGACCATGAATCACCAAGGCCTAAAATATCCGTAAAATCACTGTTTTATTCAAAGGTGCCTTGTGCCAATTAGGCCACAAAGCTTTTGAAATCTATCAATTAGCCTAACTGGAGGGAGCACTGATGTACTAAAACAATGAAATGATGGTTCGATGCAGACATCAAATCAACTACTCCTCTGAGGTTACCGGGTACAAGCCAAGTTGATGTAAACACATCAAATAAATGATAAGTAGGCCACCCCCCGCCCCCTTTCTCTGTCTCTATATGTGAGGACTGAAAAGACAGTAATATGCCCGGAAAGAAAGAAAGGCTCCACCTCATAGAGCAACTGCCTTGTCTACAACATCTGACCCAAGTTAAGATGGCAGCTGTAACTAAAAATGAGAATATAATGAGCAGATGGCTACCGTCTGACCCGAATCAAAACAAGCATTTCCTAGTAGCCTAACCTCAACTAGGCCATAGCTATACCATCTCCCAGTCCACAGTTTACATCAGTGGAATATCTAACCTCATGCAAGTAAAAATTAACAACCTGCCCAGCCCTGACATTAACCGCAAACACCACCCTAAGCTTAACAACACAGCTACACCCTTTTCAATAGAACGTAGAAATTATGCTGGTGTTTACACAGATGTAGGCTGCTGATGGAAATACCCAAGAAGATAATCAAGGCATTGACCTGCTGTCTTTAGAGAAATGGTTCACATAGGGCTGTGTCTTTAAATGTGCCTTACTGGATTATTGTGTTGCTGCAGTAGACACATACCCTAAATAGTTTATGTAGTTTATGCAGCTTGTCTGCAGTAAGTGTACTGGGGTGCACGGTTCAATCAGTGTCTTACCTTGCGTCCGTCGCTGGCATGGCAGTTGACATTTAGTGGTGTAAGCAAAGCCATCAGCTTCTCCTCGTTTCCACTCCTGAAAAAAAACGGGACATCCATCACTGAACGGTCAAGTGGCTGATCAGCACAACCACAGTAATCCACATTACAGAGAGATCAAGATTATCCGTTGCTTCTCACAGAATATCGTCATTGAAACAACTATTTTTTTCAAGTACGAACTGAATGACATTAGTAGCTGTGTTGTGAACAACAGATTGTAACAAAACTTTGTTAGTTTACTAAACAAAAAAAGTGAATTATTTCAACATAAACCTATCAAGTATCAACAACTGTATTCCAAACTGGGTAAAAAAAACAAAATGCCCCCCTTAGTAGAGATTCAGTGCCACCTTTCACAGCCATCAGTTGGGAGTCGCTGTCTGTAAAAGGTCAGGTTCCAGACGTTCTGCTTCCTGCACACAGCTCTGCCAAGAACAGAGAACTTACCCAATTTGTTAGCCTGCCACTCACCTTGCTGCCTCTAGAAGCTCGTCCTTCTTGTACTCCCCTGGACCAGGACAAAACAGAACAGAACAGACAGACAAGTCAGTCAGACAGTCAGCAATGCAGCAAGACCATGCTTTTCACTAGAGATAAAAAATACTAAGATTAGGCAAACAAATAACTATACAAATGACCAGAAATGTGACACTCCCTGTTGCCCAAAGAGTGTGATTTTTACTGAACAGGCATTTCTACTTAAAGATCTACTAAGAGATGCAGTCTGTGATTTGGTTTCTGCTAAAGGCTGTTGACATTAGCCTACAGCTCTCTGGTGAGTCTGGCTGAACAGAATGGCTGCAGAACACCACAGTGATTGGCTGGGGTTGTTTATGGCCCAGTCCTTGACACTTTCTTAGTTTTCCATTTAAAACATTAGACCTATATAAACACTGGGACACAAAACACTGAATGAAACAGGCAGCTACAGGGCCATGAGCAGCAATTCCAGAAGGACGCGCAAGAAACTGTTCCTTCACGTTTAATATCTTCATCCAGACTGCTGTTTAATTTATTGTTCACACTTGCACTACCCCTGTAAGTTTATGACCAACCTAACGTTAAGCAACATTTTGACTTTTTAACACACAATGTTGTTTCTAATAGTCTCCATTACATAACAATTAAATTCCTACTAGCTTGGCTCAGACACCATTGTATTTAAATAGCCAGCAAAAAAAAAAAAAAAAACCTGCACTCACCAGTGAGAACGGCCTTAGCAGAAGGGTCAGCCAGATCGAGAGCAGACTTCCCGTCAGTGTTGCGGATGTTGGGATCTGCTCCATGCTGGAGCAACACTATGAGAAACACAAGCAGGCGCCTCAATACAGAGGACAGGCACAGAACCGCTACCTCAGCAAAGGGAGGGGGGTGGTCGGCCTCAAAGCATAACGTTAGTCAGTAAACGAGAGCACGCAATATGAAATTGCTGCAAAAGGCGATACGATTGCATTTATACCAAACTAAATCATCACAAATGCGTAAAATATATAATGTTATCAGTCATTTCAAGTGTCATCAATAACATGTCGTTTAAACATTTGTCAAAGATACTCTGTCAAACATAATCTACCATTGTGCCATCAATGGAGACGCTATCGTTTACAGAGAGAATTTATCACAAAGTTGCAATGGGAGCCAAAACATACCGATGCAAACATCTATCTTGCCCTTGATGGCTGCCTCGTGTAGAGGGGTATAGTTCCAGTTGTCTCGGGCATTTGGGTCTGCGCCTTGGCACAAAAGCAAGCTGACGACTTCAGCATGACCGAAAGAGCAGGCATTGTGAAGTGGGATCAGACCACCATCGTCACGGGAATGCACGTTGGCACCCGTCTGTAAGAGGTGTTCCACCACATCCTTTCTGCCAAAGCCTGTGGGAGGACCAAAAGCCGTGCATTAGAATAACAATGGCATTCACGCTTGAAAGAAATCTGACAAAAACAAACGCATTAAATCTTTCTGAAAATACAGTCTAACACAATGAATACATGGTCATCGCAGTCGTATCAATACTAATCTTTATGGGATTTTATTGTGGGCAAAGAAATAGTAGCCTAGCATGTGGCTAGCCAGCTCGAACCGCAGATATTTACAAACATGAAAGGACGCGTTCATGCCAAACCTGCAGCGAAATGTAACGGTGTAGATTTCCTCCCAGCCATGTCCTTGGCATTCACATTCACAGAGTCCACCAGTCTCTTAACCCGAGAAACATCCCCATTGCGGCAGGCCTCGAAGAGTTCTCGAAAAGCTCCACCGGTAGCGCAGACGCCCTCCCCCGGGCTGGTGGCTCCTGAGCCCGGGCTCGTACTGCAGCTGCTGGCCCCGCCGATGTTTGTGTGGGAACTGCTACTGCTGCAGAGGGGGCTAGCGAGGGCCGTCGTTGTGGTGGTGGGCATTTCAGGAGAGGCTGGCGTTGGCTCCATGCTACCGCCGCATTCCTGACTACCGTCGGTCGAAACCAAACTCGATGATCCAACCACGGTTAAGGGTGAATCCGGAGGTGTTGAAATAACAGCATTTCGCGGCGGAGATTGCAGTGTCGTTTGCTGTTGTTGTGATGATCTACGGGACACGGCCATTTTGCCCCGTAAAATCTGCGTGTCAGCGATAAGCGGAAGAATACAGAACCGGAAATACGTAATAGCTTATATAAACATGAAAGCCTTTGGCACACAGCTCCATCGATTGTATTGCTTTTTTGCGCTAGAAATAAATTGTCAGAATGGAAGGAATAATGTTGAAATACCATGAACTGCATGAACTAATGTGTTCATGTTTCACCACGAATCTCATTCTAATTCTAAAGATATTCTAGGCCTATTCGGCTATTTCTAAAGCAAGGGTAACTCGCCCCCTCGCTCGCTCCCCCTTTCTCTGCAACAGTGTTGCTGGCTATGTATAACCAATGTGAACACTGTGTTTGCACCATCAATCAACCATTAATAGAAAGAAACAATTATCTTAAGTATCACGTTACAACTTTGGAATGCTTGCAACATCCATGTCTATAAAGCTGACTGTGATCACAAATCTGTGTTGTGTGTGTTGTGTTCAATCTGCAGTTAGGTTTGTTTGTTTTTACTTTTTAACTTTTTGTAGTTAGCTGTTCATTTCATGCTCAGTGGTTCCATTGGCATTTTTACAGTAGGCCTACAGCACAGGCCTTGGATTCTTTCAATGACTCATTATAGGCTACTCTGGAAACCAAAATGTGACTGTAACAGGTTATTATCTAAAATGTAGGCCCAGGTCAAATAGTTATGATTATAAATAGCCTAGTAAACAGTAATTGTATTTCAATAACTCCAATAATAATAATAAAAAAACGAATTATATATGATCCGTCAAAATTTAAAATTGGCATTATTAGCCTTATTCAACACTGACAGTCACCGACTGATTTTGAATAGCCTACGTCTTACAGTAAGATGGTAGGCCTACAAATGGAAGGTGTGCCATGTAGAATGTAGGCCCTGCAAGACCTTTATGTTATCTTACTTCCTGCCATACCGTTTCAGTCATACCAATGCACACCCATGTTAAACTCGGGGTAGTGTGCTGTATGAGAGCTTCCTGGTGGTGGTGGGCAGGGCATTCAAGGCATGGCAGTCAAGGGTTGATAGGTGTTGTCGAGACGTAGAGGGGGATGTGTGTGTGTGTGTGTGTGTGTGGGAGGGGGGTGACTGAGTGTGTGTGGACATGTGTAGTGCTGTCTGTTCATGTGTGTTGGGTTCAATGTTTGGATAGTTCTGGCCGTGTGACTACATACTGTAGGTGTCTTAAGCTCATGAATGAAATTAGTGTGCTTATACACTTGCATTGCAGAACATTGCAAAATAGCATTTTAAAGACAACACGCCCGTATGAATGTTTACAACAAAGAGTAAGAAACAAGTTAACCAGTGAGCTGCTGCATTAGGTTTTGTTCTGAATGAATGCCAGCTAGAGAGGACCTTTGTAATCCTGGTTGCTACGGTGACAACAACAAACCAGCACAGGAAAACAGCTCAGGACAGGCACACTGTGACACATTGCCTGAGGCGTGAGAAACAGGAGAAGAGACTGACAAACAAGTTTTTTTTTTCCATCTTCTCTGACATTACTCCTCTACTTTCTTTGATGCTGGTATGTAGCAGTCCCTAGAGGGCAGAGATGCCAATTTCCTCAGGTGCACCAGGAAAAGATGGATCTGATGATTCTTATTTGAAAAAGTAAGTGGTAGGCCTATGTAGAGATATCCAGAACCTGCTTAGTTCTCGGCAGACAAAAGGCTTGTATCCTTTTAGCATTTTTTTATGTCACAGTTTCATAGCATAGAAAATGACAAAACTTGTACTTTGTGTAACTTTAAAGTCAGTTGATCATTTTTACTATGGTAATGGTGGGAATATCACTGGCAGTTGATCATTTGGCATTGTTTATTGTTTGGCATTGATGGTGATAAAATGTTGATCATGATCTTGATTTTATTGGTGGAAACATTTCTTTAAAAACAGATATTTAAAAACACTTCCCAAAACAAGGAGGAAAGACATCTTGGACATTTTAGTGGTAAGAAACTGAGATACAGGCTATGTATATGTATGGATGAAATACCCATTTGCCATTTCATTCAGACAATGAAAAAGTCTAAAATGATGTATAATAACATGCTTCAATTAAAATAACATACCATAAATACATAAAAAATAAACAGGACCATCAGAACCAATCGTGTCTCTCTGGCCCAGATGGAGACAGCATGGATGCACTGTCTAAAGGTAAATGTTAACTCTAAAGGTAAATGTTAAAAGCTGTATAGTTACATTGCTGCTGCATTGAAAGAAAATGATCTTTTGTTTGTTTGGAATTATGCTATTTTAATTAAATTGTTTAAATGTAATTAAAACACTCAGGTGATGTTAACGTGACAAGGCAAAATGTCAATTTGTTATAATTTGAATTTTGTCCAATTCTAGCATTGGAGCAGGAGACTGCACTGCATCATCATGGGAGCAGAGATGATGATGAGCTTGGCAGGAAGTCTGTAAAAGCTGGCTCCAAGAAATCTCCCACCTGTGCCATTCTTTAGACTGAGATGAGGACATTTTTTCATATATGTGCATATACTGATATAATCATGTTTTAAAACTGCAGCAGATGTATAACAATACACCTCAGTCAATATCTGTCCGTTTCACAAACACAACAGAATCACTCTTCACTTTGAAAATAGAATGTCATTTTTTTTTTCTACTACCAGAGAGTGTGCACTGTCATAGGTCTCTGTGCCCCTCCTCCTCCTAGGTAGTGTAACTTTAACTTTTGTATGCCATCTACAGGCTGATTGTAATTACTACAAAAAGTCAATAGGCCATGTGAGACCTAACGTTTATCTGGGACAAATGAAATGTAGATCCTGTTTGCCAAGCTGAACATTAATTGTTTATCTTTATAACTCTGTTATGAAGCAAAGATTGATATTAAACCAAGACAAACATTTTCATTTATTGATCTCATTAGAATTATTTTGTTCACTTTGGCAGTACCTTTCATTGTACATTTAGATGCAAACAGAAAAGAAAAATGTTATGGTGGTACTCAGGACACACTATAAACAATTCTGAGGTTTATTCTTGAATATCAAGGAAAACATCTCTCAATCAAAGTAAAGTGAGTCCACATGTTCAATTCTTCACAAATCCTTCCCATTCCCACAGACAGAGGTGCATGCGTTCCAACAGCGAGACTTCCAAGCCTATGCGATGAATGCTGCTATAGGAATTTTTCCTATAGGAAGCCTGTTCCACTGTTTACATTCTTTCAGACAGGGAGAGAAAGATCACCAAGCGTCTTATAGTCTGAGTGGCCAAAGTCAAGTCAGTCACTGGCACTGCCACTGCTCTCTTCCCCGACCACCATGCTGCTGTACATCTTCTGTTGCTGTTCCTTATATGTTTCCTTCACTTTGCCCCTTTTAAGGCCTCCATCCCTGAAGACAAAGAACATAAAATTCCCAGTAACCGAAAGCCATTCCATAAAATAGTGATAAAATATGACAACGAATGGATATATAATTTTTTTTTTTACCAGGATAAATCTATTAGTCCGCCCTGGCGAGCAATTGCAGATTTAACTCTGTTGGCAAACTGAACTGCATCTTCCCCTTCCTGTGAGCAATGAGCATCTCATCAAAAAGATGTAAATTTCTGTGTACATTCCCAATGTAATTATTAATTATATATTTCACATGAAATTCCAATGATATTTACCTCTTGGGTCATAGCAGGGAGATACCACACATTGCACTTTATAGCCCAACTTGTCATCATTCTAAGCAGATAGCTCACCATATTGTACTTTGAGCTGTTCCAGAAGGCATCACCAAACTGGGGGTCATACTGTTAGGAGAGCATACAGGTATGTTAAAGGGAGTAGGCATCCAAATACTCCAAAAATAGTCAAAGTAGTAAAATTAGTAATCAAATGTATTGACTGGGCAAGACGACTAGAAAAAAAGTGTATTCACCTTTATAGCAACTGGGTAGACTGTTCCACCAATCTCAAAGCTGCCTTTTTTAAACATCATTACTGAGGTGTTGTTGATGCATGTTCCTGTAAGGACCAAGTAGAAAAAAAAATAAAGCTCATTCAAACAACTGGACATTTAGTGCATTTCAGTAAATGTCCATGAACTTTCTTCTTACCCTCTGGGAAAATCAATATTGGAAGCTTGGTCTTGTCATTCACATGATCTTTCAGCCTGCAGACACAAGGCACAACACCACAACCAATACAAATGAGATCCAACACAACAGGCAACCAACACAATAAGATCGCGCATCCACAGATCTCAAAATTATTAAAGAGAATAAATAATTCTTTAAATGAATGCTGATTGAAATGAATATTGATTATTATGCCAGAATCAGAAAGGTAAAAAATAACTGTTTCACTCTAGATTGGGTGGGAAATGACTAAACTGGTCAAAACAGTGGTATATCCCTTTAAGCCTGTGCCTTTGTTAAAGAGACTTTTTTATGCTTATCTGTGTACAAGACAGAGTTGTAAAGATAGCTATCTTTACAACTGCGATTGCTGACACACCAGATAACAGTTGTATTTCTTTATCTGATATCATCATTTATCTCTGACTAAAATTCCCTGAAGTGAAATTGCTGACCGTAATACCTCTGAGTCACAAGATGGCGATCTTTCATTTCTGATCGTTCAAACCAGATGTGTGGACAGGACCTGACCATAGCCCTTTGAATCACGCCCATAAGACCACCATGAACTTGACCAACCTGGGGATTGTGGCATAAGCAAACAATGGAAATGAGATATATGAAGCTGTTAAAGGAGTCCAAATCAATTCAAATCAATCCATAGTATTTCAAGGTCACAGAATGCTTTCTGTATGGTAAAAGAAAGAGATACAACTTGATACACAACATAGACAGAACAGTAAACTGACAGCTAACATTAACTGAATGGGATAATGACAACTGTGAGAAAGTGGACGTTTCTGTGGCCCATGTCAGTTCATGGCAGTTACAGACAGCACTCAGTAACAGGGCTACAGAGTGATCCACACTGGATTTCCTCTTTAAAGTTATTATGACGGTTAATATATACGGTAAATATAATAGTTTACTTGCCATCGCATAGCAGCCATCGTTGGCAAGAATGACTACATCAATGGGTGAAGTGTGATTTGCTACACAAAGGCCACCTCTTTTGGGCTTGTTTTCTCTGTGAGGAATAAAGGTAAATAGAAAAAGCTAACAATGAATCATTACAGAATCTTCTGACATTATAAATGAATGTTATGCTGGCTTTATCATCCCTCTTGAAAACAAGTGATGACATCTTCCTGATTGTTAAACACTGTCAAAAGACTGTCACTGCTCCTTGATTTGCATATAAGAAAGCATTAGGTCATTTGATATGATAACGGATTACAGGCTCGGTAGCAAAGGACATCCCTGAGGGGGACTCACCTATTGTGGTAGTGGATAACTGCTGAAAGACCTCTTGCACAGATTCTGTAGCACATGACATGGACAAGCTCACTCAGCCAATTCTTCACCCTGCCAAATAACACACACACACACACACACACACACACACACACACACACACACACACACACACACACAGTCACAGTCACAGACCATGATAATAGCTTCGTTAGAGGTATACTTTGGCAATGTGGCTCTTCACAAAGTTCACCTTCAAGATAATGACATCTTTGTTTGTGATCCAAGAAAATTTGGAAATATTACCAGCAGTTTGGCAGAAATCCCACCAGGGTTGTTCCTATCACCAGCCAAGTCAGGCCAATACATGCCAGTGTGACTCTGAAAGAGAGAGCACCCACAGCAAGGCTGATTATGATCATGAAGCTTACCAGAATATGCCGTTAAATAAAAAAACTCTGGTGGGTGGATTAAAAGGTATTTTTTGCCCTAAACAGCCCCTTCCAGGCAGCGCTGCCTTCAAGGCCTATTCCTCAGAAACTAGGGTTAGGGTGAGGGTTAAAGGGCAACTTGAGTCAATTTCAACAAGAGCTCTATTGCTCAAGCTACATGAGATTAACCAATACTGAAGACGGAAGACATTTTGGTCCAACCCTATACGTTTCCTTGAACAGACAATAATCACTGACAACTAGCCCATTGGGGCAGAATTCTGAACTATATATTCAACATCTTAACATACCCCAAATGTCACCACAAAAACTATGAAACATCAACAGACAACTTACAACACAGAACTGTATAGTGTATGACTACAAATGGCTGAAAAAGTGGTTAAAACTGTGTGTTTTTGCACACCTATATTGTTGGTTTACAAAACGGTTTTGTAAACACTACATAAAAACGCAATTTTAACCACTTTATTAAACATTTGTAGTCATAAACACTACAGTGGTGTGTTGTAATGTGTCTGATGATGTCACATAGCTTTTGGGGTGATATTTGGAGCATGTTTAGATGCTGAAAACAGAGTTTAAAAATCTGCCCCATTGGGTTAACTGTCAGGGCTTATTCTATTTTCAAGGAAACCTACATGTACTGTATATGGTTGGACCAAACTGTCTTGCGTTTTCAGTCTTGGCTAATCTCAAGTAGCTTGAGCAATAGAGCTCTTGTTGAAATTGACTGAAGTTGCCCTTTAAGGGGGTTAGGTTTAGGGTTAGGTAGTGCCTTTCAGACAGTGCTGCCTGGAAGGTACCTGGAGGGCAAGAAATACCATTGAGTACCATTGAAATACCATTGAAAAGAGGCTCACAAAATGCTAGAAAGTAAAGTTGAAGACTCCGGTTTACCTGAGAGGGAGAAGGATACAGTAGCGCACCATGACCCCCACGCCCCACAGGATGGTGAGCCTCAGGCTGATGTAATGGAAGTTGTTGTTGGTGCGTGTGAGCAGGTTCCAGGAGGCCAGCTCCTCAGATGAGAACCTCTGGGTCACCTCGTCCTCCACAATGGTCTCGATGCCCTTTCTGCCGAAATAGAAGACGTCGCTGAGGGTGAAGTCACCCCCGTCTTGGTGCCTTGGCCGACCGTGCCGCAGCTCCCCGATCTCCTGCTCCATGGAACCGTCGTCCCTCTGGATGATTCCTGCACGGGAGGAGTAGGGGGGAGGGCAACAACACCCACATTTTCATTGGTTGAATGTCAATGTCTTCACTAAGCCCTAAGCCCTGGACCCTCAAAGACTCAAAGGAAAAATCTGAATTCAATTAGTCCATATCTGTGTTCTTTGAGGCTACCGGTTTACTATCGGTAGGTATCAGAATGGCAGCATTTGGTACAATGTAGACAAAATATGCAAACTTGCAGCCAATGCTAACAGATATGGGTAAATGAAAAGTAAACCGTCATGCCTTCATTAGTTAGCGTTAGCTGGCGTTTCACTATTTGGTCTGTGTTGCACAATATTTGGTCGTTCTCAGAGGCTACCCATCGAAAGCACAAACAACAAGGGTTGATTCACTCCAGATAATTCCTTTAACCCTCATGAATCGACTTCTTGATTGGATGATTAATGCCAGTTAAAGAAGAAATCTGTTGTGAATCACTCAACAGCCCTGTTGTTCAAGGGAACTGAATGCTGTCTGAAGGAAAAGCAACCATGGCGAAATGGAAAATTAAGTTACTGCGCCCTAATCACTTTGTATTTGTTGCTGGTCCACTATTCTTGTTTTGTCAAATTGTCTCAGCCACTGAAAGAAGGGGAACAACATTCAGTTTGGACCTGAATACAGAATAGAGGCCTACCACAATCATTAGAACGACTATAACTCTACTTATATTCATTAATGAGATGAACGATATATTTTATATTAGCATCCAACATTCAGTCTGTTTGATGCCAAGACTATTCTCACTGGCATAACATGCAATGATGAAATATGTCAAAGGTTCATATCTTGTAATTATAACAATTACCTCTATTTCAGGGGTTATCACTTAGATTACTATATCCAAGTAGCCTGGGAATTCCTTTGCGTGCTTATTTGATTTCACTCTGCAGAGGAGCATGGTGACCATGGCCGTTTTTCTCGCTTGCTTTCGGTATCCAATCGCAGAACAAAAAGGGATTTGTACGGCCCTCGATTGCATTTTACGCCACGTGGTGGCTCTGGTATTGGCTCCGAGGTATGTACAGACGCTATGATAGACATTCGTAGCGCCCAATAAACGGCTATGGACAATTGTAAACGATGCTTCCGCTACAAGAAATGCAATAGGTATGTCCCCAGACTAAATATCACTTGTGATTTTAGTTTGGCATTCGCCAGGCTAATATACAAGTATATTGGAGAAAAACTTATCACCTTTTTCTAGGTATAGTCCAAGACAGAGGTATGGTAAATAAGTTATAACAACTCAACCTTTGGATGCAACAAAGTTACAAAGCCATTGGCTAGGCCAAGATCGATAGTATCTGATATTGAGAAGATGTGTAAACTGATAAAGCTGAGGCCTTTTCTTTGTGACCCACTGTGCTAGTTCAGAGACAGAAACTTACACACAATTATTCCCAAGAGGGTGTAACAGATTAGATTTGGACCAAAGTCCGTGGTGGCTTTAAAAGACAGGCAAAGCTTACGTAATAAAAGATTGCCTCAAGAATGTCATAGGCGGTCTGACTGAGTCCGGATGACTTAGGCTACTTCCCCATCTGAGGTAAGTTTGCACATGTGCAATATCACGTAAGTCATCCCTTTAAACAGATACAGTACACGAGTAATTGGTGTTGTCCTTTCAAGTAAAATGCAAATGTATAAACAGACTGGTCTCAACAAAGCTTTCCTCTGCTTTGTTGGCACAAGTCTGTTGATCTGTTAGCATTTTACTTGAATGGAAGACACCAAAACACTTATTGGAACTCCCAAATTTGTGTCTAGGCTTGTGTCTCTTCTTGTATGATCTCACCATTAGACGAGGAGGCTTTCAGTGTCTGTTGCTCCTCAGCTCCCCTCTGTATTCGCATAGTGGCCCACTGCAACAAAAATGTATTTCCCAATATCAGAGCTCATGTGAAACCTAATTGATTGTGACACACAATGATGATGTGGACATTATTATGTGGACACACTTCCTCTCCACACACACAGCTGGCCAGACAAATAGTAAAGTTTTAAAGCCACTTAACAGTACATTATTATTCATACATATTATAAATAATATTATATTTATCATAGAGGGAACAATGTTTATCTTCACACAGGCCTACACATATTAGGTAGCTTCTCATAAGCCCTTTTACCTCCAAGGTTTTGATTAGGATCTTCATGTATGTTTCTGTTATGCCGAGGGACAGACCAAACATGGACGGCAGCATGATGAGCCCCACTACTAGTGAGAACCACACCCTCAGCAACGAGAGTCCCGTACCCCAGGAGTCCTCCATTCTTCTGGAACGCTAACGTTACCAGCCTGTCCAAGGAACAACGACAATACTTGGTGGGGAACAGAACTTGAATATTCACTTAGGCTACGTTGAGATACAACTTTTTGAGTCAGCACTAAAAATACTCATTTAGATCGAGGGATATCCACGTTTGAAGTCAGGGTATTTTTTTATTTTATTTTATCAGAAGCATATTTTGACGAGAGGAGGTAACTTGCAGGTAGTAGCAGCCTATGCTACACGACACTCTACCTGACCGACAGGTGCGACAAGGACGCAGATCTTAAAGCCAAAGTTTAGAAACTGTGGTGGGATCAGGTCGCTTACCTTACGTCGGCTAAGTCAGATGTCAAACCATGTCCTCTTCCCTCAGATGTCTGGTTAAGTTTGACTTCGCGGCGACCTCCGTCTATGTAGATCAAAGTTCGCAATGATTAAAAATCGACGCCATCCACTGGCCATAGTGTGTAAATAAGGACGTGGAGGTGTAAACTACGCAATCTCCAGCTCTTGGAGCTCTTGTGAGTCCTGGCGCCGTGACTGGTTGGGAGGAGTGCTGACACAGCACAGAATGTGGTTTAAAAACGTGGTTTAAAAATCTTTCACACCGATTCATTTTCGGTTTACACATTTTGATTTTTTTTTCTTTTTACATGCAACAGTCAAACAATTAAACTTAGAGACAGACATATTCACTCGCCCAATTTACGGCTATATTCTCACTATTACGGTAAGTAACCCAATTAACAACAAACCGAAAAGACATACAGTCAGGCGCGCGTGCCAATACGCACGCCAGAACGCACACAGAAAGAGACAGGGCGTGATTTATGTTGGATTTAACCCTAACCCTAGGTTATTTTGGATTATTGTACAGAGGACTTTATTATCTCCATATGTCCACAGTGTATTCCAATAATAAATCACAGATTGAATCCTGATGAGATAAGACTGGGAAAGATATTTTAGATAAATTTGTGAGATGAAAGGCAGGAAGTTGGAAATAAGCCCCTGCTTTCTTTAACCGTGATCTAATTTGTAGCTGAGAATTTGTGAGTAATGAGGGGGATAAACATACTCTCACTATGCCAGGAAAATATGGTCCATTGACTAACTTAGTGCCTTTTCAATTCATTAAAGTTACCTCCATTAAAAAAACAGATATGTTTTGAAATATTTCTTCATTACTTAATCACTCTTTATTTATATGTTTATTGAACGGGGACAATGCACAATATATAACTGAGCCTGATTGTAGCCATAGGCTAATTTACATCAGTTGTCCCTGCGCAGGAGTAGATACTCCAACTCACTCTACAATCCATCAACCAAAATAGGCCTAATGTTAGAAGTTTTTTTTAAGAAGTTTTTAACCAGGGTTACAAGTAAAAATGTAACAGAACTTTCCACTAGACCCAGAGTCTGAGACAAGCAAGAACATTAAAGTCCAAATAAATAGGATTTAGTGCTGGAGTTGCATAAATCTTTGGCCATTTTTTTTTATTGGGGCTATTTAGGGATTACAAAACCAAAAATTCTCGCAGATGCCAGACATCTTATAAGCTGGGCTGCATATTTACCATGCAGACAGAGATAGCAAATTATGATTCTGAAGCCAGCCAAAACTCAGACAGGTGAGCATCCCTGGAATGCAGTGCTCCCCAATAGGTGGCCTATTATAGTGTTTGTAGAACAGCTCTAAGGGCAAGGAAGCCCAGCAGTCCGTCAGCCATACTGACAGCTCAGCTCAGCTCTGCTCTGCATGCTGAGCTCTCCCCATTGTGCAGTGTTGTGTTTGTGCCTGTGGGGGCGTATGTGTGTGTGTGTGTGTGTGTGTGTGTGTGTGTGTGTGTGTGTGTGTGTGTGTGTGTGTGTGTGTGTGTATGTGTATGTGTGTGTGCACATGGTGTGCATGTGTGTGTTTGAGAGAGAGGGAGGGAATGTGTGTGTGTGTGTGTGTGTGTGTTGTGATCTGACCTGTCTTGATTGTGAACATATGTGCAGTGTCCTAACTGACCACTTAAAGTATACTTTTGCCAAAACGTGTTATAGTCCCCGTGAGAGAAAAGCCTACAAAATATCTGTCCATAAAATATTGCGTTGCAAATAGTTCACTCAGGAGTTTCATTGTGCACTGTCTCCTGTAGTATCAACAGCAGCAGGCAAGTCAAGACACTGCCTGTCAAGAGGAATAATATACTAACATAATTGGGAAGAGTATGCAGGCAGGATCAGGGTATGAAGGCACAAGCAAGTGTCAAAATGTGGTAATAGATGAATATATTGAATAATATATTCCTATTCTATTCCTATTTCTGTTCAGTGGAAATAACTCAAACCTCTGGCTATGCTATGTTGCATATTTCAGAGAGATCTATGACCAGTTTCAAATGGACTCATCTCATATAGCCTAGTAATGCACACTAAATTTGTTCTGAGCAAAAATTTCACCATTTAAACTAGGCTGTTCAGCCTGAGTGGATGTAGCTCCTTTCCCCATATATGGTTTCTCATTTGCATATATCACACCCCCTGTCCTCATTTGGACAAAATCTCCAATTTAGTCATTGCGTCCTAAATTCCCCACTGCCACTCAGATTGCAGGGTGCATGCGCTACAAGTCACAGCAATGGATCCATCTGCATATGCTGTCTCAATTGATGAACAAGCCATGTAAGAATGCGTGATAGTGTCCGGCTATGATTTTATGGATAAGGAGGAGGATATATCTCTGCTTGGGTTCTCTCACTACAGAGTGCCCTCAGCTCCCTTTCGGTCCCAAAGAAACTAGACACTCCGTGAACACTCCACCCCTTGCTAGCTTGGCGCTTTCTCACAGTTTACATGATATTCCTTAATTCCCAGTCTCTAGGCTGTGCTTGTCTTTTTCTTGCAGATGCCGCCAACTTTTCATACATGTAAGTGGTCGTAAGACCACCACCAAACCAAACGAGTCTTTTAATGACGCTCAACATTTTCTTTTCGTTCGATTTCGGTTAGATCTGAAATATGCAACTTACGCGAATGAGACAAGCACTTTTTGTGTTACATTTTGTTTTGCTTTTGGCACCCGTCCACATCGTGTGCTCAATTTCGGATAATCTCCACTTTCCAGATACAGAGCAAGGTCAGTACCCTCTTACTCGAATACACTTTCAGAAGATTCTGTATGCGCCTGCATGTATGGATGAACTGTAGAGTAGGCTACTGAACGACAAGACGCTTCTCAAGAGTCTCGAATAAAACTAAATAAACTGGAACTCAGATACTGTATCAATTATAGTCTACACACAACCCCTTCCATTCATTCATTGTTTAAACTTTTGGCAGTTTATTGCTCTTGAGGATGACCGCTGTTAGTATCTGTGGAGTTATGTATCATTGCTTTGTGGCGAGGTCTCTATTGAGAGACCCTGTCAGCCAACATTTGGTCCAGCATACATGTCTTGTCTCACACTTCTGATATTGATTTTCACCCACAGAGAACTTCATCAAGGGTCAGTCAGACTTCTTGGTGATATATCCCAAAAAGGTTGAAAGGAGTGGACAGTTCATATCTCACTCTTTGTCTCATCACTTCTCAAGTGGACGACATAAGAGAGACCTGGGAGCATCACAGGACCGGGTCTTCTACAATCTTCATTACAAGGGCCGGGATCTATTTTTTAACCTGACCATCAACAAACACCTGCTAGCAAATGACTACATACTGGAGAGGCGTCACAGTGATCTAAACCATACACAACAGACTGTATCCAAAGATAATGCATGCCACCTAATTGGTACAGTGACCTACTCTGATTATGTGGGAAAAGCTGCCATCAGCACCTGTGAAGGACTGGTAAGTAGCCCGTCATAACTTTGTAATACATTCATGGGTAACGTAAATGCATAACTCAAGATGTGTTGTAGGGAAAAATGAGGGTCTTTACAGACCTACGGCTAAATGTTGGTTTAATGTTGAATGTTGGGTAAAAGCCAAATGTTTTTATACACCCTTCGAGATTGTGAATCTTCTCTTCTCTTTTGCACATTCTCTGTTTTGTTGGCTGTGGATAGGGATTTGTGTAATGTATTCTGTTGGGAACAAAGGTATTTTGGAGACCTTGTAGGTATGAAATCCAAATGAGCTTTTATCTAAGGCTTGTCATTACGTGTTAGGTCTGTGTGGTCTCAGCACACAAAAGGCTGATTTGAGTTAGTTCTGGGTTAACCAGGATGACCGCTGCTGATTGGCTGAACAAACACAGTTCATACAATGACTCTAACTTGTCTGTTAGTTTGACATCCACCAGCCCCCCCTTGCTATGTTTGTAAAGAAGACAAAAAAGGAATCGGTCATACTCCAGTCAGTGCTTCATATACTGTACGCTCTGACACAAGTTCCATTCAGTGATGCAAAAGTCCCTCTGCAAAAAAAAAACCCTTCAGGAAAAAGAGCAAAAGAGCAAACATGAATTGAATTGATGTTTGATGTTCACATCTGTGTCTCTGATATGCAGATGGCTCTGTTGTTGAAATGGATGTGAAACTGTCATAACACCTCCATTGTGGACTAACATTACAGTATATATGCCCTTCCTCGTGTGTTTCCCGTGCCTCTTCTGAGGCACTGGATGAAATGTTTGCATAGCGCACAAAGTAGGTCAGGGCTTCCTAGACATCAGGCTTTTCAGATGGTGTTCAAAGGCTAAAAAAAATAAAAATAAATAATAAAATGAATGCCCCTGTTGTCAATGGAGATCAAGCAGCAGCTAAGATCAGGATATGCTGAAGCAGGGTGTGTGTATAACTAAGTGCACAAAATAGCTTTCAGGAAGGGATTTACTGTAGGTCTCATTTTCGGTGCATTGTGTTTGTGCATGTTCCGAAACATTCTATAGGTTTTATGCAGTGTTACCATCAGCACAAGGATTTGAAAGGGGTTGAAATCAAAGCTCATCTTTTGGAGAGTCAAAAAAAAAGATGTTGTGATTTATTTTATTATTTTATGCAGCATTGTTCCAGTTACATTTTGGCCTGTATGATGAAACAAGTAAAGTGTTTCAGTTACATTTTGGCATCTACAGTATGATGAAAGATATAAAGGCTACAGTCTGCTGCAGTCAGAATGCTTCTCTGCAAATGCAAAGACACAGCCCCCGTGGGAGGACTCGACTACTTGGCCACATTGCAACCGTTCGAGGGACGGCAGATCTGATAGGCCGTATACAGTAGGGCGAGCGAGTCAGTCTGATGAAATGTATATTTTCACTCACTGTGACTATGTAAGGAACTGTAATGACTACCTTGAGCTGCTCCCCCAGCGAGAGTGAGAGTTGGGTTGTCCCTGTGAATAATAGCTCTGGCTACTTTGTTTAGCATGTTGGCCATGGAGAGAGAAAGAGTCTAATGAGAGAGACTTGGCTTGGGACACAGCGCAGGCAATAGTTGGAGCACATGGCTTTGGAATGCTTTAGCAACAGTGTATGTATTGTTAGTGACCCTGCTGAGCAGTTCAGTTTTATCTGTCAAATTAACCTACAAAAATTCTCTCATTCTCTGTATTGTTATATGTTATGGATGTAGAACAGGACTTCTGAATAGGACTTCTGAACATCTCAAGTCTGTTTCAGTGGTATGCCACAGTTGTGGATACAGAGTTGAACAGCTTTGGCAAAAGAAAAAAAAAATGGTTTTATGACTGAAAGTTGAGTACTTTGTTGTATGTGTGTGGCAGTTTTTATTTGAACCATCCCTCCAACAAAGAAGAAAAAGGCTTGTCATCACAACATAATGCAGCATAATCACATAATTTTTTAATGGCTGCTTAAATCAAAGTCATGGGGAATTTATCAGGACTAAAATTTCTTAGTTTTTCAAGCCTGTGAAGCTTTGGATTTTTTTTGTTTTTTTTTTTTTAGCCCAGAAGTACTTACTGAGCCAGCGGAGAAGTAAAGCACTTCCACATGGCTACTGTAGTTAGCAGGCTGGACCTGTGTTATTTTAGTCTCCCTAGATGGAGGCACTTCACAGCAATACCTGCTTCCTGCGAGATATTAAGAGGCGAGGAGGAAGAGAGGGAATTCCACTCAAGTGCACGCCGGCACAGGGTCTGTTTCAGTTGGCACGGGCGTCCCGAGATTATTTAACGTTTTCAAATGCTCAGACTCAGACTTTTGAAGGGAGATCGCACGCCTCTGCCTCAAGCCCGTCTTTGTTTTGCTGTTTGTCTTTCTGTGTCTTTGATGGGATAGGAGAGCTCAAGTCCATGTCCCCCACTTTCGTTTTTTTTTTCTTTCCATAATCATGAAAGACAAGCTTTCATCTTTGAATTTGTGTGTGTTGCTTTTGCCATCTCATCTGTTTGTGGAACCTACATATTAGGGGTCTGTCTTACACAACGGTTTCTGAATGGAAATACTGTACTAAGCAGAGAGTTTCTCTGCCAGACATAGATTGAGGACCCATCCCAGCACCTGTTTTTGTATCTTCTGGGACTGATTTGTATCGCAGATGTCTATCAGTTTGCGCACTTCCATCTCAGAGAGCGATTTGGGAGGAAGCCAAAATCACAGCTGTGTGACATTTTGGTCTCAAAATAAGATTATCATAAATATTCCCAATTTGGACCCCAACCAACATGGGTCAAATCAGGCATGTGTAAAGTGGAAGCATTCTTGAACCCAACCATGAGGTTAGAAATCATTCATACACATCAAAGCCCAATGCTCTGTCTGGATTTGTCTCGCAGGTTTGATCTAATGTGCCTCCACATGCCCACCCTCATAGAAATTACCCCTCTTTCTGTAGTCATTCTGTTTTTATTCAACTTTTATTTAATCAGGATGAAGCAATTTAATACAGTAGTTTAGATACAGAGCATGCCACTGATGTGTTAAACACATTTTATTGGTGTTGTAAATGTATAATTCTTGTCATTAACGGAGCTTTTAGTACCCCATAGGAGTAAAAATTAATTGCTTTCACTATGGCCCACTTTGTGTTTTGTGTGGAGGCAAAACTGGTCCAAACACAAGCTTGCCTGAACCTCCGGTTTGTTTGCAAGACAGGACCGCCAAGACATCCCTTCACCAGTTCCTTGCTCTCTTTCCTAGTCTTGGGGGCGTTTGCTGTCTTTTTTTTTTTTTTTGTCCGACTGCCTCTGTCAACGTTGGGGCTTGTTGAGGCACCTTTCTCTTTTTTGTTCCGAGCGTAAATGACTAAAGTAATCGCCCTCCAAAACTCCTTGAGAGTAACAGGTAATGTCAGCACTGGCAGGAACTTGCATGGAATACCTTTAGAGACAAAAGACTGATACCTTCCTGAGTTGCGGCGCAGGGAGGGAATGCGCCGCTGGCTGGGTGGGAGAGAGGAAAATACCTGCCTCGCACTCACCGTCGGTCTCTCAGGTTGTGCTTCCAGAAGATATACATAAAAAAAAGTTACAACAGTTGTGCCTCAGTGCGGGTGTTTATGGGCATACCATCAGTGCATGGCATACTTCATGCTTGAAAGAAACTCATTCATGAACAACTTGATCAAAGTTTTGAATTACCTGCATGTTAACTTATGGTGTCTCTCCTCATGTGTATGTGTGTGTCTCCAATGTCTGTGTGTCCAATGTGTGTGTGTGTGTGTGTGTGTGCTTGTGTGTCTATGTATGTCGTCGGACCCTTAGAGAGGGTTCTTTTCCCTGCCTGAGGGGCTCTTTTTGATCGAGCCAGTGAAAGGTCACCCCGTGAGCAGCGAGAACCCCGAAGAGGCCCACGTGGTTTACCGGAACCCGGTTACCTGGCCAGCAGCCCGCCATCGGAGGAGCGTCAGAGAGACAGGGGAGAAGCAGGGCGCCTGCGGAGTCAAAGGTGAGAGGTCACAGACAGACAGGTCAGCAGAGGGGAATGTGGGAACTCTAATAGCCTCATGGCAGTACCTAGGATCGGGATCAGTCTGGGGTAGCTGCCTTTACTGTCTGACAGTGTCCAGGTGTCCAGATTAACATCATTACAATTAGTTGCACTACTTCATTTTTTTTTAGTAGTAGTTCAGTATAAGTTTGGTAGTTTAGGTGAAAACTTTAGGTGCACTCACACAACAGTAAGTTGTGCAGTAGTAGCAGTCAGAGGTCTTCATCTAGAGTTAGATGAAGTGATTCATGTACTTTATGTTTCAGAGAAACCATATGGAGTATGTAAGAATGACAATGGACGCAAACTAAAAGCATGTCACGGTCAAAATTGGAGGTCCACCTGTGACCACAAGTCAGTGACCACAGTCACATGCAGGGAATATTCCGGTTGTAAATGGAATATTGGCAATATTTGGATAGTGCCAGAAAACGAGCAAATCGACAGATGACAATCGGAATGAGAGTTTACATGACTCACACGTAAACTGAGTATTGCTAATAATCCGGTCAAAATGGGTATATTCCCTGCATGAAACTAAAGCCATTGATTTTTCTTTTTAATTTGCTCTAAACAGATGTTTGGTTGCACGTGCACCCAAATTGATTGTACCCTGGAGTCCGTCCCTGGTATCATGACCTAGGCTTTGTTCACACGGGAAGAAAAGATAAACTTTTGTGTCCTTTTGGTCTTTTATCCACATGGCAATGGCGTTGTGGGTGAGCTAAAACTGTATTGAGAACGGGTCCCAGATGTGTACGTCTTCTTTTTCCGGGGCAGATGGCCTTGACTATTCTTTCAGGGTGGAGCAGGAGAGGGACGCATGGGAACAGGAGCAGCGAGGTCAGGCAGACGGTCAGCCCGCCCCTCGAGGGATCTCTCGCCGCTCCGTCAGCAAGGAGCGATGGGTGGAGACCCTGGTGGTGGCCGACTCCAAACTCATGGACTACCACGGAAGCAAGAACGTGGAGTCTTACATCTTCACCATCATGAACATGGTGAGCTGAGTGGATTGTGTGGACATCAACAGTGGTTGGTGTGGAGATGCAATTCTGTACAGAATATTTTTTTAACATCAACCCTCTACTTTTAATCTTAGAAATTTGTCAAGGACAGATTAAAACTAGAAAAGTGCTCAGAGAGCGCAGACCTCCGTCAAGGCAATGTGGTCACAGACACAATATAAATTCGAGATCATGTTCTGGATCACCGATCGCCACCAAAATCAAATCAGTTCTTGCTTGTCCCAATATACACATTGTCCAAACATTTCATCCAAATCTGTGCAGTACTTTTCGAGTTATCCTGCTGACAGACAGACAGACCAACAGACAGACAGACAAACAAACGTGACTGAAAACTTAACCTCCTTGGCGGAGGTAATACGTTGTGCACTCTGTATTGAGCTGTGGTGAATATAATCCTCAGGTTGCTGGGATTTTTCATGATGCCAGCATTGGGAACGCCATTCACATCATCTTGGTCCGCCTCATTCTTCTGCATGGTGAAGAGGTAGAAAATTTTGTTTTATATACAGTATCTTAGTTTTCACTCATTACCACATTATGTCTGGCAGGCAAGAAGCACCGTTCTTGTCAATGGTACAACAAGGTAACCACATTTTTCCTCCTTTAGAAAGAACTCAAAATCGTTCACCATGCTGACACGACCCTCAACAGTTTCTGTGCCTGGCAGAAGAACGTCAATCCTCAGAGTGATACACACCCTGCTCATCACGACGTGGCAGTTCTTGTTACAAGGTAACACACACACACACACACACACACACACATCACAGTATTACGTATATGAATTAGATTTGTGCCTACGGGTGGGACCCTGATTGTTGGCACGACTCCCATATCTCTCTCCCTCACACACACGTGAACACACACACACACACACACACACACACACACACACACACACACACACACACACACACACACTGTACTAGTCTGAACTCATCACTGTCATTCTTGACTGGCTGAACACACCTGTTTCATTGGAATCGACTCAATGTAGTTTGCATTTTACCTTTAAACTGACTTTGCGCTCATTTCGCTATTACACTGACTCACAGCAGAGAGATTAATGATGAACCCCTGATTTCCAACGTGTCCCGGACACGTTTTAATGTTCCATGCAATGTCGATCACCATTGGAATATAAACCTTTTTTTATATATATGGGCAATTCCAGCGTTATGGACGTGACATTTTCGTGCATTATTGATGAACAAAATGCCACATAACCTCCGCAAACCTAGCAGTATTTCACAATTTTTGTTCATATTCTTATGCAAACTCCATGGCTGAATATAGGCAAACACAAAAAATTTATATCATGATTTACATTATAAGAATATGAGTTCACGTTCACTTTATGTTTTGGACGTGGCGAAAAACGGACAAACTTTTGAGAGAGCGTAGTTTTTGCTGTGAAGTGTGTGAAATTTCTAGAGAAATGTAAATATTACTACATTCATACCAAACAGGACACCTCAGTAAAGACAGAGAGAGACTTAATTTCAAATCTAAATGTAAAAAAGTTGGTTTTCATTGGGAGAAACGGCGTTATGGATGTGACGTTATGGACGTGACGTTATGGACGTGACGTCTGGAAAAACCTTCCAAAACGATACAAAACAATTGTGAATGGTGGATTTTAACCTGTAACGACAGAAATAGTAATACAACAATAAAAAATAACTGACAGCATTGCAGCTTTGTGTGTGTTATCACCCACTTATGCCCATTATAAGCCCCTCCATAGACTTACATTATAGCTGAATAGGGTAAAAATGTTAACAAACAGATATCCTTTCGAAACTTGCTCAGTTGAATATTTACATCAAGACAATACTTTTTTGTATTGGAAGTTTTCTGAAAGAATTTGTATGTCGATGTAGGTGAGACTTGAAGTTTTAAGGTGAGGTTTACTTTTTCGTGGAATTGCCCATATATATTTTTTTATTATTAAAGGTGGGGTATGTGATCAGGAAAAAACGGTTTGAGAACACTAGGCATTTGAAAAGAAACAATTCAGGGGTCCAATCCCCTGTCTTCAGATTTCCCCTGAAGTCACACCTCCAGAGTATAGGAATAAATGGGGAGGGGGAGGGACAAACGGCAGTTGGGTTTGACAGACTTATCACCATCCAATCATTTTCGCTGGTTCCTTAAAATGATTGGATGTTGTTTTTCTTGTCCTGCTCATTCCACAGGTTGCTAACAAATTACATTTTTTTGCGTTGGATGATTTAATTAATTGTTTGCAATCAATATGTGAATTTTATTTTAAGCAATATAGTAAAAAGGGCTCCATGAAAACATCACATACTCCACCTTTAATCAAAAACAGAGAGTACAGACAATCAGCAACCATACATATACAAAAGAGACAGTAGACAAACACACATAACCCTTGAGGTAACTCCTCAGTGCTTTTGTATGGCGATTACATAAAATGGATGCCAAAGGGGAAATACCATCGCCTTTAAGGTGTCGCGTTAATGGACAGCACTGTAATTATTCTGTTGTTGGTCTGGTGTGCTAGGAACAAGGATAAACACGAACAGAGGAGAGCTCCAGGATCAGGACTGAGAACACCTGGATTTGTTGGTGTTAATTTAAGTAGTGTGTATTGTGTTGTGAGATGGTCTGTTTTCATGGAGGGTTACTAATGCATTGTGTTTTGTCTCTGTTCCGTTGTGTAGTGATATGTAATTATAATGCTATAAATTCCTACCTACAGCACATCAGCTTGTAGTCTGTAGAGACTTTATTCACAGCCTGATATTAGTGTGTTTTTGAGAAGCAAGCCAGCGGTTCTCAACTCTGTCCGGATATATTCCATCTGAGATACACAGAACATGAAATAATGGAACATGGGAGGAACGGAAAGTGCCCTGGAGCCGGGAGTGTAAAAATTATTTAAGGGAAGAGATAAATGAGAAACCCCGCCTCCAAATTGACACTCACACACACACACACACACACACACACACACACACACACACACACATACATACAGTACACACAGATATACACATAATGCCTCTCTCTCTCTTTCTCTCACACACCCACAAACACAACAAACATGCACACATCTCTCTCTCGCTCACACACACACACACACACACACACACACACACACACACACACACACACACACACACACACACACACACACAGTGGCTTGTTGATGGTATTGATAGCAGCTTGATGTCTCAGTTGAGTTACAGCAATATAATAATGGAAAATTGGTGTAGTGGAAACTCACATCTCACCTGACTGTACTCACACAGTGGAGTTTTGGCACTTCAGTTGGAATCCCTGGTATACCCACAGGGATTCTAATTTCTTTCTAACACACCTGTCCTCTTTGTGTGTTTGTGTGTGTGTGTGTGTGGGTGGTAACCCTAGGAAGGACATCTGTGCAGGGGCCAACTATCCATGTGAGACTCTGGGCTTGTCCCACCTTTCCGGCATGTGCCAACCCCATCGCAGCTGCAACATCAATGAGGATTCCGGGCTGCCTGTCTCGTTTACCATTGCTCATGAGATAGGACACAGGTTGGTGTGTGTGTGTGTGTCTGTGTCTGTGTCTAACTGTCTGTACCTTTTTGAGTTACCGGCAGTGTTTGGAAAAAAAGAGTTACCTCCACAAATCTTAAATCTGTCATGCGAGGAAGTCCCTGGCAGGTTTAACCAGGAGCTGTGGATCTACTCAGGTCAAGACAGTGCATAATATTTGACTAGAAGGTGTCTACATAAGAGTGACATTGGTCATTAACATGACATAGCACTTCATGCAGTGTCATTAGGTTTTTTTAATATCTGCACCCCACATAGGGTCAAATTCACATGACAAAAACCGAATGACTCCTCATGACAAAAGTCATAAAAATTAGAAAAATATAATTAATGGTCATCATTAATTTTCAGACATTATTTTGCTTCCAGTTAAATGAAAATGAGGCCAATAACCATTGTTTTATCTGCACTATACTTCGCTTTGGTGTATAACATACAGTTTTAGTAGATCCAGTGTGCTAAACCAATCCTAACGGAGACTACTGTATGTTTTGCTTCTCCATCAGCTTCGGAATTCACCACGACGGTCAGGGAAATGATTGCGAACTGTCGGGGAGACACCCTTTCATCATGTCTCGACAGTTGATGTACGACAGCTCTCCCCTCACCTGGTCGCCCTGCAGCAAGGACTACATCACTCGCTTCTTGGAGTAAGTGATTAGATGTCTTTTTTCTCTCTCTCTCTCTCTCTTCGTTGTTTTTCTTTTTCTTTTTTCCCCCTCAATCCTCCTTCAGCATCCCAGCAGACGTTCAGGTTTGAGTCATGCAGAGAAGACTCAACACATCTGAGGAACATTACCGAGCCATTTAAAACAGTCTCATTGTTTTGCTTTTTTGCCACTGACACAGAATCTGATCTTATTCCATTCCATTACCATGGATACTGTGTTGCAGTCGTGGCTGGGGCTTCTGTCTGGACGATCGCCCGTCCAAGAAGGACCTGACCACACCGCTGGCCACCCCAGGGATTAAGTACACCACACACCACCAGTGCCAGCTGCAGTACGGGCCCAATGCTACCTTTTGCCATGAAGTGGACGTGAGTGTGTGTGCCGTTTGGTTTGTATAGTGTGTTTGTTCAGTGGGTGTATTTGTGTGTGTGTGGATGTGTTTTTGTATGATGTGTCATTTTCTTTCCAGTTCTGTATGCTCATGGTTGTGAAATCTCTTGCACTTGGATATTCTGAGATGAGATCCTGTTCAACAAGAAATGAAAAACATGTGGCTGTTTAAGGAATGGTTGTGTCAGCTTCCAAAATGTGTTTTTTTTTTTATTCTCTTTCTCACAGAATATGTGTCAGATTTTGTGGTGTTCTGTCAATGGGACGTGTCGGTCCAAACTGGACTCACCCATAGATGGTACCAGATGTGGGCCCGACAAGGTAAACAAGGATAGAACATGGATGGAACCTTCCATCCCTAAACTGACACTAACTCAAATAAACACTGTGATACTTTGAACACAATATGAAGCCTTCCTGCCAAAAAGAAAGTAAATGTTTCTCTCTTTCTTGTATGGGTGCACAGTGGTGCATTTCAGGGGAGTGCGTTGTGGTAGGGAAACTACCGGAAACGGTAAACGGGGGCTGGGGTCCGTGGACCTCCTGGTCTCACTGCACACGAACCTGTGGAGCAGGAGTCCAAGCCGCTGAGAGACAGTGCAATCAGCCCAAGTGAGTGCTTCAACTTCTGCCAATCACAAGAGTATACTAGAAATAAATATACAGTCATTTTTTTCAACTAGTTCTGTAGTTCTTTTACAGGAGATTTTCCATTTCTTATATTTATCAATGTTGATTGTGTTTTGATCTTCAGTACAGCGCTGAGTGAAGATAATTTCAACCCATGTATGGTGTAATATGTGAAAATATTACAGCACTTGACCTGATTTGAATTGCCTCAATAGTTAAGGTTTTTATTTTGCCAGTCAGAGTAAAAACATTTTGGATGCAGTTTTTTAGTCATATTTGGTAAGATGTTTCATTGCCCTACTTGTGGCTCTTTTCGTAAGATCCGTGTTGTTGCATCGCAGCTTCTCAAACCCAACAGTACTTTAAGGTCAAGATGTTTCAGACTTGACCTTATGGACCAAAGCTATGAGACGCTAATCTTGCGGCGGCCCAAAATCAACAAATTCCTGCTGTCTCGGCACGACTGAACAGCCGGTCTGTTTCCCCCTCCGCAGGCCTGAGTTCGGGGGGAAGTACTGCACGGGCGAGCGCAAGCGATACCGGATCTGCAACATCAAGCCATGCGCCAAGAAATTCCCGACCTTCCGCGAGATGCAGTGCAGTGAGTTTAACACCGTCCCGTACCAGAACGAGCTCTACGAGTGGATCCCCGTCGTCAGCACAGGTATGGCACAGCACAACACTGTACAGTGTTGCATATTGCAGTATACTTCAATGTAGTATATTAGCAATAAGCCCAGAGAGGCCATTCTGTACTGTGAATATAATAGCACAGATGAGGGGTATTGTTAGCCACATAGAACACTTAACAAGCTTTTTACTTTTCTAAAATGGTTACTACACATGCCTACAGTAGCGCAGCTTTGTTAGACAAATCATTCCTGCACAAAGAAATATATTTCCTTCAGCTGAGTCGTTGCCAAGTAACACACAAATGCAGCCAACCTTTGAATGGCGCAGCAATACAGAACAAAATGCCGTTTCAGCCTTACTATATCGGCATCAAATGTGACTCAACCAGTCATAATCAAGGACCAGAACTAGCCGTTATAGGATATATCATATAGTTAGACAGAGACAAGTCACTTGGTGAGTGATTAGGGACAGGTAGGTGGTCATTTAGGTAGTATGGCAGTATGATCCATTACTTCTCCATTGAACTTTATACTTTACATAGAGTTTAATTTATTAATTCATGCATAATAGACAGACTGATGGCAGATAGAGAGAAATTTTTTGCATCTTCTTTCAAGTCCATGATTCATTCAATGATTCTTTATACAGTAAGTAGTTTTTACACACACAGACACCCATACTTTGTACCGGTATATGCATTCAGATACATTTATTAGGTAGCCTTCTAAGATGAATGCTGCTCTTCTAATCACACTTGAATGCAAGTGAGAGTGTGAAGATTAATTGGACTGGCGGGCAAAACAAAACAAGGGCTCCTTGAGCAGGCTCCAGTCTCTAATAAGAACAGCATGAGCAGGATTTAGATGCCTTGTCACCATGCCCATAACACTGAGGAACACTAGTGTTGCCATGCTGACCTTTCGGGCTCCATGGTGAGGTGCTCCGCTCCTTATGGTGCCAGTGGTCCGTTCAGCCATTTTCGGGGGCTCATAGGTTGACGTCAAGGAAACCATGAACAAACTAACTAACTAAACAAACTTTCGGTCTCTATGTGGCTGTCGTCCTGTAATTAAGAGTGGAATATTGTGGTCAAAATAGAATAGGCAAAGAAGCTGGTCCATCTTTGCAGTTGCAGTTCGAGCTGCAAAATTGTGATTGACAACTTTTGGAGACAAAATTGACATTAGATTACAAATTTTGCGGGCAAAAAAAAACAAAAAACAAAAAAAACAACCACTAATAAGAGGATTCATCGTACATTTTATTAGTCATTGTGACCTATTTGTTGAAATGTATTACAGTATCATTGGATCATTTGTGGCTGAATATGACTAATTCTGGCACAAGCTAACACAGTGACTCATTAAAATACATTTGCAGTAGCTTGCCTATAAATAAAGGCAATATCATCATTTAATCAGTGTTGTGTTGAATTTGGATTGTGCTTGCCAGAACTTTCAAACTTGGAAAAATAAAGGCCAGGCTGTTTTACTCACATCTTTTATCACTGACACTAGTGGGTGTAGAGATTTAAACACAAAAGACAGGCAGCAGAATTAACAAGCAGCGGCTTCATACCATTCTGCAGCAGGTTAAGACAAGCCTCCACCACCTCAGGCTTCAGGGACTCAGTAATGTTTTTAGAGTTACCGGAGTGTCTCTTGTGGATGCCTCTTTTCTTTTCCTTCTTCTCTTTCTTTCTTTCTTTCTTTCTTACTTTCTTTCTTTCTTTCTTTCTTTCTTTTCTTTTGTCCTCTGCTTTGCTTTTTAAAGCCAATAGCATATTTGAAAACGTACAGCACTACTATATCACATCCTCTCTGAAATGTTACAGTATGACTGCCATTAATTCATTTGTATTTACAAAAGACTAAGAGTAATGACTTCTGTTAAAGTTTTGAAAAGAGTGCTTTATATCTCCCCCAGACTGTAAAGTACTACAGTAGATACTTTTCCATCTCTGCTAATGTCTAATGCTCATAGTCACATACTGACCACTCTGTTTTTACCGTCTCTGTTAACCCTGTATGTGAAAATTGAGTCTATACGGCTTTGTATCCCATAACGCTGTCTGTAAAAATTAAGTGCACTCTCCTGAGCCCCCCAGAACTACCACCACCACCACCACCACCACACACATACTAACTTACTTCTCCTGGCTGTAGCGCATCCATGTGAGCTGCACTGTCGTCCTACGGATGAAGACTTTGCTGAGAAGATGCTGGACGCAGTGAGCGACGGAACTCCCTGCTTTAACAATGGCAGCAGAAGCATGTGTATCAATGGTGTGTGCAAGGTAGTGTGGTCTCTTCCTTGCAAGTATTCCAAAAAACCTTCAGATAAACTAACTTTTACTAATGATGCTGACAGATGCATGTTGTCTGTGTTATTGTACTGAATGTTACTTCTGCTACTGTGTATGGTTGTCGAGCAACTGACTTGGTTGTTGACTTGCGGCCAAAGTAGCCAAATTAGGACAAGTCAAGTGACTCATAGTTAAACAAATGTAACAGCTGTACTAAACAAATGAAACAAATGTTTGTGAGACACTAAATGAATAGCCTGTGGCTCGGCTATTCCATTGATATTTGATATTGTGTTATTAATTATACACTAGCATGCTGTTTCAGGAAAACACATATTTTTTAAAGACTAATCATATGCAACTCTTATCCAAACACCATATTACACATAATTTTGTTTTTGAAAACTAATTATATGTGATAGTCCACATTACCTCCATACCATGTATGGAGTTATCTATAAATATGTGAAAAGTTCTGTCATTCATTGTTGCTTAATGGCTCCCTGTGTTTCTGCTCCCCCTTCCCCTCCGCATGGCGTATCCGAATCCCCTTCAGGCTGTTGGATGTGATTATGGCATCGACTCCAACGCAGCAGAGGACAGCTGTGGGGTTTGTCTGGGAGATGGCTCCATTTGCCAGACAGTCCGTCAGATCTTTGATCAGCCAGTCGGCTACGGTAAGAATGAGTCTCTTTGTGCTTTGCCAACATGTAACAGATATCGCTCATGATGGTTTTTCTTTTTTTTTCCTTCTCATTCAACCCACCTTCAAAAATACACGCAGAGACCTTGAATGCACCTGAATGCATTGTAGGGTAAGACGCTGAAGACGTCATAGGCCAAAACGTGGCCGTCTGGGATGGACATGCTTTGATTAAACTAGTAAAGAGATATAGCATGAGAGTGCGTTTACTTTGTCATCATCAAGTATTCCCCTTTTTTTACGCAAACAAACCCCATCTACTTTCATTGAGTTGAGCGCATATTTCTCTCTAATCTGCATTTCAGCATTACCATGCATTTAGTATAAGTTGTAGAGGGAGTGGTACATATAAGTGGTATGCAGTATCTGATATTATACAACAGGTTAGGTCTGGTCAAACACATTCTGAGAGACGCATTCTAAGCATCCCAAGGAGTGGCGATATCCAGCTATAGCACACTAGTTAGGCTACTCTTTGTCTGAATCACAGCCGTCACAATATCCGCTAAAGAACACCACTCCCACTCGTGTGTTGTTGTTTTATTTTATCATCATACGCAGCGTACTGTATGACTAACATGAAACCTGTCGTTGTAGCGCTTTCAATAGTTGTCTCTGGAGTCTTAAACTGGAGTTGTGCCTCTCTCTTGCAGGTTATGTGGATATGGTTCTCATCCCTGAAGGTGCTAGAGACATTTTTATCAGAGAGACGGAGGACGTAGCGAATTATCTCGCCATTAGGAGGCACGACTCGGAGGACTACTACTTAAACGGGAATTTCGTCATTCAGTGGAACGGGGAATACATGGCGGGAGGGGCCAAGTTTTTCTACGATAGGGAAGGTAACCTTGAGAACCTGACGTCAGCTGGACCCACCACAGAGCCAATCGTGATCCAGGTATGTGTTGTCATGGCAACCATCAATCACACCAACCTTACTCCCTCTATGTCACTTTTACTCAGACTATAAATTCAGCATTTGATCGTCAAAACACTCAGTTCTGTGAAATGGGTTCTGAAAAGAAAATGTTGGTGCTCAGTTGCTTTTCCAAGAGGAAAATCCTGGGATCACGTATGAGTACACCATCAAGAAGCCCCGGACAAATGAGAATGAGGTCCTGACACCGGAATATACATGGAGACATGGAGCCTGGACTGACTGCAGCACCTCCTGTGGGATAGGTGGGTTACTGCACCTTAAACCATGACTGTCAACCTCCCATGTTTCACATGCATTTAGTTGGTTGCCAATGGGAAATTGCATTGCAACCAACAAAGTTGCTAACCTTTCAGCAACTATGGTTTTGGGAAACAAAATGTTTTATTCACAGCAGTTCTGTTCTGTCAGAGCTCATTTGAGGCCTAGCACGTTTCTCGCAACTTCACTTATATGCTTGAGGTCACAGGGTCAATTCACAAGCAGCTCATATGCTAACAATAACAGTGTCCCTGTACATGTTTGGAAAACCACATTGGACATAGATATCGCTGATCAAATATGTTCAGAGTAGATAAAAATACTGAAGTGCAAATTGAACGTGGCTAGTTTGGAGAACCACTGTGGTAAGGATATACAGTGTCTTGTGCTGATTTGGGTTGTCTGGTGTACTGTATGTGGATTCCTAGTTGAAAACCGGCCGGTGAATCATGGGGGAAATTCCAGCTTGGCTCTGTCATGTGTTTGCTCACCAAAAAAAAAAAAAAAAAAAGCGAAGCAAAGCGAAGCAGTGGGGGTCGGGTCGACAGGGCCGTATCTCTCCCGCTGCAAGCACCCTTGGCGAGTGATTCACATGTTTTATTGTGCAAGCAACAGGCCTCAGCAGATTAGTAAAAAAGCCTCAGCTGTGGAGGTGAAAACCCAATTCTTGAGATATTCCATCCACTTGCAGACAGCTCTGATAGCGGGGCTACACCTAATCTTTGGAGGCGGGAGGGTAGGAACACTGATGGCCCTGTGGGCTGCTTGTAAGGGTGGGGAGTGATTAGATTACTTATTCCCTCTAACTGTAGTGCAGTTAACCGCAAAAACATCTTCTTGTTTCCCCGACATTTACAGGCGAACAGCTCCAGCCTGTACGGTGCTTTGAACTGGACAGTGGTGTGGTGGATGAAGCCCTGTGTGACCCCGAGATGCGTCCTGAAGACCGCCATCGAAAGTGTAAAATCATGGACTGCCCAGCAAGGTCTCTATGCATGAACTGCATTGTCATCATCACACTTCAAATGAATGATGTAATCTAAAAGGGTCAAGGGTTAATAATATACTGTTCAGATTTTCGCAAACTGCGTTTATGTGTCCAGTGCGTTTATGTCCATTTTTTACCATCTCAGGAAGCATCCATATGCAAAGGTCAAGCTAAATGGACCACAGATCAGTTAGCACATACAGTAACACTATCAACCCCTTATAAGAACTTAATAACGTGATGTTATTGTTTGAAGTTGATTTGGACAGGACAGTGATCGTAGACATAACACATGAAGTTTCTCTCCTGAAGCCCAGTATCACCTGTTATTCTGTCTCCACTCTTCTCTCTCCCTCCCCCCACTTCCCCTTTTCCCTGCTGGTGTTGCTGGTCCTCAGGTGGTGGGTGGGGGGCTGGCAGCTGTGCACGAGCACATGCGGCCCCACGGGCGTCAAGAAGCGGACGGTCCTGTGCGTGCGCACCGTGGCTGGGGAAGAGCGGGTAATGCAACACGCCGACTGCAGGCACATGCTGAAGCCCAAGCCTGTGGTGCCCTGCAACAGAGATGTGCCCTGCACCTCCGACTGGTTCGTGGGCAACTGGAATGAGGTCTGTTCACTAGAATCACTAGAGGTCGCTAGAATCTATTGGTTGTGAGAATTCTGGGTTTTATATTTCTCTGTGTGCATGTGTGGTTTTTTTTGTCTGTTTTCTCCATCTATATATTTAGTTCAAGTTGCTAAAATAATGTATGGTTTATAAATCATCAGTTTTGTTCCAAGGTTTTAAATAATCAATAATGCCAAGAGAAAACAGAGTTGTATAGTCCTATTGTACTGGGATTCAGCCTCAGACATGAGCCAGGTGTACATGTAAGTGGTAAAAAGTTCTCTGTTGAGATTGGGTGTGAACTGAATTGACGTGACTCGATAACAGATGCTGCTGAGCTGATGTTGTAAATCACTCAGTAAAGCCCAACTGTACGCTGCATGAGGTTCTCTATCTCCCTCGAGCTCCCATCTGCAGAGTGAAGTCAGAGGTGCCGATCCAGGACAAAAGAAATAATGGGTTGACAAATGGATAAATTGGGCCTGTAGAACAATTTTTACTTTGATTTTGAATGACCATAGTCGCATATTCGCAGCTTGTTTTAATCACTAGTTATCACCTTCCAGCAAATATGTTTTCACCAGCGCTGACTCTCAGTGTGCAAAATAACTATGTTCTGCACAGATTTTGATGAAATGTTCAGATCTGTGAAGTGTTTGTGTGTGTGTGTGTGTGTGTGTGTGTGTGTGTGTGTGTGTGTGTGTGTGTGTGTGTGTGTGTAGTGTGTTGTTCTCTAAAAAGTGCCCCATCTATTTCCCAGTGCCCAGTTACCTGTGGAGGAAGTGTGCGCTCCAGGGAGGTCTCATGTATCGCTGAACCTAAGGACCGGTGCGACCCTGCCACCAAGCCCCGCTCCAAGTCCCTCTGTGCCCTCATCAGTTGCCCCAACGGGCACAAGCGTGCCGGGCCCATATACCGCCGGACCAACCCAAAGCGTCCGCTACCGCCGGCGCCTGCTACCGTCTCGCCGGCACCCAAGACCACCCCGACCGCACGACTGACTCCAACCGCTTCAGCCGGCACGACGACGCAGCTCCCCACCACTGACATCCTGCATGCAGATGACAATGACTTCATCATGGTGGGGAACGCCACTGCAGCTCCAGACGCTGCGCCTGCTGGCAGGAAGACCAAAGGCTCTGGGGGAAAGGAAGTGGAAGGGGAGGAGGAGGAGGAGGAGAAGAAGAATGAGGAGGAGGAGGAGGAGGAGGAGGAAGGAAGCGGTGCTGGTCTGCTGCCAGATGCTGAATCCAATTACACCCCGGGATACGACTACATCGTGGACGATTCGAGGAGCGGGGGGGTTGAGGACGTCGTGGTCACCACTACTAGGACACCGACCACCATAAGGACTACAACGCAACCATGCACCACCAGGCCTCGGTTCACAACCAAAGCACCCCTTCGCACCACAACACCACGCGGCGGGGCCTACTGGACGACACGTACCAAAACCACCACGCCGTACGTCAAGCTTAAAAAGTGGACACCAAAGCCCAAAACCACGCCACAGCCCAAAACCACACCGACACCCAAAAACACACAGATGCCCAAAACCACACCGACGCCCAAAACCTCTCCGCGGCCCAAAACTACACCACGACTCAAAACGAGCCCCAAACCGCAGACCAAGTCAAAGTCGGTGGACGTTCCCCGAACCACGGGGGCCCCGACACACACTGTGAAGGTGCTGAAGTACCCAAAAACCTCGGTGGCTCCGAAAATGCCCCCCAACAAGGGCCCCCAGGCCAAGAAACCCAAACCTCGATCAGGAGATCCCGTCGTGGCCACCACCACCGGCGCCTACGGCAATCTCGACGCCAGAGATCCCGTCAGCATGGACGCCTTCTGGGTGGTTGGGAACTGGAGTGAGGTAGGTGGCTTTGCTCTCTCTGGGCAGTCTAATAGGGGGCGAGTGTGTGAATAGCTTTCATACACCCAGGGAACAAAAGGCTGTTTCTTCTCCAAAGGTTGCAGTGCAGTTGGCGGGGAGGCCAATTGCACTGACCAATTTGTTGGTCATTGGAGGGGAGGGAAGGGAGAAAAGGGAAAGATATTGTCGCTTCAACCACTTTGCTTCTACCAGTTTATGCTTGATTTAATTTCCCACAGGGTCAAAAAAACATATTTTTTCATACCTGGAAATGGTGGCGGGAATGCGTTTTGGTGATTTAATGTACCATCATGCAGGACATCTAGTTTGTTGACACCATAAACATATTTGCACAGCTTACCCTTCTATTTTTATGCTCCCCAAAGTCCTTGGCAGTTCTAGTCCTAAATGAATGGTCAGATTTACGAGTACCCTGAGCAGGCAGCTTGGCAGAGCCTAAAAGCCATTGAAGCCTAGATAAAGGTTGTTGTGGAACAATTTCTCTTTGTCTGCTCATTGTCAAAATGCTAAAAATATCTTCACCAGTCTCCCACTCTTATGATATATCAAGTCACAAAAGTAACAGTGAAGAAGTGAATAATACAGTCTTTGTATCAGGTTTGGGGTATGGGTTTAAGTCATCCTGCTGTGTTGAGCTATATTTCAAGATAACACAGTTATAACCTCTGCCAAGGTGGTTATGTTTTGCTCGGCGTGTGTCTGTGTGTGTCTGTGTGTGAGTCTGTGTGTGTGTCTGTCTGTGAGCAACATAACTCGAAAAGTACAGCACGGATTTGGATCAAATTTTCAGACAACATGTGTATTGGGACAAGTAAGAACGGATTCGATTTTGGTGGCGATCGGTGATCCAGAACACCATCTGTGACCACATTGTCTTGGCGGAGGTCTGCGCTTTTCTGAGCGCTTTTCTAGTGTTTCCTTTGTGTACAAGACAATCTTCTACGGAATGGTTCTGTTTTGTTAGAGCCTATTGCTTCAGTGCTAGTCTCTGTTATTGTTTCAAAAAAGTTTGGACGTGTTCTCTCATGAGGCAAACATTTCCATGTTATCTTAACAAAGTGGAAGTAAGCCTAATTTAGGAACAAAATAGAAATGTTCAAGCATTGTTTATTTTTTATCAATGAAACCGTCTCCAAACCTAGTCAAATCCACTGGCATCAAAAATACATTGAAAAGACTTGTCTGTTTTCTTTTAGAAAAATGTTCTGCGCTGGTGTGTCTGATGTAGCCAGCTCCATTGATTATAGTGGAAGTAAATTGTGACTGCAGATACTGCACGTCTTTCACTTAACACATTCAGTGTAGCCATGTACATGTAAGTGAATGTGCATAACTTGTAAGTTCTCACATGCACTCGCCTCTGCTGTCGGGCTTGTGATTGTTTATTAACAAGTTGGGTGTCGGGTGCGAGGCTAAACACCTTTGGCTATGGATGACTTACTGAGTGTTTTGCTGTACTTTTCAGTCTGCATGAAGCACTTTGAGTGTAATGCACCATAAATAAATTAATATTTACTTGAAGCGATTTGAGTGAAAATGTGCAATAAACAAACAAACAAACAAACAAATAAAATATTTACTTACCTACTAGTGCTCAACCACGTGTGGACTGGGTGCTGAGTGGAGGACGGTGTCATGCAGTTCCCTACTGGAGACAGACTGCTCCAGCGTCAAGAAGCCCGAGCCGGCACGCAGATGCAGCCTCAGGCCCTGCACTGGCTGGAAGGCAGGCAACTGGAGTAAGGTGAGTGAGTCCTTCTTAAAGGAGAAATTCAGTGTAAATCAATACTTTGGCCCATTGTTCAAACTTGCCAAGTGCTATAGGTAGGGAAAAGAATAAATTAAGAAATAAAGAAAATTTGATGCAATAACACTGAGCAGTAAACCAACTACTAACACTAAGTGAATAGGGCATAACAACTTACTATGCCCCATTCAGCCAGCTTTAGTAATTAGTTAAAATAGTAAATAGTTATTGGGTATATGTAGCATCAAATTTTCTCGTTCTTTTTCTTAAAGACAGCATTCAGGTGCGTGGAACAAAGGGATATTGACTTATTCACACCTGTGGTGCTACTGTATTGTATCAACGAGCAATATCATTTATCATCCAAGTTTAATTATCACTCAATGTATTAGTGGCCATTTCAGTTACCAGGCTCTTCACAGAGAATAGGGATCTAAGATGTTTAGGATTGTATAAATATCTTATATATGATTGATTGTATAATTTTTACCATTGTTTGACTTAACTGGGTGCTGAATCGCCACAAATGATAATATAGTTTGTGAAAGCAAGGACAGCACTCTCAGTTACGTTTGTTTTTTAAGGCAACTGAGAATGCTGTCCTTGCTTTCACAAACTCTAATTGAAGGAGGGTCACTTAAAATACTATACACAGTGTATTTCAGTCAAAAAAGTGCATGTGGAGGAGTAGACTGTTACAATTCTTATAATAGTTCAAACTCTTCAATTCCCTCTTGTGGGATTATTAAAGTTCCATCTTATTATAACTTTCCAGATTTCACTTTTTTGTGGCAATTATATTGTTTTGTTCCATTAAATCTATCATTGGTCAAAGGTCATTAACTTCACCTCATTAGCAGAGAGAGTTTTTCCCAAACTCTGTGATTAGCTTCATGGTGCTTGTTGTTTGTGCCTCCTCAGTGCCCTGCGGGCTGCAGCGAGGCGGAGCGCCATCGGGACGTGCAGTGCATGGACACGCAGAGCAAACGCCCACTCAGGCCGTTCCACTGCCAGGCCCTCGCCCACAAGCCACCCAGCAGCCTGCCATGCAGCACGCTGCCCTGCCTGCAGTGGAAGAGCTCCCCCTGGGGGAAGGTAAGGGACCTGCACTGCATGCGGTCTTTGTGGTCCTGCTATGCAAAGTGATGGAGAAGAAACTCGTAGTGTTTGAAACTGAAATTAGTTTAGTTTAGTTTATTAGTTTTTTTTTAACAGGGGCCATGTACAGAACAAGTACCATACCAGAGTTAGCTAATTTTCATCTATGGTCCCTGGTCAGTGATCTAATGAAATGTGAGGCTATACTTTACTTTGGGAAAATTGTTCAATATTTGTATGCATTAGTGGGATTGAATATGAATTCAAATATAACTTATACTTATAATTATAATGAACTTCAACCTGGATGAAATAAAGTTCCTGATATCACATTGAGTGTCATATCTACACTCTACTCAGTGTTCCAAGAGCTGTGGCGGGGGCGTGAGAGAGCGTCTGGTCTACTGTCCTGAGTTCCAGCGCTGTAACATCACCCAGAGACCCAACTTCACCGAAGCATGCAGCCAGCAGCCCTGCACACACTGGGCCACAGAGGACTGGGCTGAGGTGAGGGGCCAGGAGTTTGTTTACCACTAGCATAGTTGCTAACCAGTTAACAACTCAATTGGTTGGAAATGTGCTATTGCATTGCAGCCAACAAAGTTGTTAACTTTGCTCTTTTGGGAAATGTAACCCAGGAGTCACTGACACCAGTGGTAGTTAACAGACTTTTATTTCTAAGTAAATGGGGAATCAAACCTCAGGTGGCGACACTGCATCTTATCTACTATCTAGAAGTTCAGTAGAAATACAAACATTCATTCATTTATTTATTTATTTTTAATGCATTTGCCTGACATTTTATCCAAAGCAACATCCTCATCAATTACTTAAGTGCCAGTCTCCTCTAGAGCAACTTAGGGTTAAGTATGCAGCTCAAGCGCACAGTGGCAGCCATGCTCCTTACTGTGAGTTCAGACTGCAAGCGATAAATTGCCAAGAGTCGCCGAAGAAACATCGCCCAAGAAACCCAAGAAACATCGCTTGAGCACAGCAGCCAAAACGGCAAATTTGCCCATGACGTTTAGCATTCAAACGTTCTCTACATGCATCTCGCCAGTAAATCAACATTCTGATTGGTAGTCACCCAACCGCATCATAGCTCATTACATAAAGTTAACCAAAGTTTAACTTGATTTTATCGCCCAAGTTGCCCAAGTTTCGTCGCCCAAGTCACCTGCCACTTTTGTCGCCGAAATCGCCCGTCTCCATACAAAGTCAATTACTTTCCGTCGCCTGTGTCGCCTGATTTGCTTACCCATTACGCTACCATTATCCATACGTACAGTAGATACACAATATGAATTTGCATGGTGGTTAGCATAGCTGTTGCGGATACAAGGGGCCGTCACACTGGAGTCTGCTGTTGGATGCCTTCAAGTGCAGAGACTGTGGGATCCACACAAGGAGGAATTCCTCAGTTTATTTGATCTGCCCCTGACGGAGCTGGAATCTGTGCCATCATGCCATTCACAATAATATCAAATTGAATGTCGTTAGCTGTGGTGGTCATCTAGGGTCATTGTTCTTTTTTGCCCCCCAGTGCCTATCTTCAAGACACTACCCTCAAAAATCTGGGGTGAGGGTGAGGGTTAAGGTGGTTAGAGTTAGGATTAGGGTAGAGGTAGTGCCTTGCAGACACTGCTGTCTTGAAGGTGCCTTTGAGAGCAAAAAATACCATCATCTACCTACCTATTAAAATACCATCATCACCCACTAGGACTATATAGGTTTTGCATATTATGTCTGAATAGATAGAGTGTGTAGCCACAGTAGACAGTGCTAAAGATGCTTAGTCATGCATAGCCATCAACTGATTCTCCAAACCCCATCCTTTCATGTTGTTTTGTAAATGCTGTATTTTTCTGTATTTGTTTGTGTCTGCCCATGGATTCACATTTGAGTGTGTGTGTGTGTGTCTGTGTGTGTGTTTGCATGTGCACGCACGCTTTTGTGTGTACCACAGTGTTCGCAGAGTTGCGGTGGAGGAGTGCGCAGCCGCACCGTCAGATGTGTGAACGATGAATCAGGCGAGGAGGAGAAGGCCGGCCTGTGCGGCCGAAGCAGCCGGCCTGACAGCTCCCAGGAATGCAACCCTCAGGAATGTAAAACGAAGACGGGTGAGTGTGGAATCAGGGAGAGGGAGAGCGAGAGTCGGGAGCTGTTTCTCATTCAGACAGCCCCAAGCATGACCGCCGATGGGCTGGTGACCTCAGCTGACTTTTCACTGAGAGAGGCTTCACTACAGCAGTACTTCACATGGACAGACAATACACAGTTATAACTGCCAAAAATGCATTGACAAGTCATGAATATCAAAATTCATTCTTGAGATTCCCATAATACATAATACATAATTCCCATAATACATTCACATTATATGTGTTACTTTGGTGCATGGGAAAGCTCTACTTAAATCTCATATTACAGATTTACAAAGAAATTTATAGTAAGAGAAATATCATTAGAAAATGAGTAAATTTGTTATATTGAGATAAAATACATACAATTACGAAAATACATTGACACATATAGCCTATATTTGGAGCACAAGTTGTTTTCTACTTTCTACTAATCTCTCACTTAGTTCCTTGGTTTTTGGGTCTGATTTTTATTTATTTCTTGTCCTGGTCCTGTTTGAACTGTTTTTGTTCAGGGAGCCTTTTATCCAGCCTTTTAACAGAATACCACCTCAAAGATCTGTTTGAAGTACAATTAAAATTTTTGTTGGGCCACATCTTTCTTCATTATTAATGATTTACATAGTGAAAATTGGATAAATGATTTCCTAAGTGTGTTGTTTTTTAAGATGTTTTCGATTTTTTTTTTATTTATTTTTTTTATGTTGTTTGTCAGTATTGGAGTTGCCATCGGGTGACTATTTCCCGCAGTTCATTTATGGTCTATCACTCACTTAATCAAAATTACTATTTGCAACTACATTTTTGAAATAGTGAATAATTCTGTCAATTAATCATGTCAATTTACATAATTATGCAAATCAACCCATCAAACAAGATTTCATGACTTCATAAATACATTGCTATGCATGAAATGTAATTGCACATTTACGAAGATCAAGCATTAAGACAGCAAACCATGTCCTGTCCTGTCCTGTCCACAGGTCCAGTGTGCCGGAAGAACAGCATGTCCAGTCGCTTCTGTGCCAAGCTCAAGCTCCTGGGCCGCTGTGGTCTCCGATCTGTTCAGAAGCAGTGCTGTGTCACCTGCATGTCTTGACCTGTGGTACGGGACACAAGTCGCTGGCTCTCTCACTGTCCCATGAGTTACATCCCTACCATCGCAGCTCTTAACAGGGACACCAAGTCCTGACCTGGAGTCAGTGGACAGACCAGGAGTCGGGTCAGTGAGGCCTAATCTCTGAACTGAAACACACTTGCCTTCATAGTCCATGGAACATCTCAACTTTATTTTTTGTACTTGAATGGTATTGTGTGTTTTTGTGGTGCTATTGTTTATTTGGTCCAATGGGTGCTCTTGTTGACGTTCCGTAATGCTTTTTGTTCAGTATAACCACCAAACGCAGTCGTTCAGCTCTCACCGGGTGTATCTGTGTCATCAACATTTCTGCACTCTTATAGTCCAAACTTGACATTTTTTCCCAGTCTCTGCACAACATGCACAAGAAGATGAACAAAATGAGGAAAATCATTACATCACATCATTTTTCTTCCCAGACAGACGATCATTATTTGTCCTTTTGTGGTTTGTAATAAAAAAAAACAATATGTACTGTTCTAAGAGCATCAGTACAGTCTGATGATTGGAATTTTCAAAATAGTCCACTTTTTTTTACTCCTAACCACTAACTGCCCCTTAAAAATGGGACAAACGCATCCTTATGTTTCCTGGTCATCACTCGTATAAATATAACTTCCTGGCCCTTCAGTGCACTTTAATGCTTTCTGTGGCTAGTCTGCCATGTCTTTTCATGCACACATTTAGTAACTGTAAATGATTTTTTTTTTTTTTTAACAGACTTGAAAACTGCTTTTTTATATTATTATAGAAGATGCTAGTCACTTGGAAGCTGAGATGGTTAGCAATCATCTCAGTGATGAACAAATATCCAGGCATATATCTTTATAAATGTAACAAATTAAGTCACATTTGTTATTTTAAAAGCCTAAGTGTAAGGAGAGTGTGAAGGGACAGGCAGTTAGATGAAGTGGTCCTCTTTATTCACCTTTGCTTAGCAGATATATATTTTAAGTAGGCTACTGATGTTTAATTGGCAGTCTGTACGGCTTCCTTGCCTCATAGTTTGGCCTAAAATAATTGATTGTAGATCCAGTCCCTTACACTGAATGATGTTGTCAGTTAAGATGCAATGTAATGCACAGTCTGTTCTCCATTCTGGATTTTTTTTTTTTTTAAACAACACGCATCATATACATTTAAACTTAGAAATATCCTATTCTAAGATCTAAGGTGCTAAGGAATTGTAACAATACATGTATAACAAGATGATATGGCAGGTTTTTGTACCAAGCCATGGTTGTTGCAAATATGTCAATGAAGTGCAATGCCTCTTACTGGCCCTTTAGCTCCACTAAGGCCTGTTGTAACTCACAATGTGGATGCTGGTCTTGTTGCCATCTCATTCCAGACATGAGTGTCTCTTGATGTGTGTGTGTGTGTGTGTGTGTGTGTGTGTGTGTGTGTGTGTGTGTGTGTGTGTGTGTGTGTGTGTTTTGTGTCTCTCCAAGCTCAGCACTGCTGTGGCTACCGTCATGTGGCTCGTGTTACACTTAGAGACATCAAGGAGGAGAGGCATGAAGTGTTGCAGGTCATCACTCTGTGGTCTTGAGTTGAGGCCAAAATATTATAATTTGTTTCTTTTTTATTATTGTTCTTTTTTTTTAATTTTTTAACAGAATATACTTCAAGTGCTGCTGATGCAGTGTCATGTCTATTGATGAGTCAATAATAAATGCAATGGGGAAAAGATGTCTTGTTTTGCCTCAGAGATTGAATGCAGTATGTGCAGCTTGTGCTGTTCTGAGCATTTTTCTTTTAGTGAGACAAACAAAAATGGCTAAATCAGTTCATCTGATGTTTTTTATCTGGTATCCTTGAATAACATTAAAGGTACGTAGTTCACTGAATCCTCAAGATGACTTGTAGTACGATTGTATAAAAGGACAGGTTGGCTAAACAAAGATGGTCAGATGAATTAACTTCTTTGAAATGTACATGGTATGAAAAAAGTAATTGACAGTGTTGATGTCATAGAGTCCCATATTGATGGTGGTCAGTGAGGTCCCTCTTCCACTGTAAAGCGCTTTGGGTGTCTAGAAAAGCGCTATAGAAATCGAATGTGTTGTTGTTGTTGTTGTTGTTGATGCTCAGGCTCAACAAACAGCATGAGTGGACAAACTAAGGCCCAGGGACCAATTGCAGCCCTTAGCTGTCTTTCAGACGGCCTGTCGTGGTCTCTAAAAAAGGTAATGTGGCCTGTTGTAATATAAATCTAATATTAATAGCACCTGTAACGGGTTGTAAATCGGTGTTCTTAATTTACATTGGCCCTTGGCAGTTTAGATTTTTCAGCACCCCTGACATACAACATAATCCAAAAATGTTGAGATCCAAGCCCACGTCTCAGTGTTGTTGCCAAGACGATGGGCATTGTGCTGCGTCTTCATTGTTATTTACATTAGCATGAGTCTGACCTCCTGACACCTCTCCATCCTTGTCCTCTGCTCCCTTTGTCCCTGCAGCCACACCACCACACGGCCTGCCTGGGCCCAGGCTCGCCTTACAGGGCTCAAATTTAATTAGGCCACACTGTGGTTCCTTCTGTTCCCGATAACCTGAGATGGATGATGGGCCGGTAGCTGGCGGCCAGGCCAACTGTAGTCGTCACCCCAGGAACGTCAACATCTCTCCCCCAGCTCGTTAGGAATGTAATATGTAAGAAAATGCTTCTGCCCTGAATTTTTGGGGCATCTTAACTTGAGAGCATTCAGTGAGACAGCATTTTTAACAGAAGAAGAAGTAGTAGTTACCTAACCACAGTTTCAACGCTGTTATGTAAGACCTTCCACACACATTCTCCAGATAGTTTGTGTGTTTATTCCTAGGTAGGTTATTGTGGTGCATTGGAGAGGCCTGTATGAATGGAGTCCATATATGTAGAATGTCTGACTAAACTTTGAGTGCCACACAAATAAACAAATTGCTGGATAATTCATTAATAACAAAAAGTTGCTATTTGTGTATGTCTGTGTTTGTGTGACTGTGTTTACCAGTGTATCCCCAACTATCAACAGAAGTTTTAAGCATATCTCCATGATACTCTATTAGGCACAATCATTTGGCCAGTGTTGCATCCATCTCCCCAAAGCTCTCTCCTGGCAGTCCAATCAAATCAGAGTGCATGCCAAATGAGCCCATGTCTGATGTGTAAATAAATTCCTCCTCCTTTCAGAAACCAATCCATTCATCTGTCTGTGATGTAAGTGAGCAGGCACTCATAGAGGAAGATAACATTACTAAACATCTATAGCCCAAAGGAGGACGGCAACAGGAACCTAGTCATTGTAATGGGACCCCTTCGAGCCATTTGATGACGTGAGGGCTCATCAAATATTTACGTTTGGTGACTGGCAAAAAGCAGCTTGGAGTCACGGATCACGCTGCAGCCTACTCAGCAGCTGTCTTCTGTGCCCAGCAAGGCTTGTTTTTTTTTTTTTTTTTAATGTCTATGGATTTCTGCTTTTCTTAACGTCATTAGCTACTGAATGCAGCCAAAATCAATTGAGTGCTCTCCAGCATTTAGCTGAGGGGCTTGATAGCATGCTGGCTAACTTTAGTTCATTGATTAGTGCATTATGCTGAATTCAATTTGCACAAAATTGGTCTGCACTGCAGACATGAAAACAAGTATTTGGCTGCAGTCCACAAAGAAAGTTTTGATCATGAACAGTAAATGTTTGTATTTTCCAACACTTTTTACTTGCTTTTAAAGTTTGAGATCACATCATTAGTAATTGCTGTGGTATTAAAATTAAAACAAAAAAATTAAACAATTTAAATAGCTCCAAGGAAGGACTGAATGTAACTCAGTGGAAACAACTGAAAGTATGTTTGAGTTCATATTGAAACAGACTTTGCTTGGTGCAATATTTGTTTCCATGTGGCTTATTTTCATTCCTTCCCCATCAGCTGATGTACACTGAGGTAACCTTTGTGAAAAATGCACCTCCAGCACTGGCCCTTACCCTTCAGAGAGCGAGAGAGAGAGAGAGAGAGAGAGAGAGAGAGAGAGAGAGAGAGAGAGAGAGAGCGAAAAGAAAAATGCCAGATATTTGAAATAAAGCATATTTTTTCCAGCAGGATGCAATGGGGTAATAAAAGCCTGGTATAAGGGGGCATACTCATCTGGATGAAATCTGCTTGACTTGAGGCTGGGGCACTGGCACCCTCATTCCAGCCTAAGTCCTTTATTAAAGATCGGGTTCGCAGGCTCCTGCTCCGAGAGACAGACATGAACGATCGCCCGCAGCAGGGATGAGTATACGTTCACAACACAGATCAACTGTCCTGGAGGATATTTTATATAACTCAAAAAAGGCTCATCATGTCATGAAGTCATTCATTTACATTTGGATAAGGTTCTGCTCATAGTTACTTTCAGCTGAATGAGTTATGTCTGTTTTTAAATGTTGTTTTTTTTAATGTTTTCATGTTAAGAACGAATGCATGGGTATGGGCTGTCAAAAAGTACTGTATTTTATCAGGAATTTTTTATCTATACTATTTCTATTTGAATTGAATAATCCAGAGAAATACTGTAATCACAGTCAATATAGACATTTTAATTCATCAAATAAATTAGTTTTGATTTCATGTGTTGACACTGTAAGCAGTCTTGCATTTTTCCCCCAATTTCTCTGACTTTTTCTCATCGATATGATTTCTATTTCCAACTTTTCTACAATGCTTTTAATGTTCATATAGAACCCCCCCCCCCCCCACACACACACACACACAACCATCAGTGATTTATTTTAAATCAGCTAAAAATACACAACATACAGTAAACGCCGCAATGTTTTTGATCTGCACCCCCTCCACTATCAGGAACACATGGAAGTGCTGTTCTCTCTATGTGAACTTTGCAGACAAAGGCCCAGAGATAGATCAATAAAGATAATGTAACGACTAAATCCACAGATCACAGGCAGAGGTAACACTCTGGCTGGTCTGGTCCAAGCCCTCCAAATCTCACTTATATTGCATGAGACAGAGACAGAGAAAAAAAAACAATGATGGTCACATTGTGTTGGTATTTGCTTTATGGCTTTTCAAGATATCCTGTGAATGAAGATGTGAAAATACCTGAAGCAGATCCTGAGCCACACAAGAAAAAAAAAAAACCAAAGACTTCCAGAGAGATGCTTTTCAAAGGGTATACTGTACTTTTTGTGGTGAGCATATCTGAATACACGCCAAATATTTCACACTATCTTTATATTGAACAGATGTGCTTGTCTTGAGAAGATAAAGAGGACAAAATATGTTGGGTTCAACCACCCCACCACAAACCCAACACACTCAGAGTGCCACCTTTGGGAAATTGCTATAATTTCATCTGATCAACTAAAAGATTTCTCCATTCTAATTTTCATGGTCAATTCACTCAAGATTGTTGTGTGTGTGTGTGTGTGTGTGTGTGTGTGTGTGTGTGTGTGTGTGTGTGTGTGTGTGTGGGGTGGGGGGGGGGGGGTGTCCAACAAAAGGAAGCAGAGATAAGATTGCAATGTTTGTCCAGCAGCAACAGGAGGAGATAAGTGATGTGGGGGCTTAGTTTGGTCCGCTGACTGGGCAGACGTGCAGCAGCTCTTCCACATTGGCTGGCTGCACACAGGACAGGGCAGCACAACTAGAAGAGATGAAAGAAAGAGGAGCATTAAAAAAAAAAAAAAACGAAATTTACGATTTCCCACCAGCGTGTCTTCAGTGGATTATTACATGTCTGCAGCTGGATCACAGAGTCAGAAACAGTGTCAAAAAAAAAGAGAGAAAGAAAAAAAAGAGAGAAAGAAAGAAAGTGCACATCACTAGGGGGGAAATGCTGTCTTTACTTATCCAGAATTTCAAACTGGTTAAATGTATCCAATCCCGAGCCCTTGCTCAACTCTCCGCACTCAAACAAAGTATGAAAACTCATCACTTTTGGTGGCTGCGGCTGAGTAGTCGTAAGCTGATTAGCTGTTGGACCAAGGCCACGTTTCAACTTGAGCCCTGGAGGAAGAAGTCTGGCGAGTGAAACGTTAAACCGCATTACTGGATTGAAATGTATCTGAGTGGTCCGCTAACATCTGACGGGCCGCCAGGAGAGTACGTAGTCCCGTAGTGCTAATGGATTGTGGGTAATAAAGTTTTATTTATTTGTTTGTTTTAATTGCTGTTTTTTTTTCTTCTTTTTTTCATGTGTGAATTCATTTTGAGGTTCATAGACAATCACAAAGGGGACGTCTAAAGCCACTTTCTTGCCTCTGTATCAGCTCTGCTCCCCAAGTTGTAGAGGGTGAGGACAGAATGCTGAACAGCCACACTATCTCCTGACCCCCACCCCCACCAACCCAGATAGCAGGAGGGCAGTCCTGGCCATACCCCCCACTCAACCCCCTCCCTAACCTTCCAGATACCCTTTTCTCACTGCACCCCCTGCATCTGGGCACCCTCTCCCCACCACGGGGGTCATCTCTCCCCTGTGACCCACGGGAGGGGACTGGTCTGCTCCTGGAACAGACAATCACCAGAGCCTCTATCAGAGACCAGGCCACCCCAAGATAAGCCATATCCCACGGTGGCGGGCTCTCCCCAGACGCGCAGCCCACGCTCAGGGTTTAGCGGGAAGAATGGGTGCCGAGCAGCAGCATGCGAGGTGGAGCAAGTTGCGAGTGAATGTGAGAAGGGGAGGGAGATATTGACTGACACACAAACACTCACAGGATCTCTCTCTCTCTCTCTCTCTCTCTCTCTCTCTCTCTCTCCCTCTATCTGCCCCCCTTACTCACTCACTCACACACTCACACGCACTGGGGGAAAGAGGTAGAGGCAGTGACAGAAAGAGGAGACACAGGAAAAGGCAAAGAAACAGAGAGAGAGAGAGAGAGAGCAAGAGAGAGAGCAATAGAGAAAAAGAGCAAGAGAGAGAGAGAGATAGGGCTAGGAGAGTCAGTGGCAGAGAGAGAGAGAGAGAGAGAGAGAGAGAGAGAGAGAGAGAGAGAGAGAGAGAGAGAGAACTTCAGAGGCGACTGCGCTCATTGACTGCAAAGGAGCTTGGGGTCACTCACGGCGGAGGTCCATTTCAAACAACAGGAGTGGAATACTGAGACTTTGATGGGCATATAGGGACTTGTTCTGTCAACAACTTCAATGAAGGTCTGAGTCCTTTAATACAAGACAGAGCACCTACTTCACCGCTGACAGAAACCAAGAGACTTAAGTGGGAACTATCAGAAGAAGCTATAAAGAGGAGGATACAACCCCCCACTATTTGGTGTTTGCTTCAGGCAGCAGAGCCTCTCTCCATCTGTGGGTAAAGCCTGTTGGGAAACGAGGGAAGACCCCCAAAAAAGAGGGAAGAAGAAATAGAAGTAATTGTAGTAAGAGGAAGTAAAAAAAAAAAAAGAGGAAGAACTGTGGAATTGTGTGTGGTAGAGGGGAACGACGATGATAATGAAGATGTGGTCAACTTTCCCTTAGGATGCAGAACCTGTTGAGCAGTCAAGAGCCGCAGTGCTGAGCGCTGAGTTGCGGAGGAACCTAGAGGCTGTTTAGGCGTTTTCCCTGGAGTGCCAGCTCTCCCCCTCTCCCCACCTCTGCCTCCTCCTGCCTGCCTGCCTGCCTGCCTGCTCAGCCCCCCCACCCTCTAAACGCGCTCCCCTGCCTCCACTGTTTCCAAGCCTCTGCGCTTCCCAGCATGTCCCTTGCTGTGCAGCCCTCGGCAGCCCTTGACGTACCGCGGCTACCATGTGGAGATGGACAGTGAGCGGTGCGTGCCAGGGTAAGGGTGCGTCCTCTGCCCGCTCCACCCTGCTCAAGTGCCGCCGCGCGCACCCCTCCCTCTATTCCTTGTCCTTCCGTCTGCTGCTGGTGGCGCTAGCGCTGGTGGCGCTAGGGTGCCCTTCGCCCGCCTCCGCTGCCTCCACCTGTCAGGGTGCCTGCGGCAGCCGGGCGTCTCGCCACCCGCAGCGGGCCCATAACGGAACGGCGTCCGTGCCGGTCGGACGGCACGTGCGCAGCTACAACCACCTCCAGGGCGACGTACGGCGCCGGAAGCTCTTCTCCTTCCAGAAGTTTTTCCTGAGGATTGATGAGCGTGGGGCGGTCAACGGGACCAAGAGCAAGGATGACCCATTCAGTGAGTAACGTTGTGTGTACTAAACCCTGAAAGTTTCTTACACATTATATGTATGGCTCAGAAAAAGCCAAATATTATTTCAAACTCTTGCTTTAGGTCTAAAATGATTAAATTTGGTCTTTAATTTTGAGTACATTTATTGGATTGAAATGTTATCCAATGGAATCCTATGAATATTTCTAACAGATGTACTAATATACAGTACGTGTGCTAATATAGAAACTATAGCATATTAAGGGGGGCATATTATGGGGGGGTAAAGCACATATAGTGTAAGTCTGGACATTGTGCTGTGAGCTTTACGATCTCCAGCTGTTCTTAAGTATGCCTTGTTGAAAAGTCATGCTATTCTTTAGGCTTGAATACCCCTTTACTTGACATTACTCTCGCCTGCATGGGCTTCGTATTAAGGCAGGGTGTCTTACATTGAAAAATGTATTATGAAAAATGGACCTTAAGTTTATTCCCCTTAAATCCTATAATCATTTGATCATCTGACATGTGGAGCCCATGTGTCTATATTAAACTTCCTGTTCTAACAGACAGTGTGAACACTTTGTAAGCCAAATTGTCTTCCTTTCTTCCCTAGAAGTGTGTCTTCTTAGTCAAGGACTGTGCTGTAAATTATGCATTGGTTATCTGAGGAGCTCTATGAAGACCTAGTATTGCTTGATAAAAACTGTGTTACCAGCATTTAATGGCTGACGCTCTGCAGGAACATTGTTTTGTATGCCTCGCATTCTTCCGAACACAGCAAACACGTCAGTTCAAGATAAACTATTCCCCCAGCAGAGAGTGCTTTAAGTAGAAGCAGACATCCTCCTGTTATCTTTCCTGTCTAAACAATCAACACGATGACTGTAGTTTTACGGTGGCTGAGAGGGGACCCACTGATAGACCAGCGGTTCTCATCTAACAGCTTTTATTCCACCAGAGGTAAACAGTCGAGGTAATAACACCACAGCACCCAAGACCTCTGCACAACCCCCTTGTGGGGGTCCCAGTGGTTAGTCAAGCATGCAATGCCAGGTTCCTAACTGAGTCTAACTTTTTAGACTTGATTGAGCCACTTAGCCTCTGAGATCTGATAAGAATCTTTGCTCAGGACATTGAAAATTTGAAAAAAAAAAGCCCAGATTGAAAATAGTGCACTGGCAGTATTGTTAATCAAAAAACAACATGCAGTGGATGCTGTTAATTATGCCTTCATGCAATTATTTTATACATATACTGACGCCTTTGTGAGTAATTCAATAACCATTCCGCTGCTTTGTAATTCAATACCGAACCAACTTCTTTCTCAGTTAAAGAAGCATATCAAATGGCCTTTGTCAGTTCCGTCGAATCCAACCTCTGTCATCTTAATCAAGCGACACATGTAGCCTCAACTGAGGCTTTTCCATGCCATGTGTGTGAGCGCGCGGCTTTGGTGTGTGTGGGCACGCAAATGTTGATGTGGGTGTGAAGGCGCATATGCTTGACTGAAGCCCCCCAAAAAACACATGCGCTCACTTAAACAGCACTCGGCATTTACGGCGCGCCTTAATGGCTCTCATGGGTGTTCTCAAACCACACGTTCAATAAAAGGTGGCAAACGCTAACGTTACTGTCTGTGCGTCTGCAGCCCAAACAGCTCGGGATACAGACCTCTTTTATAGACCTTTATTTGTTTATGACTTTCAATATTCCTGTGAGGACCACAGTGGTGAGAATAAAATAGAATTGTAATAATGTTTTGTTAATGTGTAAAGTGTTAGGCGTGAGTAAACGGCAAACAAGGCTGGCTTATCTGGGAAATGGGAGAAAAAGCTGGCACTAATGAGTACAAACGACTGTGTGGTGTGGAACTAATATACATGGTCTTTGCATAATTAAGCCAGAAAAAGAGTTGCAATGAATTATATGACCCTTCGCACGTCATAAGTGTGTTTTATGTGGAACAAGGTCAAATATCAAATTGCGGTTTCACACAGATGCAGTGCCTCTCTAGAGCTGGAATGCATATGTGTCTGAGGAGCCTCCTTCTTTGAATGGTATGTTTTGAGCATCATTGTCTTTACATCAAAGCTATACCTCGTCCAGATCAGTAATGTATGGATACAAAAGCATAACCTGGGGGAGAGGAATTGCATAATGGCATCATATCGAGTGTATTTGAAAAGCGATACTGCAGAGGGGCTGTTCTCCTAAGGCTAAACATGGCTTTTTAGAAAAACTGCCCTTTGAAGTCACTTTTAAATGACATCACTCTGTCGGAAGAAGAAAGAAAGACACGAAGACGTGGGTAACAAAGGCGGGATCAGACCACTGGAACGACAGCAAAGACAATGTCAACAATGTGAACAACACAAACAGTAGCAAAAAAAAAAAATTTGACATAATTTTGTGGACCCACTGACAGACAGCCTGTGGATTTACAGTATGTATGTCTTTTCTTTTGAGTCTTGCTGCACCTTCCTTCTCTTTTCTTAAAAGAAAAAAAGTGCATTGGGAGGAGAGGATATGAGACAAGCAACCAGGCCTGGCCGACTAGGCCTCCTGAAGCGGGCAGTGTGTGGTGCAGGGCTGCTGAGAGACACACACAGCAACAGCACAAGAGGCCTGACCTGGCTCTCGCTCGTGTCTGTTAAAAGACCCCACATCCAGCCTCCCACTGATTTACAGGGATGCCAGTGCAAAACTGTCCCACATGGATTCCCATTCTGCCTGGGGGGCAGGGGTGCGGGTAGGGGGTGGGGGTTGAAGGGGTGGCGGGGTGGGGTAGGGGGGGGGGGGGGGGTACGCTCTCAGATTTACGAGCTGTCGGGATCTTAATCTGAGACAGCCTGAGCTTTTTGGTAGATATCAGCTCATTGACACTACCAATGTAACTCTTTATCTAACGACAATCTAGCAGCAACACTATGACCAGTGTCTGTGTAAATATGTGACTTACACCAGCGTTTATGTTTTCAGACGCCCACCAAAAACATCTTGGCTCTTCATTCTTCAGATGAAAGTGTTAACGTTGGCCGTTGTTCAATTGTTCATTGTTGCAGTGACAGTGCAACTCTGTGCCGTTGCGCTTTTTGTTTGGGCAAACATCTGCCCAGGAGACGCGGGCCAGTGCAGGGATAGCAATGCACAATGCCACAGGGGGTTCTTATTTACACAAGATGTGAGGAAGTTCAGTCAGCTTGCCAGGAAAGGGGGTGTTGGTGGAGGGGGGGTTGTGATGGAGGGGGGGGGGTAGGTGGAGGGGCACCATTGGCATGTGGGAGGCCACCAAAAGAGTCTGTGGCAGAGGCCATGTGTGCCAGGCTCGTTGGAGCCTCACAACTCTACTGATATGGTCAACACCAGTTTATTTTCAAGTGTGATGGTAAGCCCAACGCATTCAGACTGTCTGGGTCTATAACATTTTCCACATTTTTTGCACATTTTGTAATGCTGTTGTTTTTCTCTGGATACAAGGCTTTTTTTTCCAATGAAATTTCAAGCACCGTGAATAGTAACATGAACTGTGAAAAAAAAAGAAAAAAAAAAAGAAAAAACTTCTCTGTTTGGCAACACTTTGTGGAAAATGCACCTCAATGCACGCTGGCAATGTATGAGATCTCGCCAATGCACCATTTAGTAACGACAAACAGACCACAGTGAATCAGTCATGCATTTAGGGAAAATAAGGCAGCATGTAAAAGAAAAAAAAAATAACACGTAATTCTTTGAGTAAACAGTCAAAGAAAAAAAATTGACCTTGGGGCATGTTTTTATACCCTGGTGTAGAAGAAATACCACCCTAACACTGACACAGGTGTTCTCGCTACGCCTGTAAAACAGATTCTGCATTACAAACACATTTGCTTGTTTGTTCTTTGCTTGCACTGCAGTACCCTGCCCTACATGTGAGTGCGTGTGTGTGTGCGCACGCATGTGTGTGTGTGTGTGTGTGTGTGGCTCTTAAATTGTGCGTTAGACCTTACTTGTGGAAAAATCGCAGTATCAAATTGCTTGTTTGACTCTGATTAAGATGCAGATTGGTCTTTCTATGTTTTTTTTCCAAGGCGGAGTGCATTTTTTCCATGCTGGAAACACAGGCAGCGGAGAAGTGGGTGTTGGTGACAAACTACTTTAGTCTTTCTGCTTCAGAGAACATCCATGGCCTCTCTCTTGCTCCCCTCCAACGCCTTGTTGTAATATGGCGGCTTCATTTTTCCCTTTCTCTCTCTGCCTCTCTCTCTCTCTCTCTCTCTCTCTGTCTCTCTTGGCTGGGTGTGAGCACGATGTCTCTTGCTCTGTGTGTGATCCCTGTCCGATGCTGCTGACCGGGCTCGCCGTCTCGCTTTGATCATTGATCATTGAGGCCTTTCTAATCCCTTCCTGTCTCTCTGTCATCCTGCCTCTGTTCTCACCCCTTTCATCCCCCCCCTGCTGTTTACAGGGCGGACAGAGAGCAGGTTAGATTGTCTTACATCCTCACTCGATACCTGCAATCTGATCCCATACAGAAAGGGGAGGGGTGTGTGTGGAGGGTGAGGGGAGGGTGGGCTCCTCTCAGATCTTCAATGCCTGTTGTGTCATGGTCTCAGCGCTTGCAACACCACTTCACAGGTCTCACCTCTTAGCCTGGAGGTTGGGCTGTTTGAACTGGAACGTAATACGCCATATCGGCAGAGGAGAAAGATGGCGATGGCCGGTGTGTTCAGTGTGTTTTGAAACAGTTCACCAGAGTTTCCACAAAAAAAAAAGAAAAAAAAAAGAACCAACAACAACAACAAAAAATGGCCACATCTCCAAACTGCTCCTCCTGAAACCCAGTACCACATGTTACTCGGAAACATGGGCAGCCTAAATGGCCACAGACGCGCTGGGTCAGTTAAACAAAAAACAGTCAGGGAGGCAGAGCAACCTTTCAACAATTACTCGGATCAAAGGCCAGTTCCACTGACAAGCCTGCGAAGTTCACACCAGCCCCCTCCCTCTTTTTTTCCAGTGGTTATCAGGATAGGGTAACTAAACATCACATGAAGTGAAAAGGAAGTCAATGGGTAAAAAGTGTCTGCAAAGGTGTTTCTTTGGGAAATGAGACACTGAATTAAAAAGCACTCGGCCTAATGATCAGTGCTGGTCAAAGGCCAAACACAGAGGAAATAGTTCTGTTGACCTCTGATACCCAAAAAGCACACAAAGAAGTTACCTAATTAAAAACGCCCGACTGCCACTCCAGCCAGGAGAAAAATGCCCTAATTTATACTTATGACCTGTACAGTAACTCCTCGACAGTTCCTTATCCAAACTGGGACATGCTGCCATGCTAGATAAAAGGTTTATGGGACCTAAAAATTTAATATAAATTTACTTTGACGTATGTTGAACATTTCTTTACCGGAGGTATAAAAACAACAAAGTCATGGAAGAAACTACCAAAATGAATATTTACAGCACATGCTGCAGAATCCGAGACACAGAACAGGTTAATTATTAAATGTTTACAGAAACACTGTAAGCCTTCTCTTTGTTCATTTCTATTTAACGATGCACATTGGCTTATACTGTCCATTTCTCTGACATATTTATGCCAAAGATCATGGAATAGTGAGCAAGATAAGGCATCATAATACATTTCAATGGGAGCAAACTGGAATACTTCCTGTCTGCATAAATGCATTACATCACAATAAGAAAGATTTTTTATGTCTGCATAAATCATTCATCACAATAAGAAAACATTCTTTAAGTACTGCATAAAGAAGGATTTTTCCGCTCTCCCTTGCAAAAATAGAACCAGGAACTGAACCAGCGTTGACACCTCTCGCTCCGCTTGAATCCTCTCTGCTCATACTGTCCATTTCTCTGACATATTTATGCTCCACTCCACAGGCATCCTGGAGATCACATCAGTTGATGTGGGCATTGTGGCTGTCAGAGGTTTCCGCAGTAACTACTATTTGGCGATTAACAAAAAAGGAGATCTCTATGGAGCAGTAAGTATGGTGCTTATATACTATAGCTACAGCATAAAAAAATTATGAAAAAAAAAAAAAATCTAATAGATCCCCAAAAGCTGTAAAAAATTAGGCCTAAAATGTTCTTGCAGCATATTCGCCGTAGCTTTAACACACTTTCAGTTGACTCATAATAAACCGAAAGAGTGCTACTCTTGTAAGATTTTTTTGTCTGAAACTAATTTAACATTTCACGGCGATGAAATGTTTGTGTCCTAAATGTCTTGGTCCTGTCTTTGCAGCGGGAATATGGCATTAACTGCAAACTCAAGGAACGGATTGAAGAGAATGGCTACAACACGTACGCGTCAGCCGAGTGGAGGAACAGGAAGCGACAGATGTTTGTGGGCCTGAGTGCTAATGGAAGACCTCTACGAGGGAGAAAGACCAGGAGAAAGAACTCAGCTACACATTTCCTCCCAATCATGGTGTGACCCTTGTAGTAGTCCATCTCAAATCAAAAGTTCATAACGCATGAGACTAGAGAGATGAAATGAGAGAACAAAACAAAACAAAATATTGTGTACATCTAGGATATTCCTCTCTCATCAGAAGGCACTATAAGAAGACTGTATCTAAACTCATTTCTATCGTCTTTTACTTGTTTGCGATTCACTTTTTGCATCTTCGGCACTTGGATGAACTATGAACCCTTTTTGCCAAACGGTGGGAAATCAGTGAACAACGAGCAAGTTGATGATGGGTGGATTGTACACCTGGACCAACTGTGAAACACTAGTTATGAACAGTTATGGTGGATGAACATGTCTGTTAAAGTGGCAGGTGCAAAGCAAAGTTGAATCTCAAAACCAAAGGCTTGTTAATGAGCCATCACACTGGCAACACCAAAACTATCCTACATGCTCCAATAGAGGCACTCTAATGAGATGTAAGGTATACTTTTGACATATAGATTCAAACTAAAGCATTTGCATTACTTTAAAAGTGCTTTTTGACTCCTTTGGGATAAATTATTTATTTGTATATTTAAGTGGAAAAAAAAACATGCAAAGTCGACAACATTTCTATACTTTCTATGAAATAAATTAAGCTATTTTCTCATCCTTATTTACATGCTATAACTGTCTTATATGCATGGATGCATATTCTCTGAGATGATGGACATGGTGTGGGTTAAAGTAACATACATACATAACAAAATCATAACAAAAATAGCTGGCACCTCTATCCTCTGTCTATCTATGTAAAGTTTCCTTGCAACAGTATTAACTCTGTATTTAATGGAACATGTAACTTTTGAATGGTGCTTCAATTTGCCTGCAAAAGTCTCACACGCTTTGACTCAAACAAGAAGGATACAGACATACTGTAATCGTACTACACTGCAAAAGGATGTACTAACTCATTGTTCCCCACAAATCCTTTGAGACAGAGGGTGGTCGGTACCATCTGAAGACACTGGCAGTAAGGCACAAAGTGATTTTTGGAATAGTACACCACCCTAGAAAATAAGTGATTGCATTGGCGGTAGCTTTGTGTGTGCTATCACTTTCTTTATGCTTCTTATAAGTCAGCCTATGGAGGGATTTGTTGCATATATTTATGTGCATGATTCTTCATATACATACTTACAGTATACAGGACTTTACCACTAACTTGCAATCAAAGTGTTGCCTTGTAAATAATTAGGTGAGGAAGTTTTGTGGAGATATCTATTAGTTATATGTGTCCTATTGGCCCACAATAAAACCCCTCGGGCTTGTAATGGCCATAAAAAGGCTCTTAAAATACACAAATCTACCCTGAATGCAATGCTATCACAACTTTTCTAACCCCTGGGTGGCATACTTTGCCAAAACACACAGTGAGACTTACTGCTTTTGAGCGGTAATGATGGGCCAAATTTGGGGATCTGGCTCAAGGACTAACAGGAGGATTTTCAGACCATTACTCAATGCTTCTGGATGTCAGACAAGCCCTTTTATCTTCACCATCACATCATCTTAAAGTAATATGCACAAAAACTAATAAATAATAAAGTGCTCTTGGCAAGTGAACCAGTAATACCATACATTCCAAAGTCAAGAATACTGTCTGAACAATATCCAAGTCACTATTTCCAAGCAGAATGTGCAATAATGGAAAAAGTTAGAGATAGGCCTACTTTTATTATCAAAGTGGGTCTGCAAGTTTCTGGTGCAAGTGTGCACTTTGTAAATAATGTGGTCCAGCCTTTTCAAACAAGTGGAAAATGACTTGGGGCGTAGCAACTAATGAGGTCTCCTTTTGAGACAGCTTGTCTAACACATATGCTCTTTATAGTGGCTTCCGACTGAAGTAATACAGGCCCAAACGAGATAAGGGTCAAATGTTAAAAGTTAAAACCACACCACAGTGTTTCATAACGCCTGTCACTCTGTGCACCAGTTGTTGTTCCCAGATGTATCCTTAATAGTGATTCGGGACTCACTCTTGGTAGGTACCAGTGTATAGTTTTGGATCAGACATTTTATTATTTAATTTAAATAAATGACACAAAACCAAAAATGTTCGACCATTGTAAAACTGCTTAGCCTAAGTGCATTTCTTTTGACAATGAAGATTCTCAAAAGTGAATAGGCCTACTATACAACCCAAAGTCATGTTGATATCTGACACAAAGGAGAAAAGAGGTTTGTACTCACTCACACTTGCAGGTCACATCACTCAGTCCCTCATCACCATCCTCAGAGAAATTAAGTTAGGTTTGCCTGGAGAAAAGTGACAATGAGACATCTACAAAGAGAAAAGGAGGCATAAATAGGCCTACCTGATATTTCAACATGAATCATCACATTTTATCATATATTGGAATAAAACTACCTGAAATGTGAGCTATTGACAACCTAAGATACGCCTAGATTTTTATAGTCTCCACTGTTGGGTTTATTTCCATGATGACTTTTACTTTGAAGTTAAGCGCAGCATCAATTCCCGGAAATCTTATTTTGTAGTTTTCTGGTTTTCCCTCTACTGCACATGCGTCCCATGCACGTTGATCGGCACGAACAGCATGGCGGTCACCGTGTATGAAGATATGGAGGGGGCAGAGAACGAGCCAGTTCGCCCCAAAGTTACAGATTCTAAGGGGGTTCTCAAGCAGAACAGGGAATTCCTTGATTTGTTCTGGGACATAGCAAAACCCGACAGGAATATCAGATTGAAGGCCATTGAAGGTCTGATTGAATACCTAAAGAAAACCGATAAGGTAAATTGCTAACGCTAACGCTGCGTGTAACTTTAACTTTACTAACATTTGAAGTTGTTATCGCTCAGTTTCTATCACTTGAGTCTTACCTATTTTGCTGGAATGTTAATGCATACATTTTCCTTTACTGCAGTTGTTGTCACAGATCGTGACATCACGTAATTTGTAGCGGCAGGCTAAAGTTAACGTTAGCTGCTGAGTGCTGATTAGCCTGACAGGCTCAGTCACTTTAAACACGTGGGTTAGCGCATAAGGGAAGCTTGCAACCAACACACGTAAAGCTAACAGTGCTGTCCCATAAAGTTAAGCAAATAACTTTGCCGATAACGTTACCTTTTAGCTTTCTGAACTTGCATTGAACGTGGCGTGTGTATTTATTACCAGGAAGATGAACTGAAATATTCGCTGAAGAGATTAGTGGACGGTCTCTCCCATGCAAGAGAAGATGCCCGCACTGGATACAGTTTAGCCTTGGCTCAGGTGAGTAACGCCATGTGGCATTGTTGATTGACCATAATGTGGCGCATGACAGACAGCGCCACATGACATGGTAAACAACGTATAACCTATGCTCATTACTGTATAACCTATGCTCATTACTGTGTACTGTGTACAGTCAGCGTTACTACAGCTGACTGTGCATGCAGATATGATGACGGTTACCTATGTTGGAACCTCAGTAATGAACCTCTCCCTCATAGCTACTGAGTGTGTTTGAGGACATCCAGCTGCAAACCATACTTGACCAGATTAAACAGAAAAACAGTCTACAAGGTCTGCAAAAGGTGAGTAAATAACCAGACCCAAAGACTAATTAACTCTTATTAATATGTCTACCACGCTGTTTTTGCAGCTATTATTTTCTGTGTATAACATTGCCATACTTATTTACACTCTCAAACAGAAACAAATCCGCAATGTTGCATTTGGAAACTTCTTTGGTGTCCTTGCCCTGTCGCAGTCTACACGACTGTCAAAGGTAAGATTAATATTGTCACTTGTTCCATATAATATGTAATCAACACAGTTTAATTTACATGTGTCAAGTTTGTATGGATTTATTGCAATAATTGTAGTCTATTGTTAGCCCGACCATTGCCTTCCTATGTACTTCCACTCGATTTTCATCACCCTCCACGACTTTGCCTGTGTAACGGAGGCCAGCTAGCGCGGCTAGCTCGGTGGTAGTGTGTAAATCCTCATCACCCAATTCCATGGGCGCTTCTAACACGCTGAGTTAGAAGCTCGGGCTTTTAGCTCAGTTGGTTAGAGCGTTCCACTCCCACGCCGGGAGTTTGTAGCTTGCGGGGTGGCGGGTTCGAGACCCGTGTGCGGTGCGGACCGCCACCGGCTACACCTGGGATTCTGGTAGTTGAACTTCATTCAACTTCATCGGTGGCATCGAACCCGGGGCGAACTTTAAGAATACAGCGCGAGAATATGATAGGCTATCAGTCAAGGGCTGATCCAGTTGTTTTGAATTTAAACTTCTCCAGCAAGCAATTGCTTCTCAATAGGCAAAGTGTAGACGTAGACCGAGGGGCTGGTTATGACCAAGCTAGCCTATTGCAATAACTTAGAAAGATCCGTGCGGGAATCAGGGGTTCATGCTTACCAATGCTGAACAACAGTTTGCAAAAGAGTGTGGTGTTTACCTTTCTGATGCTTCCTTTCACCAGGAGCCTCAAGTCCTACTGGAGTGTGTTCGCCTCCTACAGCGCATCTCTCAGTTCTCTGAGCACCTGCGGGACCTGCCCAGAAAAACCATGGTGGACCTCTTGTCTGAGGTATGGACAGTCATCCATCCACATCACAATGTGTTTATACTGTACTATAGGTTTGTCACTGATTGTAAATGATGACGGAACACTACACTCACATTCAAAGGTATAGTTACCTTATCAGTATAGAAAACGAACAAGCAAACAAAATGGCGGAGAACCAAATTGGGTACATTTTGATCAGGCCGAATGATTAATATGCTACTAATTTTGTGTCAGAATGTAATTGCCTGATACCATCAGCCTAGAAGTCTAGACATACTCTAGCCTAGCGTTAGCAAATAGATTTGCTAAGCCAGCCATTATGTCTAGTAGCAAGCCACAGGGAATTTGATTGGTTTGACACCGTTGGGGTCAAACTTTATGTTAGTTTTGTGTTTGTATGTTGATTATCAGTAAAATATAGTAGTGTTATCCTGACAGAAAACCTGAAAGCACAAACATAACTGGTAGCTGCTCTTATCCTACTGCTGTAATGCGAGTAATTGACCACATTGAGTGACCAATGTGTTGGTTTTCTTTGTGTTTTTATTGATTGTTTTAACAGACATCCCAGGAGGTGTTTGAGGAGGTCCTGCTGGGGGCTCTGCAGAGCGACCTCACCTCTGCCCTCAGCACACCTGAGCACCTGGAGCTGCTCCTGGTGGCCATGCAGAAATTCCCAGAGGTCCTGAAGCCCAAGAAGCTCAAAAAACTGCTGGGCAGCGCCACTGTAATCACCAAGGAGAACATCCCTAAGTGAGTGTCACACTTGCTGCGCTCAATGATGTTTTTTGCCCCCAACGGCACCTTCCAGGCAGCACAGCCTAAAAGGCACTACCCTTACCCTATTCCTAACCCTAACCCCCTCAACCCTCATCCTAACCCTAAACTGAGTGGAGTAGTGCCTTGAAGGCAGCGCTGCCTGGAAGGAAACATTGAGGGCAAAAAATAACAAAGACCACTTGCTGCACAGTTTGTGTGTGAGTCAGAGATGATCACTAGAATGCTATGTTTGTGAAATAGAAATAGATAGGTACCTGTTGATAGAAAGATTGATAGAAAGAACGAGAGATAGTAAGATACCTTATATGACAAAGGTCAGATTGATGATGCCCTTTGAATGTCATATCATAATTCACTATGTTAGAGTATGGTTGGTGATCACACTACTGTGTACCGTACCTGAGTCCAGCTGAACCTTCCATGACAGAAAGCAGATGCATCGCCGAACTACACAAAAACAAACAGGAGTTCATGTTCAATCGGCTGCAAACCAGTCAGCAGATGTTGCCCGATGTCTGTCGCGCTTCTCAAATTTTGCATAAAGACACTCAAAGACTGCCTCAACACACAGTTTCAGCCAACGTTGGGGCAATTTGCTGAGTCTTTTACGGATAGGAAGAGGACTGTCGATTACATGAACAGTGTTTGTTGAACAAACAACATTGAAGTTGTACAAGCCTTGTTTGTACAACAAGACCTCTTGTCTCACTGGTGATGGGAAATTTTGGGTCCCATACCAGTAAAAAATGCTATACTGTATGTATGCACACACACACAGATATCTCCCAGAGTACAACACAGTTTTCAGAAATTTGCTCTGATTACTTTCTGTATAGGTTGGTGGATGTTCTGAAGACAGCAGGTCGCTCTGTCAAGAAAGAGAAGCTTCTTCCTCCTGTAGCTATAGACCTGCTGGAAGTGTCTTTGCGAGAGGACAACTTTGACATTTTCTGGAATAACATCATTTTGAACGGATTGATGAAAGACCAGCCAGGACCTTCACAGTGAGTACCCCTACTTGTAGTGCTGGATCCATTGCCGTGAGTCATGTCGTCATAACAGATTCTGTGTTTTTTTTGTTGTTGTTTGTTTGTTTTTTTTTCACTGATTTTTATGTAATTTTAATGTTTTATTGGTCTATTGTTTATTTCTCCCTTATTTATTTTTTATTGAGTGCTAGTGATGAATATTAGCTGATATTACTCAATAACTTGTACAATCTGGAGATCACTATAAAACATCACACCACAATGGCTTATCAATGGTTTGCAGCAGCCAAGTCTACATAATTATGTAAAGGCAGTAGTGAGGAACTCACTGTTTCTTTGTGAAGAAGTGGATGTGCGTGTCTTCATATGTGGTGGTTTGTGTCCACAGTTACATGTGCTTCCGTCTGGTGGGGAGGGCTCTGCCACTTTTGTCAGTGCCACAGCTTCGCCAAGTCCTGTCCAGTGAGGTGATGAAGCTTTATGGGGAGCATGTTGTGTCAACTCAGGTATGTCTTAAAGGAGAAGTTCACCTCTTTATGAAAATTGGTTATTCACCCCCTTACCTGGAGTTACATATGTGGGTAAAAGCATTTTGGTCTCAGTGCTTGCGTTTTCCTACTAAGGCATCCCCAATTTTACCCATTTTTTAGCTTTAGCTTAGCATAGGTGCCGGAATGTAATGTTGCCAGATAGCAACTCTTTGGCAACGTTACGTTCCAGCGCCTATGCTAAGCTAAAGGAAAATTGGGGTTGCCAGACTAGGACCACGCATGCACTGAGACAAAAATGCTCCACATATGTAACTCCAGGTAAGGGGGTGAATAACCAATTTTCATAAATTGGTGAACTATTCATTTAACAGTCTTGTACTAGTAGTGTTCACGTTCCCAACTTGTTGCGGTGCAGGGCAAAAAGCACTGGTCACTGCTTGAAAGAATGTAATGCCCACACACTTCTTTCTATCTGTGGGAGGAAAAGCAGTGTGCGGGCATTCCATTTTGTTGAACAGGTCTTAAACCTGACAGAATACGGTCATAAGTGCAAAAATGGCCCTAGCAGATTGAATAGGAAAATGTTATTTTTGGGCATTGTAATTTGTGTTTTTGAGAGAAACAAAATACTTTTTTGTGAGTCACATTTCATGCTCTTTTCTCCTCTCTCCAAAGCAACCAGATCGCTTCAAAATCGCCCCTGAGATTGAAGCCTACGTCAAGCAGTTCCTAGAGGGCTGCACTGATCCAGACAAGCAGCTGGCAGTCATGGTGGGCTTCACCCAGCTCACCAACCAGGGCTACCCAGTGATCCCGTCCTTTTGGAAGGTGGTGGAGAGCCTGCAGCCAGCTGCCCTGGAGCGCTATGTGGACTGGCTGAAGGCCACGTTCCTCCAACCACAGCTCGATAGCTTCCTGGACTTCACCACGCGCCGGCAGAAGGAGAACCAGGAGAACAGTGGGAAGTAAGTGACATTGTTATCTAACTCCTTCCCCTTCTTCTTTCTCCTTCGTTCTTAAAATGTTAAATATTTTGTTATATTTAGTGAAACTTTTTTTGTTAATGTACAGTACTGCGTAATTCTGGCCCAGTGGTTTGATTTTATCAGCAAATAACAAGCTGCTTATCTGAACCTTCCTATCCTTCAGGAAGAACGATGAGGCTGTATTCCGTCTGCGCAAGTGGATTCTTCCCCGACTGACCTCCATCGTGGAGAACCAGCAGGTGAAGAAGGAGGAAGACTTGGTCATGGACATTGCCAGGTAAAACATTACGCTATCTGAACTCGCTAGACAGTGCTGACAATTCACTGTGTTGTAGCACAGGAGGTCGTGACATAATTTTGTACAATTTGTTCTTGTGTCTTAAAAGAAAGTAATTAGTTTTTATCTGATTCTGGGGGCTAAGGTAAACAATCTGTATAAGCTAACCTAGAGACAATATGCTAATAGAGAAGCTTGAGATTGACCACTACTTCCAGCTTATTTTATTTGTAATTTTTAGAAAAAAAAAATTCTTTACGTATGATTTTGGGCTTTTGCTTTTAATTTAATGAATTAAAAAAATATATACTAGAGAGAATGACCAGAGTGGGAAAGAGATGGTCAAGAATCGGGAAGCTAGTAAGTTCTCTTGTTAGATCTCTTTAGTACCCTATTCATGATGGGTAGAGTAGTGAAATTGTTGTGTAATGTGAATGAAAAAAAATCCCTCCAACTTGTTTTCTTCCCAATGCAATACTCTTTTATGTTCATTACAGGTTCATTTTCTTCCATGGGTTCTTTACTGCAAAAAAATCCACTCCAGACATCCCAGAGACTGAGAGTAAACCATCCATGGCTTTAGATGAGAAGACTCGTGCAGTGGTCTGCAGCTCTTTCTTTGGGTGAGAGATGCTCTTCCTAGTAATGCTCATATACACATATTCCAAATCTCAACCTTGTACATATTTTTAAAATTTCTTTTCACTGCTCTTTAATATTTAGTTATTTATATTATGAAAGGGGAAAACCACACCAATGATTTATCCGACATCAAATGCTAAACTTAATATTCTCAGAATTGCGGTGGTATTTGAGACAAGAGAGGCCATGTTGTGCTAGATGCATCTTGTTTACAGCGGCACCTTTTTACTCCAGGTTACTCCAACACCTGAACCACCTTCCAGTACAGGGGGAGTCCAGTGATGAGGGCCCCCCTAAGAAGCAGCTCCATGGGGTCACGGCAGATGGCAGCACCTGGCTCTACTGTCTGATCCAGTATGCCGACGCACTCCTCAGCCAAAACAAATACGTCCAGTGTGTCCAGACCTTCAGTCCAGAGCAGAAGAATGCCTGGGACAGGTACTGTACCCGTCTGGATGACTGAATAGGTTATAGGTTCTCGCACATATGGCCTACTTGCTTCTGGTTACATTGGCTACATAGCAGTCACTATAAAAAGAAAACACACTCAAATTTGCATACAGACGTTAGGTGACGCACCTCACACTACATTTTAATGTTTTAGGATGGCTTATGTTAAGTTGCCAACAAAGCAACTCCACTTTTGGGAAACTGATGCCTGATCTCCACAATATTGTATGCCCTTCTGTAGCATGATGAAGTCCGTGGAGACCCTTCAAAAGAAAGCCAAGAAAGCCGTCACTCCGGAGGTCTCCGCATTTCAGCTTCTCTTCCTGCTTGTTGGCGTCAACCTCTTCAAGGTACTTTTTTTTTTTTACAAGTCCTGCTATCGTCGAATTTAAACGTTTTTTTTAATGCTATGTGTTTGAGATTTTCAGTTCAATTGCCCATCTCTCTCTCTCTCTCTCTCTCTCTCTCTCTCTCTCTCTCTCTCTCTGTGTGTGTGTGTGTCTAGGCCCCTGAAGAGAGTGTGGACTTGATCCAGGACATTCAGAGCTGCATGGAAAAAGTAAATGCTAAGAAAACTAGAACTCTAAGGAAGAAGAAGAAAACAGAGGGTAAGTAAGATAAGATATTGATTTTTAGATAGCTAGACCGATGATTAAATAGAGCGACAAATTGGTAGATGGTTAGCAGTGAAGACGATTCACATTTTCCCTCCCTCCAACACTGCACAGTAGTGGGCAGTCAGTGCTGTAGAGTCCATGATACAGTTGCACTTGTTCAAGGCTCAACCCTGGATACGAACATGGGACAATATTATCCAGCCATTTCCTCTTATGAGTCAGAAATCAAACCAGCCAACTTTGTCAGAAGACCAATTAACCGCACAATTAACTAGCCCCACAATTACCTCTGGTTGACCGTGACTTATGGGGGACTGTTTTATCTTCCAAACAACCATGCATTCTTGATCATAATAAACAACAACATGTACTATATTATCAAAATGTATGATGGCAATTCATTAAACAGCATGGTATTTGTAACGTCACGCTGTGATTGGTTGTCCTGTAGCTGAGGAAGAGGAGGAGCCCCAGTGGGTGGAGGTGCTGGTGGAGATCCTGCTCTCCCTTCTGTCTCAGCCCAGCCGACTCATCCGGCAAGTCTGCAAGACCGTCTTCGGCCGCATCTGCCCTCACGTCAATCAGGGAGCCATCACTGCCATTCTGGATGTGAGTACCCCCCCCCCCCCCCGCCCCATGGAGGAACATGAAAAGATTGGAACATGTAAAGATAATGGTTACAGTGTCAGTTGATTATCTTGACAGTATTGTGAATGTAACTTTGCATTTTTAATTCCAGGTCCTTGATCCAAGCAAAGAGGAAGAGGACATAGCATTTACAGTGACTGATGAAAAAGAAACGGGCAAAGCAAAGAAACGAAAACATGAATCGGATGGTGAGGAGGATGAAGATGAGGAAACAGCCAAACCGAAGCAGAAAGTTAAAGGAGATGAGGAAGAGGAGGCGGAAGTAAGCAGTTCAGAATTATTTGTTTCATACCCATTGCACTAAGCACTGACTAACTTTTTTATTATTTTATATCAAACCAATATTTAGGAGACATTATCTCAAGCAACACAAATCACAGAGTGGATGCTACAATGTTGCTTTGAGCTAACAATGTTCTCTCTCATAGGAGGAGTCTGATTCGTCAGATGATGACGATGATGTTGATGACAATGAAGAAGTTGATCCAAACTTCCGCATGGAACTCATGAAAGTGCTACAAGGCCAAAATGCTTTGGTAAGCCTTTTTATTGCTTGCCCTGAACAATAGAATAGAAGCTTTATGTATCATTGCATTGGATACAGTTCATTAGAAAAAATGAAATTCAAAGTGCTCCTCCTGTTCAGTGCTTTTCTTTAAAGGAATAAATAAATTAATTAAAATATGTAACAAATATATATATACACCCATCATCCCCAGCATGCTCCAGTAATAATCAAATGAATAACATGATCTGTAACGACAACTTCCTGCAAAATGTGTGGTGTTTGTTTTTGATGATTTTATTAATTTCAATAAATGTAGGCAACAGAGGCAGACAACAGTGATGATGATGAGGAGCTGGATGATGAGGCCATGATGAAGCTGGACGGCAGCATCGCCAATCTCTTTGCAGAGCAAAAGAAACAGATCCAGGCCAAGAAAGACGAGAGGGAGAAGATGCGCAAAGAGAAGGTCCTCATCAGAGACTACAAGATCAAGGTAAAACCTGGAAAGAGGAGTTTCCCTTGTGTAGGAGTCTTTATCTAGACAGACTCTACTGGTAGCGGTATTTTGTTTAGAATGCATGTTAACAGCTTACTCCATGCACTCTGCAGTCCAGTTGAGTTTGTGAGAAGTGAACCGTGCGGATCCTCTGCTGCTTTTTTGAAATAGACAGGAGTTCTATTTTTTTGTCCGTTAAGTGTGCCTTGTGTGGTGTCCATAGATTTTAAATGCAGAGCTCAAGCAGCCGGTTTGCACAGAAAACTGCAGAGACCATTTCTGATGTGAATGCACAAGCACACCGTGAATGCACAGCTCGCGGACCACGAACGTGCAATTTCTGTGTGAATAAGGCCCTGATTTCATGCTCGTTGATGTTTTCTTCACAGTTGAACCATCGATACTCATATAGCTGCGCTTTTAAAATGATCATTAGTCATTTGTCTGTACTGTAGATCACCTCTTTTTGGTAAAGAAAAGTCATTTCCTGCGGCAACCTACTACTGATGGCTTTCAACTTTTGCAGTAACTCTTCACAAAGATCAAACTGTTCCTGCACAGGTCTGAGTGTGTGTGTGTGTGTGTGTATGTCGTCTTGTTTCCAGGTGCTTGACTTGGTGGAGGTGTTTCTTGACAAGCAGTCGGCCAACCCTCTTGTGCCGGGGATGATCGAGCCTCTGCTGGCCGTCATCGAGGGCGGGATGAGCTCGGATCGGGAGCAGCAGGAAGTGGACTTCCTGCGGAAGGCAGCTGACATTTTCAAGTAAGGAAAACGCTGTGTGCTGTGCTAATAATCTAGCCGCAAATTGACTCTAAATCTAAACATAAAGCTACATGTGAGCTCATCTGGAAGCCCATGTCACAAAAAAAGAAGGAGATCTATGCACTACAATGACCACAGTGGCATGCAGGCAATATTTGGTTTGCACACAAAAACCTTTCATTCTGATTGACATCAATTTGTTCATATTCCAGTTAGTGGCGTAACCTGAATATCTCCATTATTCTGTTTAAAAAATAAACATTCCCTGCATGTGACTGCTTGTTGTCATCATTGAACAGGAACACATTGTGTAGAGGAAAGCAGTACTGCAAGAACTTGGATGACCGTAAAGTAGAACTTCACGACCTTTTGGAAAGGTTACTCACCAGGGCCCAGAAGCTGTCTGACTCATCTCTTGCCCTGTACTACTTCAGGTGAATATGCCACATTGGAGTTGTTTATATGGGAATAACGGGTTGGAGGCTTAGTGGAAACTTAATTTGTTTATACTGTTTTTACAAGTTTTATTTAAATTCTCCTTGAGTTAATGTTTTGTGTGTGTATGTGTTTGTGTGTTAGTGCTGCCCTGTACGTGGTGAAGGTGCTGAGAGGTGTGCCTACAGAAGCTGCCGGAAGCAAGGTAAAGTTCTTGATCTTAGTCAGATGCTTTGAACTGACTAGAAGTGTTGCTGAGGTGTACATAATTATTATAGACTGTGCTGCTATTGGACATAGTGTATGCAGATAAAAGTTGCTAAATATTTGTAGCACTTTTGGGGAGTCTCAAACCTGAAATGAACATGATTTGTTCCAGGGCGGTGCAATGGGGAACCTGGATGTGGAGAGAGTGACTGGTCTTTTCAGAGAGGCCCTTGTGTCCTTCATGACTCGCAGAAAGAGTCCTCTCACTGGAGCCATGTTCATCGACCTCTTCAACCGCCTCCCTGTGAGTTAATGTACCTCACTGCTGCTCTCGTCTTTTTTTTTTTTTCTTTTGGTGTAACAGCATCATAACCTCTTGTTGCAGCAGTAGCCAAACTAGTAGAGGCATTTGAGGTGCAGTCAAATCCGCAAGTGTAGTGAATGTTTGCAAAGAGATTGTGGTTCTGTCTAGTGTTTTACCACAGGTACAGTATTTGTGAGGGTCATTCCACCAAAAAATATCCAATCAATTTCATTTCAAATCAATATTAAATCAAATGTGCAATTTTAAACTATATTATTACAACATCATCTCTCCTGAATGTTAAATCTACTTTAAAGTGAAAGTCTGAATATTTTAAACAATGAAAATCTTTTTTAGTATGAAATTGAGAGAGGTTTTTGGCCTGTCCCTCAACCTTGGTTCACCCAGTGTACTAGAATTCTGTGTAAAGGGGCACTGGTGATTTTGGAATGTTCATGTTCCTCTGTATATCTAAAATGAAACATTTACTTTTCTAAATGTGTTGTAGGTTTTTAGCTGCAACCTCTTGGACACATTGGTGGAATACATCACAGCAGGAGTAAGGGAACACCAGCAGGTAAAAACAGCATTCTCCAGAAATGGGAACATGAACGAGTGTTTTTAGAAAATCTAATTTTCTCAAAAATAAATCTATATATTTTTTTACTGAAGTGATTTTTGTTCCTCCAGGGCCAAGCCTGTGCCATCATGCTGAGGGGTCTGCAAGCCAGAGAGATTCAGCAGCTCTTGGCTGGATCACGGTGGACAGAGTTATGTCAGAAAGTTGTGGAAAAACTTACAGAAGTATGCAATGTTTTGGGGATTTGATCAAAATGTGCATCACCCTTTTTAATTCTCATAATGAACAAAACTGAAACGAAATATTGAATTGCTACATATGATCTGACCCTCTGCCTCCCCTCCCCCTTCTTTCTCTAGAGTCTTGGTCAAAGCCTGGAGGTGAAAAACAAGATTGTTCAAGAGAAGGTCATCAAAGCATTAGAGCTTTCCTTGTTTTTGTTGAAGAACACCCGCAATCAGGTGTGTGTGTGTGTGTGTGTGTGTGTGTGTGTGTGTGTATATGTTTTATCTTATTGTGTCTGACAGTGAAGACTTTCTCAGTTTTCAACAAACTCTCACCGTTTTGTGTTTGTTTGTTTTTGAGTAGAAACATGACGTGAACCTTGAGCCAATCAAAGAGACTCTGCAGTCGATGAGTGAGAAACATGATTTCCACAAGTCTGGACAAATGGAGGATCTCTACTGGAGTGTAATGAAGATGTTTGGAATTCAGTAAGTCACGATTTCCATTAGTCTGACCTGATGGATGTTTAATGTGCCATGTATAGAAATGGCGCAAATACTTGAGCTTATGAATAGCCCTGATCTTATGGAAGTGGAATTGAAGAGCCTGACTAGTATTGTAATGTTGTTAATGGGGCCTTCAACACTAATTTAACAAGATCATAGTATGGTCTGGAAAACAAATGATCTAAATTAACTAGTAGAACGTTAACATTGACAGATTGCTTATCATTTTATTTCCCTTTTTCCTCCTTTTTAATTATTAGAAAACCCAAAATTGTGAAGGCAAAAAAAGCTGAGGAAGAAACCAGCACTGAACAGACCCCAGAAACTGAGGCAAAAAAGAAAAAAGGCTTCCTCCCCGAGACGAAGAAGCGGAAGAATCGCAAGAAGCCTCCAGTTGTGGAGGGGAAAGACGCTGCACCGGCACCGAGCAAGCCCGCCACTGAGGCACCTGGAGGAGACGGAGAACAGCCGAAGAAGAAGAAAAAGAACAGAAAGAAGAACAAGAAAAGGAAACATCCAGAAGGAAACGCTGCGTCAGATCAGTCCCCTGCCAAGAAACCTAAAATGACCAATCAGGCACAAGCCAAAAAGGCTAAAACAGACCAATCCCCTGCTAAAAAGCAAAAGGGTAAGAAGAAAGGTAACAAGGGAGCTGCTGGGGAATGATGTTGTAATTTCTCCCTTGGGGTGTCTTTTTAAGCCTAATGGGTTTTATAGCCTGTTGTGAAACTTGCTCCGAGGAGCATCCTTGTGTATCCTTTTTTTGTTTTTGTTTTTTTAAAATACGCAGATTCGTCCAACTATGTTGTAACCGTGGAACAAGTTATGGAACATTTCATATAAGTGTGACATGAAATTAAATTAATTTTATGGCCAAATTGGTGTCTGACTTTATTTTTTTTACTTAACTATTCATAGATTCATTAAGTGTTCATTAACATGTTTGTATGTCAGAATGCTCCACATTGTAGTTGGAATATTACCAGAACTAAAAAAGTGCTACACATTTTATTGTGGTTAAAAAAAATGTTATATCCCTTGCCACCTTCGAACAGGAAGGTCCCCTTGAACATGCATTTAGCACACAGTCCCACCACTTCCATCACTCCATCTCCTTGACATGTAGCACCTTTCTTATTGCACTTTCGTACTTTGCTAAAACAGGCTGACACCAGACATAATTTCACATTTTTACACCAGTATTCATATGAACGTGACAAATAAACTTCTTAATTCCTTGATGTCAAATATGGGGTAATTAATTAGTTCATTACTTGTACAGACGTGTCCCGTATGGAAGGGATGAAGTGTAATCGCATTAAACTTCTGAAATTAAGGTGTTTGCTGTAGCGTTACACGGGATGGTAATTAGGGGATTATCTATGCGTCCATCCTGCTTATCTACAGCCTTTTTAAAACCACCAGGACTCGTCGAACTCCAGACGACAGGTGGCAGTGTAGTTTAGAGTCCGTTATTGAGACAGCAAGCAGAGGAAGCTGGATATTTTCATGAGTCGAAATTTCGTTTTGCTGAAACCGAAATTGTAAATATGCAAGTGGGATGAGAGAGTAGTGTGGAAAAGCCAAACCATTACATTAGGAATTATATCGTACCGGTACCTTTGAATGAGTAGATGCTGATCTAAAACGTGCTTCTGAGGTTTCCTCACGCAAACACGGATGATGACCGACAACTTTGACCGAACACCAGGGGCTGGTCGAGTCCGAGGAAAACCCACCAGCCCCGGACTAGGGGAGGTATTCAATCCGCCACATCCCGAGATAGGAGATGGAGATGCTAAAGCTTCAATCTTCAACCAGTGTGAACCTCTCAGACAACCTCGAACGTCGCCTCCGCTGTTGGAAGGCAGCGCTCCAGGAGGAGGGGGTAAGGTTTGGGTTGTTTGTTCATGTCAGGACTTCCAAAATTAGCTATCGATAGGTTACTCTCGCTAACTAGCAAAATTAGCGAGCTAGCAAATTGTGGGGTGAATGTTGGTTGTTGACAAAATAGCAAACCAATAACGTTAGAGTTGGTAACATTTCCCTGACACAAATAGCAACTATTAATGGTTGGGATTTCGCAATAATCCTTTCTCTTGTTACTATGTGTGGTCTAATGCATTTAGGCCGCCAGTGACATAATCTATGTTAGTGTTTGTGGCGAGTTAGCGCAATTAGCTTGCTAGTTAGCTTGCTAGCAATGTTGGCGTCTTGCATGCCCGCTCAACTGGATTCCGTCTGTTCACGCCTCAAATCAGTTCTCCTGTGTTTTGATATTGTACCTAAGAAATGCGTTGGTGTCAAGAATAAACTAAAAGCTGGCGAAGGCTTTTACTATATTGTGCCTGGCTGCACATAGCCTTGTAAGACCTTGTCGAACTCTGTTGTTGGGGCAGTTGTACATAAAGCAAGCACTGCCTAGCGCGCTAATCTACACTACACCTGCTCTGCCAAATCCATCACATGACCGTCGAGGGCAGGTTTTCTAGATGAAACCATGAGTAATGTGTCTTCAGACAGATGATATGGCGTTGTGTGATTCAAAATGCCGACAGTAACATTAAGTTTATTTGTGGAAAATAAATAATCCTTTGTTTGTGCCATGATTTAACATACCCTTTCTGTAATTTTCTTATTTCCCATGATTTGCTTTGTGTGTATCCTCTCAGACAGCAGACGACCGATTAAAACCAAAACAAACTCTACACAAACCCCAAACAGTAGCACGGCTGCCTTAAAGTTGCACAACGACGATGTACTGGGAAGCTCCAAACTATCAGTGAACGCACCAGAGTTTTACCCATCTTCCTACACTTACGAGGTAATTCATGTGAACTCCCTTTGCCTGTTTAAAGGACCTCTTTTGTGTTCCCCCACATGCCACGAATCAATGAGTTAACTCTTTGGTATTACTTGTTATGTGTAGTGAGTGACAAACCCTGCTACTGCGCCCCTTACACATACATTGCTTTTCAAAGGAATATGGATATGATGAAGACAGCAGTGATGGCTACTATCCTCCAGCTACGCTGGCTGAGTTGGTGCAGGAAATTCTCAGTCATCTCAACTCCTCCCCGGGCTCATTTGAGTTTGACATTGATAACATCACTGCCACCCTGAATGAGTGGGTGACCACAGAGAAAACCCTGGAGGAGCTGGTGGAACTCATATACACTCAGGTATGTGCCTTGATAAAGACCAAAGATTCTAGAGCTTGATGCGTCTAGATTAGAATCTTTGATTAAAAACTATCTAGCTTAGAAAAAAAGCTGTAGTGCAGCTGGGGCTGGAGCAACTCTCTTTTCTTTGATTTCCCCCATATATCCGCTGATGTTTCAACATGCACTGTGAAGTAACTTTACCAATGTGGTCATGCTTTCCAGCAGGGTTTTGCTATTTATGTTTTCTATTTATAGTCTATTGAATTGTTTGGTCTGTTGCTGCTAGCCTGCTCTACTTCATAGTTTGTCTGATCTTAGTAAGCCTTAACAAAGAGTATGTCATTGGATTTGTATTGCTATAGTATGTGGATATTGATTTTCTTTTTCTGTCTTTGGCAGTCTACATCCATCCCCAACTTTGCTTACACAGGGGCGAGGCTCTGCAATCACCTCTCTCATAACTTGGCACTCTCCCCAGCCAGTGGCAATTTTCGCCAGCTTTTGCTGAAGAGGTAATAGACCTTGCAAGCAACAATTCATAGTTAATAGATACAGATTATAATCCATAGCTTAAAGCCACATATAATGGTCCATAATTATGGTCAACAATTGAAGTGATCTCTGCCCTCTATATTGTCTTACAGGTGTCGAACTGAGTACGAGCAAAGGGATCAGGCAGTTCGTGGGGATGAGGAGACGCAGAAAAGCTTTCACTCGTATGTCCTCTTCTTGGGAGAACTGTACTTAAACCTGGAGGTAAATATGTGCTAGAGATTCTACTATTATTACTCCAAAGTTCATATACTGTTCTTTGAAAGCACTCTACCGCATTTGTTGTCATGTCATTGTGCTTCGTCCAGTCAAGCATTGTGTATGCTATATGTTACTAAAAACAATTATACTGTGTTTTCCCAGGTCAAGAGTCCGAAAGGACCCCCAACTAGAGCAGCGATTTTGCTCACTGCTCTGAAGGATTTGTCAGTAGCACTCATGTCCAATCCTGTCGATGGCAACCTTATTTGTGCGGTGAAACTTCTCAAGGTTTGACATTTCTGTGTCATTTACTTCATAGTTAAGTAGAAAACGTCAAGGAATTTGAAAATAAAGGACCGTTTTGGTGCCAGGACAAAACAAGCCCTAACGTTAGGCCAAACAGCTTCATTTGGCTGTCACTTTAACATGCTTCAGATCTCACCCCTAAAGCTATGCAACATCAGCTGAGTTTCCCACTCCTTAGAATAGGCTTTCCTCTTCTGTATCCGTTTGGACACAGCATCCACCACCACTATGGCCTTGGCTGTGGGTCTGCTGCCTCCGCTGTTCCTCCACTCCCTGCACCTCGCTCTTTGCTTTGTCTTTCTCTTGTGCAAGTAAAGCACAAACAAATGTGGTCTACTGTTAAATTTGAAAGCTTTGCCCAAATCTTCAACATAAGACAAGTTTTCCATCCAGACTCTAGCTCTCAGTGCAGACTGTATCGGCTCATGATGGGCTGTTGACACGGTCAATAATGTATGAACAGAGAAATGAAAATGCAGGAATACGGTTTCTTTCAGCAAAATTCAAAGTTTTCGTCTCTTGACTTGGGTTGCCAGAAGCCAGTGCTGTTATCCGACTGGTATGTGGCTGCTGGCATGAACACGCAGTTTTAACCCCTTTTTTATTCATCTGTAGTCACACACACTACAGTGCCCTCTTGTAAGGTGTCTTTTGATGTTGCAAACTTTTGAGGTGAGATGCTAAAAATTGAAGTGAGATGCTAAAAAAACATTTCAAAGTCCTGCCCCCATGGATTAGCTGTCAGTGCTACTACTGCAAGAATTCCTACGATAGGTTAGACCAAAATTTCTCTGATATCGGCACTGGCTAGTCTCTTAAGCAATTGAAGAGTGTGTTGAAGATGACTGAAACTCCCCTTTAATCACTGAAACCATTTCGTATGGTTATTATTATATGTGTTTGATGAAACAGTGTTGGAAGAGTGGAATTTACTCTTTTGAATTATAACAGTCTTCGTTAATTCTATGCACAACTGATGATGCTACTACAGACTTCATCACAAATGATCATTTATTTGAGACCCTAAACAAGTTAAACTAACAGTACTAGGCAAGATATATTTTAAAAATTTAGATTGGTTGAGCCAATTACCTTTTGTTTTGATTAGCTAACAGGCTCTGTGCTGGAGGATGCCTGGAAAGAAGCAGGGAAGTCGGACATGGACGAGATCGTCCAGAGAATCGAGAATGTTGTGCTGGATGCTCCCTGCAGCAGGTTAGAGGACAAGAAACTTTCACCCTCTTTTAAATTGGTAGTGGTGGTGTTGTTTTTGTTGTTGTTGTTGTTGTTTTTTTCTTTGCTTGATTCCTATGAAGGGATCCGTACCTCCATAATTGTTCCATTACTAGTGTAGTCTTTTCAAGTTGTCTGCCTGTTTTGACAGGACAGGATCTTTGATGTATTTGAATTGTTCAATTATTCTAACTTTTTATTTATTTGTATGCCTATTACTATTGTATGGCAAGTGACCTTTGCTTTTTTGCATACCATGCTACTAGGAACATGCTGTATAGATTTTCTACACTTAGCGAACCAAAGAGAGAGCGAATTTTTCAAAAGTGCGTCAGTGCATACAGAGTGTTTGCGTTTCCAGTAGGGATGTGAAGCAGATGCTGTTGAGGTTGGTGGAGTTGAGGTCCAGCAACTGGGGTCGTGTCCATGCTGCTGCTGCCTCCAATGAAGCCACCCCTGACAATGATCCAAATTACTTCATGGTAAGGCTTGTTGGGTGTGTGTGTGTGTGTGTGTGTGTGTGTGTGTGTGTGTGGTTGGGGGGGGGGGGTATACTCTGGGTTTTTATATTGTACAGTATGCATGATGTTCTCTGCAATTGTTCTTTTGAATCTCTTTCAATTTCTCTGTTGTTTCTCTCACGCACGCACGTCGCACGTGCACACTCTCTCTTTCTCTCTCATAGAATGAACCAACATTCTATACTGCAGATGGGACTCCATTCACAGCCGCTGATCCAGGTGATTGAGTTCATAGTTCCTGAATGATTTGCAGCAGATATGCATGTATTTATAGTACTGACTAATTCACTAATTGAATGAAATTTGTAAATTTGAAATGGTATATTAAATTAAATGTTGCTTCCTCAGACTATTCAGAGAAGTACCAGGAGATTTTGGATCGAGAGGGATACTGCCCCGACTATGAAGAAAATGGAAATGATAGGTGAGTAAAAATGTATCTATGCCGGTGCTCTACCCTCCAACACATACACTTTTTTTTTTTCCAATGGCCAGTCTGTCCTCAGAAGCTTCTGGAATGAACCTGTGTGCCACACAGCAGAAATACCACGACCTTTTGGGGGCCTACGCCCTAGAGGTCAGCATATCAGGACCTCTTGACTAGGGTCATGTGATTGTCCTGCTGACAATGCCCACGGGCAGCAGCCCCAGCGGCCCGCACCAAGTTTAAGATTAGTCAGCAAACAGACGAGAAAGAGGCTTTAGCAAGGCTTACATCAGCCTCACCCGCCATGCACCCCAGACCAATTCTCATTGGTCTGAACCCCTGAATGAGAGCATCCAGTGTGGGATGTGCTTCCCAAAATGTCCCATAGGATAAGTGTGCCCCCCCCCCCCTTTTTTTTTAGATAGTCCTCATATACAGGCTTTGCTTTTTTCCCCTCTAATTTTGCAGATCCCTTTTTTAAAAAAAATATATGTTTGTAATGCTGTATGTGGTGTAACTGTGAAACAGTCCGCTTAAAAATGAAGAGCTGCATTGATATAAATTGGAATGTACCAGATTCTGTCAGATTCTACCGTTTCCTGTTTATGTATTTAGCAGCCAGTTAAGCAGCCAAGTGACTTACAGAAATGAATTGCAATATAAAAAAACATATAAACTAAACTAAATGCACAATCCTTCTCCTCTACTACTCATTGCCCTCTTTTCTCTTGAGATAAGCGTTTTTGAGATATTCTAAAGAGCACACTCCAATTGTGATGAAGCTGAACCAGTGAACTCATATTTTCTAAATCCATTCAGTCATGTTTTAAGAATGCTGTTTTGCATGAGTCTTATTTTACATGTTAAAGTTATGGACCAGAAATTTACATAAATTAACACTTTTTTTCTCTTTGTGTATATACCATAGCTTTGACCCTGATGAAGACGAGATGGATCCTGAAATTGAGGAGGCTTTCGAAAGGTTCTGCCTAGAGTCAGAGAAAGGAAGGAGATCATAATGTGAAACATTTTTAAGGACTGTGGACAAGCTCATCTATTTTATGTTTGACCTGCTGGATTGTTTTCAACTGGAAACACAAAAAAAAATCAAAACAAAGACGAAACTGTTTTTAGTTAACTATTTTTTTTTTCTGTAGAGTTCTGTGTGGATCTAGCACTTAATAGCGGTTAAGTTGCCGATTTTAATGGCCGGGATTTCTGTTTTTAAGATGCGGCAATCAACGTCCACCGTGCAGTTACACTGTGCCAACAGTTCGAAGTTCGACACTGATTGGAAAGTTCATCATTTGTTTTGACTGTCGAACTTTGTCTCTGTTGCATGCTAGGAGAAAAGTGTGGAGTGAGGTTTTTAAACTAAACAACTGAGAAGCATCATCAACTGTGTGTGTGAGTGTAGTTTGAGATTGCTTACTAACTGCTTCAAAATGAGACAAATACACCCAAAGAAAGTTTTGGCGACTGTGACGGATTTCCCTGTACATCAGTTATATAGCACACTCCACAAAGATGGGTGCTCAGTCAGTTCAACATTGTGGTCAGACTCCTTTGGCCATGCAGTTAATGTAAGAAAAGTCTTACAAGGAGACAGTAGAGGAGAGCTTTAAAGTTCCAAGTTGGTTGGTTGTGGAATTGTTTGACGACTATAAAGTTGTTGAACAGAAGCAAGGGTTTTATTTAATTTTTCTGTTCTTCCTTTTCAGGTTCAACTGAAATTCTCTTCAGTTTTGAACCTTTGGCACTGCTGGTCGAGAAAAATCAGCCTGAGTTCGTTTATAAGTTATTTTAATTTTGAATCTTACCTGTGAACATTGCTCAGAATTGCACAGTTTGCCCGTTTTAAAAAAGCAGAAGCTGCAATTGTGCAGGTGGATTCGCTTAAATCACACCCGTTATTGTTTATATGGTAAACCATCATACGAATCCCATGCAAACGAATGTTATTTTATAGTTTTGTAAATATTATTTACAGTATTGGTTGCCTGCAATAAACCTTTATAAAAGATTTTTTTGTCATGTGTGTCTTTGGTGCTGTAAGCACAGCTGCCTGCACAAATATCTTCTCTCCGCAACGATAGGTGGCGCGAGATATGCTGCCAGTTTTGCTCATACTGAAGAGGAAGTGTGGCTAGACCCGTATAGACCAATCAGTGCTTACTCTAGTTTTGTTGCGGGAAGTTTAGGGTTTAGTTTTTTTCCCCGCACAGAAAGATCGAGCCCAGTGAAATCTATCCTTTATGGTTTTAGGGATAAAATGACAATAATTGTGCACATGACAGGACCCTTCAGCGGATGAGTCAAATAACGATGAGAATGTGACATTGCTGTCGGATATTTTGCTTACAACAACTTGCTACTGTGGCTGTCAAGGAAACCACAACTTTGCAGTACCCTGTCTTTGTATGGAAATGGCAAACATAAGGCTTATGGTTATGTATGAGAGTGAATCGGTGGATGTGCATTACACGAATGGGTCCCATCTATGTCTATCAGCTTGTGGTTCCGAATTTTTATTTGAGAAAGCTCTGCCCTCAACTGCCCATCCTTTACAGGCTAATGAGAGAGTGCGACAGAGAACTCGGTTTGCTATTAGTGAATACAAGGTAAGAGCTGTACGTGTGGATTGACTAACCCTGTATTTGTTCATGCCTCAAGTTATGTGTTTACTAACATGACTGCTTTTCCAGGGCTTATTGGTCGATGCGTTGGCATTCAGAAACAAGTATGCCACACACCCATTTTTACCAGAGGAACTCATTAGCGACCACCAGAAGGTAACGTTATGTTGTTGATAGGCAAGGTTATGTTCTGCCTGTGTTCATTTCTGCTTTATGCTGCTTTAAAGAGCTGATAATGGAAGAGATCACTCATTGTTTTGTCCACTGTCTAGCACTTCGTTTCAAATGGCTCAGACATTGACTGGCCAGCGGAAAGTACTCCTGAGACTACAACCTATGTAGATGGGGAGGTCATCCTGCATTCAGTGGATGACAATGGGAGGCTGATTCTTTCTTTGTGTGGAGAGGAATTTTTTGTGGAATTTAACTGCAGGGTTAGTCAGCGAGACTCAGAGAAGCATCTGACCCATCTAAGAGATGGATCCTCCATATCTCGGAGCAATATTCATCCACCCTCCAGTGCTGGGTCCTCTGTGTATCCCTCCACATCTGAAATAACCACAGTGGAGAAAGACCATGGGACTTGTAGTAAACAAAGGAGAGACATTCAACCAGACACTGTCGAGGAGACCAGATTTACAAGACCTGGAAATGGTTATCTTTTCACAACTGTTGTTCAGCACCACTCTTGTGCCAGTTACCCACCCCACTGGCGTCATCCTCTATCTTTAGCCATCAGCCAGTGGAAAACACAGCATGGAGAGTCTGGTGAAAATAACACCATGAACTCAGAAGAGGCATCCAATAGTAGGACTTGTCAGTCCTCAAATGTAAATGGGGCTTGTGGAGTGAGATCCGTCATTCCTGAATCTCTGCCTCTTCGATGCCCTTCTCCTCACATGCACAAGTAAAACCCTTTGGAAGCAGCCTATATTTACATACATATTTAAATGTTCCATCTGTTCTATTGATCTGAAAATAATCAGATTATATTGTACTTTAATACATTGAAAAAAAGAAGCGCGGTTAACCAATGAAACTGGATACAAACAATGTATGTGTGTATATGTATCTGTTTACAGGTGGAATACTGGAACCTCACCATTCAGTGAAGAGTCATTTGAAGGCATTGCAACAGAACTGGTTAAAGTGTTGTGGTGTCAAGGAGTTATCTATCGGTATGGTGATTTTTATTCACTACACAAATATTTTTTTTACAAATTTAGAGAAGGAAGGATATTTCTGCATAATTGTTTTAGTTTAATCTTAGTAGCTTTTCATAGTGTTTCTCTTTCTGTGTTTGCTAAACAGAATTATTGGTGGCACAGTTACCATCATAGAGATTTCTCCAGGAGATGGATCAGTCATAAGATCAAATGGAGTGATGGCAAATTACTTTACCCATTACAAAGCAGGCTGTAGACTTGGTGATGTAAGTCATCAATTGTATTCCCATAATTCTGTATTTGTCAGTTATAAATTGCTAGTAATAATAATAGCAATGATATTATATGTATTAAGGCACGTTCAGTACAGTATACCCTGTGATCACTAAAAACACGTCATTTTAATTAATAAGGGATACCACACGATTCAAAGTTATTTATCTCACATAAAGTCTCATTCTATAGTTGTGTTAAACTGTGTCATTCTCAGGCACTTGGCTACCTATATAAAAGACTGTTGAATCTTTGCTGTTGGGTGAAAACCACTAGAGTCCTTTTTTCATATTGGTCAGTCATCATGTTAGTTTATGACAACAACAAAAAAAGATTGTTTCCCCAACTTGTGCTGAAAATAAATAGAGCATACTGAGTAACAAAACACATGACTGTAACAAAATGCAAATCCTCCTGAATTAACATGACGGTTGAAATTACTTTTGAAATGTCTGTTGACAGAGCATGGAAAGCACATACTGTCTGAGCAACCTACCTCCAGACACCCCAGGACAGAGATACTCTTTGTCTTCAGTTGTAATGCGGGCTAGCAGGTGGGTCTATGACAAATCGTTAACACAATATAAAAGTCGTCTTCGGCGTCTGCGCCTTTTCTTGTATAGCAAGTAGGCTATACAAGAACATAAAGAGGAACCTTGAGAATGGGCTAAGCCCCACACACCAGCTTTGTCCTAAACTACAAAACAATTTGTATAAGCATCAGCCTCTTAGTGGGTCTCCTCTTTCAGTTCTTGCATACATCTTTGACAGGTCTGAAATATTTATACAGTAACAAGAACCAGGGTTTATACAGTGTGAAGGTAGCAGCATGTGTTACTGTGTTTTTGACAATGTATGCCATATCTGTTTTCATAGGGTTTTGGAGTGTTACAATCAAGCTAAAGGCTCTTTAAAATTGGCTCATACGAATTGCTGTTGGAGGAAGGTAAACCTTTGGGTTAAAAAATTCACAGTGGCAGGATAATATATTTTTGGATGAATGGACATTACAGTACTCCGAAGTGCTATTTTCAGATATAAAAATAAAATTTTCTCGATTCTCACTATATAGGAAGAGTGCATCTCCGAGCCCCTGAAGCTTGTCCAGGAAGCCCATGTACCAGACAAGGGTCAATTCTTGGCCTTTTCTGATGGTAGTGCTGAAATAATATTTTTGGATGGGGTCAAGGTGCATTCTTTGTGGAAGATGAGCAATAACGCACTAGCACAGGTAAATTATATGCACTGTCCTTCAACAGTACAAGTATACTTTTTTCCCTGTGTGTCCAGTGCTTAAATTTAAACATATTAGATAGCTGAGTTGGGTACTATGTGTACATTTGCAGCATGCAACCCAATATTTCACCATTAGGGCACATTAATTAACTACTTTGCCATGGTGTACCTATGTACAGTTTTTACTGGCTATGTCAAACCATTGCATTACCAAATATTATACTATGGCGTCGAGAAGAGGGAAGCTCAAAAGGCTACACAAATGAACTTCTATTTATCTCAGTATAGTGTTTGATATACATTAGAGTGGTGCTCCTAATTTGGCATGACTATTTTAACCTGTTACAGAAACTCGGTCAGGTCCATAAGATGGACTCAGCGGAACAGCAGCCTTGTAGTTGGTGTCAGCTGACTTTGCCCCATGGGCAACAACTCTTGATACAAACAGAGACCCCAGGGCCATATTATAAGTAAGTGCTTTGATGAATGAATTATGTGAATAATGTTTTTTGTGTGTTGATGTTCATATGTAACCATTTTTTTTGCAATTGTTACATAATTATGTGAACACTAGGTAAACCATACATTTTTGTTAAGTTTTGTTGTAGTGTATACTTTATGTAGAATATATACATATTATCGTATATATTTGCTTATATATACAGTACATGATTAAGCATATATACATACTGTGCACTGCCTCCTATTTGTTCACAGGTATTTGTCGCTCACAGCTGAATGGTGTTGTTGGGTTCAACAGGCACATCTCAGGCCAAATCAGGCTCATTCCTCAGAGCCTGTCCTGGCTCTCAGTAATAAAACAACCAATAGCAGGTACCCATCTTAAATACAGCTATGTACTATTAGTCACATATACATTACATTTACATTTATGCATTTAGTAGCCGCTTTTATCCAAAGTGACCTACAAAAGGAGGATTTATAATCTAGCTACAGCATAACAAAAGTAAATACCTTACTCAGTGAGCGACTTGCTAACAAGTTATACTGTAGCATTCACTAAGGCGGTGATGGTCCAGTAGGATTTTAAGTTTCTGGGTCTAGATGAATATCAGACTGTTGAAAGAGTTACTAGACAATAAGCGTCACTTAGTGAAACACTCTTCAGTTGTATTAGACCTTTGGTGAACTCTCATTTTCTTCTGGTTGCAGATCTGTGGTTGCAGAATTGGAAAAGATCAAAAGATTTAACTGTATCCTTTATATACTTGAGAGAGGGGCAAACCCCTTTCCCCCCAAAAATGAATCCTACACGACTCCTACAAGTTAATATTTCCTTTTTTGTTTAGCATGGTGTTGATAGGATCTTGAAAGCGTAGTAAGCAGACTGTAGGGACTGTATGAAGCTGGTAAGTTAACTTAAAAACGTATGTATTACGCCATCAGAAAAAGGATGCCCAAAACATCATGTTTGCAAGCATCCTGTTTATTAGCTATTCACAATATAGGATACTAGCAATGTCACTCCCTCTACCATTGCCTTGTCTCTTTCTGCTAAAGGGCCTTTGACCTGAAAAACAGGCCAGTTTAATTGTCGTTAAATTATCAGAGAGAAGAGATGAGCATTCTTTAACAAACAACCATCAGTTCTGCTGGAGAACAACCACCTCGTCACAACTCCGAGAAGCTCGTCAGTGTCCAAAGAGGATTCCAGAAGTGCTACAGGTACCACTGAGCCTGTGGGCGAGAGCAGCATCTCGGAAGTCCTGCAGAAAACAGCTAAAGCCATAAAGGACATCGAGACTCTTCTTTCACGCAAGCAGTAGGACAGCAATTATCCAGCAAGAACAAAGGGTATTTGACAATTGCAAGACCTGTTGATGTAGGTTAGAGGAGTGTTTACACAGGATTGAACTGTTCACTTACAGTACAGACCAAAAGTTTGGACACACTTTCCCATTAAATGATTTACTTTATTTTCATGATTGTTGCCTTGAGTGACAATCTACAAAATAAACAAACTTATGAATGAACACGTAGCATTATGCACTTTATAAAAAAAGTGTGAAATAATTGAAAACATGTGTTATATTATTGTTTCATCAAAGTATCCTACTTTTGTTTTGATAACTGCTTTGTACTCTTTTTATTTTTTTGATGAGCTTCAAGAGGGAGTCACCTGAAATGGTTTTCCAACTGTCTTGAACAGTTATTCATTCCCTGAGATGCTAAGAACTTGTCGGCTTTTTTGCCTTCACTCTGCGGTCCAGCTCACCCCAAACCATCTTGATCGGGTTCAGGTCCAAAAGTTTGTCATAACCTCACACTTTTTTGTTAAGTACATAATTTCATATGTGTTCATTCATAGTTATGATGCCTTTAGTGAGAATCTACAATATAAATTGTCCTGGAAATAAATGAATTGAATTGAATGAGGGGGTGTGTCCAAACTTTTGGTCTGTACTGTATCTTAGCACCAGACAGACATGGTTTTGTGCATGTAATGACTTTGAAAATGTAATAAAAAAGCAGTTAAATATAGCACCCACAAGAGAAAGAGGAAGAAAGCGGTTTGACCATTAGCATTGTCTTGTCAAACACTAACATTCACTTTAAGTGCATCCTGAGGCCTGAGTGAATGCTGGTTGACTTCATCATGGTGAGTGCCGTGAGATTTTAAGGAGCACTCCGTATGAATCAGTTAGATATGGGATTGTAAGAGTCCAGTGGTGTTGGTATGGTATTTGGGTTTTATTATCAACTGTTTCATGGATTAGAATTAACCTGTTGAGCTTGCTGAGGTGATCAGAACACTCCTCACATCACATGCAGCAGTTGGGTTGAATACATAAGTTTGTAGTCTTTTTTTATAGAAATATAAGAATAAGGATTATATCAGGTATGAATTACAAATGCATGGTTTAGGAGACTGTCGCTTTTTATGTTTGTCGCATTAAGATGGGTGTTTTGTCATTCTTGTCACCAAAGTTTTATCTTTCATTCCTATGCAATGTAATTACCAGTCTGCTTTTTAACTGTATTGGGACACCTGTCATTACACACATGAGAGCTGCAGTAACATCCATTCTCAATCCTTAGGTTTTAATATTGATGCATTGGTCCTCCCCTTGCAGTTTGGAGAACTATCTCCACAAGATTATAAATGGATGGTTTTTCCCAATTTCCCATTTAAACTAAGTCGTAAGGGTATGATTGAAGTTAAGCACTGACTTTGGACTAGAAGGCCTGCCTTGAAATCTTTCACTGAACCCATCCTAACCTAAACTTGTTCTCTATGAGCTGGCCAACTTCTTTGCCAACCTCAGTCAGCATATTCTGGACTGTGGATCTTGCTTGATACACCGGGGTGCAATCATGCAGTAACCCCCAAAAAATAAAGGCTTCCCTGAACTGTTCCACCAGCACTATCCAAATTGCACCAAGAGAAGTCCATAAAGATTTGTGTATGTGATTTTATTTCTATAGAAACAAAGGTATGGAATGACTGACTCACCGAGAACAGCAAGTTCAGTGGACACATTTTACAGCATTTTCCCTCTGTTTCCTACACAATGTGTGATGCACAGAAAAAAACACAACTTTGTTTCATCTTGATTTAATAAGTGGAAGCAGTTATAGTAACAAAGGGAGGACCAATCCAGCACCCATAGATTGAGAATGGCATGCTACTGGAGTTGAAGCAGGCACCTGCTTATCGTTTATGAATTAATAAAGTTTTCTTACCTGTGTAATTGTACACTGTCATTTACAAGAATGAATGGTTAACGGTTGGATCATTTTTATTAACACAGTCATTTGTAAGATTTAATAGATAAATGACACACATTCATTGCTTTATCCAAAGGGAAATGCGTTTGTTTGTTAGATTATTTATCTGTTGTAAAAACGTTTCTTGGAATCTTAAGCCTGTTTAGTTGCTTTTCAAATGGTGCCCATTTCATTTGTCAGCAACTTGCATTTGTGGAATGAGCAGTGAATATGCCACATCTTCTCTGCCAATGCCAAACAGCTTATTCTGCCACTGACTTGTTTAGTGTTTGGTGGACTGGATGATTGAAGTTTGAGGTAGAACCATATACAGCCACCACAGCCTGGCACCTCCTTCTCTTGCTGGTCACCAGCCTGGTCAAACACAATGCTGTGGGATGGCATCCCATTTTTCAACCAGCATTAATGATAACAAGTACGTACTGTACAAGTACAAGCAACCAGGTAATGATTACAAGTCTTGTTTTTCCAGTGGGGGAGATACTGCCCTGCAAGAAGGTGATTGAATTTTTCATGGGTGCAATCCACAAATGCATGTTCCTTACAAATTGGGTACCATTTGAAAGGGAACTGAACAGGCATTTTTTTTTTTTTTTTTTTTTTGCTCTGTTACAACAGATAAATATTCTACCTCAATTTCCCTTATTTTTTGTCCTAAATTTATTTAGCTACAGTGTAGCTTCTAAAACGCCTGTTTCTGTTTTAATTGTCAAATGAATCACCATCACAAGTGATGTTTTTCTGGAGCACTTTTTCCTGAATGGCTTAAAACCCCCCTCAAACCCTGATTGCAAACATTTATCGTCATCCAGTCATTTTGAACGTCCACATCAAAATGATTGACTGACTATATGCCTATCAAACTTATTGGCTCCACCTCCTCTCCCTGCTGTGCAATAGGCAGCACTCGTACTGTACTCTAGAGGTGGAAAACTGAGGAAGTTATTTTATATTTAGCCTGTGCAAATGTTACTCTAGGATCTTGAACCATACCTTCAACCGAATGAGGCATAAGGAAATGAAACTGAAAGTCTGAGAGTTTTTGTGCCCCATCCTGTTAGTTTTACAGTAGCAGCCTGTTCACTATTAGGTCTATGTTTTATTACATTATCTAAACTCACTTTATTTTAAGGACCACTAATACATACCTAATTAATTGCTGTATCAGTGACTTATAAGGCATGTGTTGAGCAACACCATTTATTTGTAAGGCATGAATTCACATACTGTATCTTATTCATGATGAATTAGGCTTTTATTCTGGAAATGATTTTAAAGACCTAGTGGATCTTGATTTTGAGTTAATGATAAGTAGTAAGTGTCAGAAGAGAACATGCATAACTTCCTAGTATACTGCCTGGAGTTGTTCAATAAGCAAGCATATGCAACGACAGCAGTGAAATATACATTGAGGTTTAGCTGCATGCTTGCTTTTTCTACAACTGTTCTCTCATCAAGGATTTGTTGAGACAGTATAGGAGTTTATACATACTCTTCTGGCACTTAGAATTCATTAGTAAGTGGAGATCAAGACCTTCTAAGTCTTTATATAAAGAATAAAGGCCTAATTCATCATGACTATGAAATTTGTGAATACATGCCTAACAAATGGCTGATGTTGCTTAACATACTGTATGCTCTACAAGTCACTAATACAGCCATTAATTAGGTATTAGTGCCTAACATGTGATCCTTAAAATAAAGTGTTACCAAAAATTCTACAGACAACAGAACTCTGTGATGTCAGTTATAAGTGTGTTTGTATATTTATTCATTTGATAATTTATTATTTTTTAATCTTTTTTTTGCCATTTGGCAACTTAAATCAGTTCAAACTGTGAAGGGCAGTATTGTAGGTCATCGTTTAACAGCGCTATAGGGATATAAAACAAGGAGTAGTTGGTGGTGGTGGTGGGTGTTTGGGTGTTATATTCTTCTTCCATAGTGGGTGGTAGCTGTGATAATATGCACTTCTGTGTCAAGTGATAGTCTTCTTGACTATCACTTGATGGAGCTCTTGAGAGCTCTTAACACTATAGACCTTCACACAGTGCAGATCTTATCACAGCTGTACAGTACTGCTTCCTGTGTCTATGCGCTGTCTAATTTGAGTAGCCCCCGACACAGCCTTGAAGTGAGAACATTCAGAGTGCTCATGCAGGCCCCACAGCTGAAGGGTGGGTGAGTTTGTTGCATTTGTTTTCAAAGCAATGTACATTTATCTGTTGATCTATTTTGTCATTTTTTGGTGACAGCATAGGTTGGATTGAGCTTGCTGTCACAGACAGCGTATGTCATTTGTCGTGTGTGTTGCTTTTTGCTATGCTGTGTGTTTATTACACAACAACGGGGCAGATATGATTTTAAAGTAATTGATAAGACATAAGCATCATGGGTAGACCTCATGGGTAGATTGGGTTTTCTTTGCTTTTCAATGAAATGAAAATGTTTTTTTCAGATCCACTAAAAAATGTACCCATACAGTATATGTTCTACAATCAGTTTGACAGAACCATTTAAAGGTATTTTGGGGCCCCAGGCAAACAGGACAGTGTGACTCTTGGAATGGAATAGAGTGGTGTACAATCAGCCAATCATGGGGACCCCTTTCAGCTTGGGGCCCTAGGGAAATGCTTGGTTTGCCTGTCCTATTGTGACGGCGCAGCAGTTTGATGGTCCCAGACGCAGTTGTCTGAAAGAATGTTACTATGTAGCGTATTTATGAGCCAGTCAGACTGAAATAATTATTGTTTTGCTTTAGTGTCATCATCTGTCATTATTACATAATGAACTCTGCTCTTTGGGTAGAGGAATATCAAATCATTTTTTTAATGATTATAGGCTATTGAGTGTTGTTGGGAAGGGGGGCTGTTACAATCCAGGTCCTGAACTTGTTAGTACAGGTCATTCAGTGGACATTTTACTGATTAAAGATCAGTAGTACCGGAAAAATGTGTTCCTTTTTTTGCTTCTTGTGTGACCTGTATCAGTTACCAGAAGTGATTACTGTAAATACTTTTGAACGTTATTTAAGGAGGTTTATCATGTGTCAGATGTGTCAGACAACTGACCGATGATTTGATGTCTGAAGAAGTGGTATGAGCAGCTTAGCTGAAATCACCACTGCTAGCTCATTTGCTGATGATTTAATGTTAAATCACCATCAGTGGGTGTCAGTTGGTATTGGGGTCACTCAATGGTGTTTTTCGCCCCAAACAGCACCTTCTAGGCAGCACAGCCTAAAAGTCACTACCTTAATCCTAACCCTTATCATAGCCCCTTCAACCCTCATCCTAACCCTTAATTGGAGGGTGTCGTGCCTTGAAGGCAGCGCTGCCTTGAAGGCATCATTGAGGGGAGAAAAAAACATTGTGGGCCGCTCTCTGATGTAGATCCGACATGTGCTCGCTGTTTCTCATTCTAACTCTGTTCTACAGGCCTTGAGTGTGAAGGATCTTTTGACTCGTTTCAACACTCCAGCTGAAACTCAGACTGTGTCTGCAGAGCCAAGGTCCTCTAAGTTCCAAGACAAGATGAACATCCCACCGAGGGGCTCATCTGGCGGCAGTGTGGAGTCCAGCAGTTCCGGTCCAAAACCTTGGTCTGACTTGGCCAAGAAAAACGTTCATCGAAATGTCAGCTCGCCAGGCGTGCACAAAATGGGGGCCAAATTCGAAAACTCAAACGATATTGAGAAGAACGTTTTCCCTAAACCTTCAGCCCTTAAACCTGTTGGGGCACCCAAATTTGAAAACTCAAACGACAGTGAGAAGACCGCTTTCCCTAAACCTTCAGCCCTCAAACCTGTTGGGGCACCCAAACCACCATTAAACCTCGCCAGGCCTCCATTCCCTACAGCCACCAGCACCACCAATGACAGAGCAGTTGAGAAGCCCATTGGAACCACTGTAGCACCAAAGCCTCCAGCATTTGGAGTGAAACCCAAACCCGTTGTATCAGCATTACATTCTCGATTGGCCCAGGAGAACGTTCCGGAGAATATCAAAAAGGACAGAGTAGAGAAAACATTGTCTTCTAACAAGATATTTCCTCCACCGATTCAGCAACCCCCACTGGTTAACAAGAGTTCAGATAAATTGTCTTCTAACAAGATATTTCCTCCACCGATTCAGAAACCTCCACTGGTTAACAAGAGTACAGATATCAATTCAAGTCTAAAAGACCTCAATAAAGCAGCACCGTCTAAACCTTTCAATACTGTGGCTCCGACCCTTCCAAAACCTAATATACTTAAGAAAAAGCCCAGTGTTACTGATGACTCCAACTACACAGACGAAACAACTGAAGTGTCTACCCCTAAGGTCAAGCCATTACCTAACACATTTACTCTGGGGAAATGCCCAAGTAAACCCAAAAGGCCACCACATGTCAACCTTGACAAGTTTAAAACAAATTCAAGATCATCATCCATTAATGGTGAGTTCATTCATTTCAAAATGATTCAATGTCTTATCAGTGTCCACCAACCTTGAACTACTTTTTTTGCGATCAAACAGTGTGCAGTTTTTTTCTGTACACTTAGTGAACTGGCTATATAAGAGGCATAATAATGATGTCTGATAGGAAAAAATGGGCAATGTCTCGGTTTGCTTTTATTTTGAAGTGGTTTCCTACTCACCACCCAGAACTACACAGTGCATATCCTGGGAATAAAACTTGCATTTATCCACCCACAAATTCTCTGATAAAAAGGATACCTCAGACAGTGGCGAAAAGTTGCCTAGTGTCCCTTTAAGTTGTGCACTAATCGTAGCATGTCAACATGTCAATACTTTTTTTGTGTGCTATTGATCCCCCATTATCTGCAGAAACACCTTCATCTGATGACACCTATGTGGTTCCTGAATCAGAGGCGTCGTAAGTACTGTACACCCACCAGCAGATAAGTTCCACTGCACCACTTTATAAATTCATGAAGTGGACATTGTAGCCTACTGTATGTATTGGTTTGGTGTACAAGAAAATCTTGTACTCATAAAACTGGGATGAAGTGGTTGGCCAATTAACAAATTCTCTTTTTCCTTGTCTTTTTCACATTCAGAGACACGGCTGTCCAAGAGGAAAGTTATGACGATGTTGGCCTTATGAGCCCTTCACTACCACATCCAGGTTCTGGTTCATTGGCCTCACTGAGGAAATAATTAGTGGCAATTAACCCATCTCTTATTTGATCACTTTAAATGACTGAAATTATTTTTACTCTATTATTGTCTCCTTTGCTGAACCTGAACTGACCTATTTTTTTATATGTATGTTTCAGGAAATATTATTCAGCCCTCTGAGGTACGTGTGTCCTTTAATGCAATTGGGTGGTCCCCTCTTAATACAATATTAATGTAGTAGGCCTGCTGTGTTGTGTTTGTGAGAGAGAGAGAGATACTTTAAAGGAAGTGAGAAAAGGCTGTCTGTGGTTAGGTCAAAGACCGCACTCCCACTGTCTGTTGTTTCGCCCTTTTAGTTAAAATGGGCAGTGGTTGCTATGAACATTCACACCTTCTTGTAGTCATAGAAATGAAGAAGTGTATGTGTTGCAACTTGCTTGTCTTGTTTTACAGCAGAATTAGGCTAATGCCTGTCTTAAAATGGAACTGTGCAACATTTTTAGTTTAATTTACCTTTATTTAGCAGCTTAAGAGTCATTGTGATGATTGAAAAACAGTTTTTAGGTCGATTGATGACTGTTTCGCCTTGCTCTAGCTCTAGCTCTTCTCTGAGGAGAAATTGAATATGCAAGATTGGTGCTGCGGACCGTGGCACAGTTTTTGGGAGCTGTAGGGGGAGCTCTTTTCTTATTGCTTGTCATATTGCTTGTTTTCTTGCCATCTAGTCAGCAGATGAGGATGAAGAGATGTATGAGGACCTGGAGGAGAGATGGTGAGGTGGGGGGAGAGGGGTGTTCTTGTTATGCTGTAATGACACAATGACTGATGAAAATGACCCCAAAATTTCTCTGCTTGCGGACCACATAATGAAAAATCTAAAATGCCAAGGGAGCACCAGCTTATAACCAGTTTCAAGTGAAAAGGGGACTGCATTTCAGATCAGAAAACATACCATTATAGTTGGGCTACCCCTGCCCTAAGTTCTTAGCCCTGAACGTTAAAAGAGATGACTGTAAATAGAGAAATCCTATGTGACTCAATTCTTAGCCCTTTTGTTCAAGGTTACTGTGTGTTGCCAGTACAGGAAGAGGAACAAAAGTACTTGTATAAACATAGACTAATAATGAACCAACAGCTAACCATAGCTGAATGGGACTCAAAAACTTACTTTCAGTTTATTTTCCCCTATGCCCCATTTAGTTAATGTTAACTGCTGGTTTGCCATTTGGTCAAATTTTCTTGTTGTTTTACATACAGACACCACTCGGTGACCTCTATGCTATGGATTGGATCACACTGGATTTCTCTTAAAGTCCTTGAAAGTTGGGGTTAGGGGGTGGATACCTTGGCATTCAGTAAAGACATCTGTAACATTTTTTTTTCCTTTTGATCATAAGAAGTAAAGTGTCTTGTTGAGTAAAGACAAGAGGCAGCAATGATCACATAGTCTTAGGCATAAATGGTGGTAAAATGGGTGCGTCCCAAAGTGTGATTGTTAATGTACCAAAAACAGGGCTGAAAATGAACAGGCCAACACAACAAAAACCTCAAAAGACGACAAGAAAAAATGTGAAAAAGAGGATAAGAAACGCCTCGAGCAGGAGAAAAAGGAACAGAAAATGAAGGAGAAAAAAGAGCGTGAAGCCAGGAAAAAATTTAAAGTAAGTCCAAAGAGTATCTCAAAGAACTTCTGCTATACTGTACTGTAATACATGTGGAAAATGGGACACTGAAAAAAGTGCTTTTTCACCAGCTTTCAGAGCCAATAGTGGTGTTGCAGGAGGTGAAGTCAAGAGTGGATAGCAAAGGTGGTAAGAATGAACTTCCACTGACGCAAGGAGAAACCATCGAGATCATTCGTCTCACAGGCAATCCAGGAGGGCTGTGGCTAGCGAGGAACAGTGAAGGAAACTGTAGGTTTGCCTTTCTGCTGGGGACAAGGGACACATGCGTTACTCTTGCTGTTCTGGCTTTATCTCAACTGAAAGAGGTCATTCTGTTCTCTGTCGTCTATTTGCAGATGGGTATGTAAAGACGGCAGCTCTTGAGGTGGACCACAGTGCACTGAAGTCACAAACTGGTCAGACACCGGACGGTGCTGGTGAAGTATATGACGATGTCGGTGTTACGGATGTCAGGTTAGTCAACAGTCACTTAAAACGGTGTTTACCAATACAGATACTGTATAGTCTATTATTTTGTTTGGTCTTGTGTTAGCTGCAAATACATTCGCAAGATGGGTTTGTTTTAATTATATCAGACACAAAAGCAAAGATTTGCACACAATAGAAACTGATATGGCACGTAAGAAGTACCACATCACTAACCTCAACAGTCACATGTGCAGTGCACAACTAGACATCTTTTTCTAGACATACAAGATGTATATCAGTTGATAATGGAAATACAGTATCAACAACAATAGTCTTAAGTATCCACTTCCTCACCAAAGAACATTTATTGTATACTCCTCTTGTTTTTGTGTAAGGATATAATTCATCATTAATTTTCATAGTGTTATACACTGGTATTCTCCCAGGTTCTTAAGTCCAAAAAAGTGCTTAGTACAGGCTGATGCGCTTGGAGCTAAGCAATTTTTGGACTTCAGCACCTTGGAGAATACTGGCCATACTGAATAAGACATGTAAACTTAATCCAGATTGTTAAAAATAGTAGTCTGACTGGACATGTTATTTGCATTCTCCTTCCAGTTTTCCTCCCCCACCTAACGCTGGAGCAGCACCAGACAGCGGTACGGCTAAAGTTAATATTCTCCATTTAGAGCAGCGGTGACCAAACCTTTTTGCTTGCGGACCATATGCTGAAAAATATACGATAACGAAATTAACTGCACCAGTTTTCAACCAAATTACAAGTGAACTCTGTGCATGATAATGATACTGGATTAATGTAACAACAGGCCACATTGGCATTTTTTAGACATCATGGCGGGCTGCATGAAAGATTTCAGAAGGGCCGCAATTGGCCCCCGGGCCGCAGTTTGCTCACACTTGATCTAGAGGGAGTGATTTTGATTTCCCTGCCAAAGGGTTTTATATTACAAAATGCTTTATTTTGACATACTGTATGCTCCATGATGATCCTTTCTTTGTGCTGTCTTTTGATCCATGCTTGCGTTTGTAGAGGTCTATGATGATGTGGATTCCCAGGCCTTTCCTCCACCCCCTCCACCACTAACTGAGTAAGTTCATATAGTTATACATTCTTTAGAACACTGACATTGGTCACTCAGGTTTTGAACATAAATGAAATTGTATTTTACATAACAATGTTTCAATGAATGTCATGATTCTAACTCTTGCCACTCCTGCACCTTGAATGATCTTACATGGACAGCTCTGTCAATATTCTTCAAGCATTGCACACAGTTGGTATGCTGAGCCTTTACTTAAATGATGCCCTCATCATAACCGAAAGCAGGAAGTTCATACTTCGCATCAATGTGTCACATTTTATAAAAAGAACATGATTCATTTTCTACTTCAAAAAGGCCATGAAAATAGCCTATTCTTGTAGGTTGTTGCTGATGTCTTCATCTTCTTTATCATGTCTTCAATTTTGTATAGGCCCTTAGAGTCCATTTTACCTACTGACTCACTCATTCACTTTACTGTGTCATTAAGAGAGTCTGGTTGGTGTGAAGTGACGTGCTATACAGTACAAAAACTCACTTCTCTGTCTCTTTAGCCACCCATTTGGAAAAACTGAGGAAACGGATGCGAAGAAAAAGAAGAAGTTTGAAAAAGAGGAGAAAGAATTTAAGAAGAAGTTTAAGGTAACTGGCAGCCAGCCTGTTGAAATCTCCTGTCTTTCTGTTTTGTATTTAAAGGTTGCCTTTTGCAGATGTTTTCATGTGAAGAGTTGTGTTCCTCTCTGTCCCCTCTATCTGTCTCACTCTCTCCAGTAACAAATATTTAATTGAATTAATTCTTCTCTTATATTGTTGTTTTTTAACAGTATGATGGAGATATCACTGTACTGTACCAAGCAGTGGTGGATCCAGGTTTGACCACAAAAAAATGGGGAAATAAAGATCTTCCTTTGAAACCAGGAGAAACTATTGATGTCATTGTGAAGCCTCAAGATGGCAAACTAATTGCAAGAAATAAAGATGGCAAATGTGAGCAAACACATTTTTTACATGATGTTTCATTTGCAATTGTTATTTTAATGTTTTATCATTGTCTTAATATGATCTTTCTTTTGCAGTCGGTTATGTTTCCATGAGCAATATCCAACAGTAAGTACGACACTTGATGATTAAAACATTATATAGTCTCTACATTGTGACATGAAAACAGAATTGATGATAGGCTAACTGCGGAATCTGCTCGTAGCAAACTGTAGTAAGTTAGTCATTGTGACGTACTGAACTGAATAGGAGGCTCAGTGAACTACCGGGATAAACTTAAGAAATGTTATCACTCGCAATGAGTTATGGGTCAAGTAGTTCCTTCACTTGGCAGTAAGAGAAGGCGCAATAGTTTTTCAGCTTTTCGTTCACCTTTTTAGGGGGCGTAACTTGTCGGGACTTTCCTCGTCTGATCCAATCTTTTTGAATGTAAACACCTCCAGCAAGTAATCGTTTCTCAATAGCCAGAATCTCAGAGCCTCGTGCAAAGCGAAGCGTAGACCGAGGGGCTGCTTATGACCAGACTACAACAACCCTGTTGTACAATCTTTATGATGGATTCTTTTACTAATTAATGTATTTCTTCTTCTTCTTCTTCTTCTTCTTCTTCTTCTTCTTCTTCTTCTTCTGCTTTCATCTCTTACAGGGATGCTGAAATTTATGATGATATTGGAGAAGGTAGGTTTTAAGGCACACAAAATTTAAAAACTAAAGTACTATAGGTAGCCCTAAATGTGTAGTCTTTAGGCTACATATGTTTTTTAATACACTCTAAATTCACTTTGTGTGTATATTTTAATTGAAAAAGTCCTTAACACTAGACATTTCTAATTCTCATTTCAGACTGCATATATGACAACTGAAAAATGAAACAAAACCCTGGCTGAATCTACTGAAAATGTTGAATATATGTAAATTATACATCTGAATATCTATAATTTTCTAAGCCCACATAAAATAAGCCTAACTACATGTGATACAACCTGAAGAAACCTGAGAAAAATAAGACCTGACAGAAGAAATCTGTGTAAATATCTGACAAGTATATACTATCTGACTGCTGTGTAGCCAAGCCCTTTGCTTAAAATGATATGTGTTTAAAATAATTAAATGTGCTGATGAAAAAGGAGTGAAAAGATGACTGGGATCCACTGTAATGTGTTTTTTCAGTTTGGAAACCATCTCTCCAGTAGATGGCAGTAGTTAAAAACTGTGCTGTGCTGAGATAAACACAAAAATTACAGGAAGTAGTTTCAAACGTGAAGATGGCGGAAGAAGAGAGTTCGTTTGATGATTTCGAACAAGTAGACTTTTTGAGAGATAGACACATACGTTTTTTTCAAAGATGCCTTCAAGTTTTACCGGAAAGATACTCGTCTTTGGAGACAAGCAGGTAGTAAATCATTTTGAATTTTGCATCATAAGTAAGTGTGGCACAGATAGCCTACATGGCTGTCAAGGAAGCCAATGCTAGCTAACGTTAGATGGCTAGCTAACCATTCATTATTTGTTAGTTATATAAATTATTTGTTAGCTAAGTGATGTTAACTAAATTGCTTGGTTTCTGCTTGGGGGAAGACTACAAGCAATGACATCATATTTATATTGACCAGAATACGGTAGGATGCAGAGTGTTGTGCAATGATTATTCCCAGGCTAGCTGGAATGCTAAGTTGCGGCATAATAACATGAAACATAAGCAACATTAGTGGTTTCACTTCTCATTATGTTTGCGACAAACTAGTTAAACTTGATCTGTAACGTTATTATTTCAACTAACGACTATACTGTGCGGATATACACCAGAGAGACTGGCTCTTGCCAGGATGCTTGTTATCTGACAGAATGCCTCTTATCTGACAGGACTGGTGACCAACGTTAGCAAGCAAAACCACTAACCACAAAATCTTAGCACTGATTTACGTTGCTAGGTTATCTACAGGTGGCTCATGAATCTGTTTGCCATATTACCATGTTGTATAATAGCCTAGCAAGCATGATTGTTCAGAAATTGCGAGGCAACGTTAGCCTAGACCTGTCAGAATACATGTTTTGCATGCTGCTAAATTGTTAACCTATCTGTCAAATCTTGAAATATATAAAGGGGACAAAACTAGGCCTATATCGTTGTAGGTCTATAGAATGTATCTATGTATCTAATTGTAGACATAGCCTATTATCCTGCCCACGTTTGACATAGCCCTATGTCTGCTATAAATCAAAACCTATAAGGACACAATGCCTCAAATCAGCTCATTAGTACTTTTCATCAGATGTTTGCACTTGCAGTGTTTCATTTCTTAAATCTCAAACAGACTTGTGTACCATACCATAACAACATTCTTTTAATGTAGTGGATGTAAATGTAGGGGATAGGTAATGATTGTGATAATAGTCACAGGCCCGTTGTCATGTGAACTCAATGGACCTCTGAGACCTATTTGTCAATTCAGCTGCTGTTGTGCTCAGTAGCAGGCATGCAGCCAGAGGGTTTTTGTTTTGCAGCAAGTAGAGCAGCCTGACTGTCATGGGTGCCAGCCCAGTTGGCAATGAAGAGGACTGGGGCACTGTAGGAAACTTGCTTTGCTGCCTTGCAAGCGTGTAAAATCCACTGCATCTAAATGTGCACTGTGCTGGTTTGCAGAGCCCTTGCTATTCCATCAGGCATAAATGCATGGGCTCGTACTTAAAAGGTAGATTAGACTTTAAAAGACAAAAAAAAACAAATCTATAAATAGTCCATATAGCCCTACTTGTAGGCAGAATGCTGCGCAGATGAGCTGAAAGCAACATGAGCTTTCATAACACCTCAGCAGTGTCGCATGTGGATTGCCTCCATGCCACGCAACACTGGCGCATTAACTTGTGCACTGCAGTACCATGCAGTACAGCCCACGGGTGCAGTGAGTGGCAGCTTGAAAATTGTGTGTGTGTGTGTGTGTGTGTGTGTGTGTCTGAGTGACTAAGGAGCCAGAGGAGACTGATTCTGATGCCCCATCCATCGTCAGCCTGGCCTAATATTGCGGTGATGGCACACAGCAACAGGCCCATGTGTAGCTCACTGTGCCCACTCATCCGCAGCCAATGCGATGAACACAGTCACACTGCAGAGCTTGCGTGGCCACTAAGGTCCCTTTTACACTTAATGCTCTCTGATGTGAGGAAGACTGTCGCTGCTTTGTCTGCCAGCAGGGAGCGGTGTAGACACACCACGACTCACTGCATGCCTCCAGATGAGAGGGTCTGCGTGGCATATGAAAGGCCCTCCTAGTTTTGTGCCGGTTGTGTGTGTGTCAGCCATCTGTGATTTGCTAATTGGCACGGAGCAGATGGAGAACCTAATGAGCTGAAATCGGCTGGCTTGGGTGCATTCACTGAAAAAGAAAAGCCATGGCTGTTGTTGTTTTTATTATTTTTTTTACTCCTCACAATGTAAACTGGGGGTTTGCCACCTCTAACTGACTGACTGACAAGAGTGGGCTTTGCCATTATGCTCAGGAAAATAAAGTGCCAGATGCGGCGCTCGTCTTAAAAAATCTGAGTTTCATTGAGTGGTCAGTGACTCAGACTTGCAACACTCTGACTGACTAAGCAAATTCGCTAATCTCAGCATTTTCCTCATTAAACCCAAGAAAGTGAAACTTCTGCTTTTGTCTCATGGGAAGAGTAGCCCTGGAGATTACCAAAAGCCGCGAACTACTAGAGGACTCACTCGCTGTATGCGAGTGAATGTGTATGCTGTACTGTAGTGTCTTGTCCTTTGTGTTGTACTCTGTAGGCTATTGTCTAATGGTAAAGTCCTATAGAGGACCGTCTTGAAAATATGATGCCACAGCTCAAGAAGCATTCCTCAATAAATAATTTGATTTAATTAAACACAAAGTTTCAAGTCCAACACTTAAAAACAATCTGATAAAGCCAAGGTCTCTGGACCAAAACATTTTGTATAACAAACTAATCACAGTATGTGCAATAGACAGTGTGCGAGAGTTCCTTGTATTTGAATGTGAAATTTGTCGATAATCACAACTTGCATGTCCAGGGAAGAGTTCTCTTGAAAACATCCTAAATGCATCTCCCAAATCATATTGTGATAACTGTGTAAGGAGTTACTGTATATGATTATTGATCTGTTGAAGTCCTTTTTCTGTCTCATTAGAATGCATTTACTATTAATTAATATTCTCTGCAGAAATACAATAATGTTACTTTTGGCTGACTCTTGTGTTGACAGTGAAGTCAGGAGGGTCTGTATGTACTCGGTGCTGAAGTCTTTATTTCTCTGTGTTCAGGTTGACCATAGTCTTCTTTGCACTGTCGGGGCTGGACGTACTAGATGCCCTGGACGTGATTGACAGGCCGAGTTTGGTCGAATGGATCTATTCCCTACAAGTTCTTCCCACTGAGGATCGTAAGTAGTCACAGTTCTTGCCGTTAAACTCACACTCTCTCTCTCTCTCTCTCTCTCTCTCTCTCTCTCTCTCTCTCTCTCTCTCTCTCTCTCTCTATATATATATATATATATATATATATATATATATATATATATATATATATATATATATATATATATTTTTTTTTTTTTTAATCCGAACTGCTTCTTTTTGGTTGACTAGTAGATATTGTTGTTCTAAAAGTAAGGAAAACTATGAAAGAATGCAAAATAGTAAGTAAACTTAATTTATAAAACACGTTTAAAACAAACAGCTTGCACTTACCAAAGAGCTGTACAGAGGGGAACTAAAAGGTACTTTGCTTGAAAATAAATAGCTTTTGTATGAAACCTTTCTAAACTGCCAAAAATATTCAGCCTATGCATATGGCCTTAGAACCTTTCATGTTCTATTTTTTGTTCTTTTTTTGGTGCTTGCTTGCGAATTACAGATGAGCATAGATGAAAGCCTTTCCAAGGTCGTAACCTAATTAGCACAGACCTGGCAAGTGGGCTATAGTATAGGAAGTGGGGTGCTGCTGCTTTTTCTATTTTCAGCCAGGCTTGCTTTTGTTTTTGAGGAGTGTTTCTTCTGTATCTTGATGCTCTAGCTAACCTTTGTTAGATGCCCTCTAATCTGGGTTGAGATTTAGGCAAATAATTTATGGATTTAAACTATACAATTACAATGCAATGCCTTAAGGGTATTCATAGAAAAGTTAAGTTTAAGTCGGTTTTAGTTTGTAAGAAATAAAGTTTTACGTTTGCACCGTGTGCAAAAGGAAAGATATTCTGTATTCTCTATGGTATTCTTTATTCTAATATTAATGTTCTCATTATCAAGTTCTCTAACTTCTTGCAATGGCAGTTACCACCACAAGGTGGCGACCCACTCTCTGTATTGCTCCATTATCATCAGCGTTCCACTGATCTCTCTGTGTCGTCATCCTCACCAGAATCCAATCTGTCACGCTGTGGCTTTCGTGGATCCTCACACATAGGAGTCCCATACCAGACAAAGGTAAAGCATCATGCTGATTTGGGAGCTTTGTTGTGAATATCCTGCTGCTGCCACCACTGTGACAGGCTTGTGTGGGAACTAGTTGCATATATGCAAAGCATATCAATGTGTCATTAAAGTGTTTTTTGTATTTTTTTTTTTTTTTTTTCTGAGGAAGTGGTCAGCATAGTCAAAGTGTCTTTGTGGTTATCATAGCCCAGGGATGGCCAAGCTAAGGTCTGGGGGCAATTGGGGCATCTTTTCATACCTTTAATGCAGCCTGTCATGATGTCTAAAAAATGATAATGTGGCCTGTTTCATTAATCTAATATTAATATCCTCAATAGATCACTTGTAATTTGGTCGCAAACTGGTGCTTCCAATTTTGCATCTGCCCTTGCTTCCTTATATTTTTCAGCCTATGGCCCGCAAGCAAAAAAGAGTTTGGCTATGACAGCGGTGGCCAATCAGATCCGGTTGCCATTTTGTCTGGAAAGTTCTCTGTACATGAATGTTTTTTGTCTAGATTCCTTGGGGTGCTCTCTTGAGTTGCCCCAGTGCGCACATCCTTGAGTGTAAAGCCTTGACATTCTGCCTTTGTGTGTGTGTGTGTGTGTTTTAGGGCCCAGGATGTTCTCACCCGTATGACAGTGCCCATGTGGCTATGACGTATACGGGCCTGGCCAGCCTCATCATCCTGGGAGATGACCTGAGCCGCGTGAACAAGCAGGCCTGCATGGCGGGCTTGAGGGCCCTGCAGTTGGAGGATGGGAGGTGAGTGAAGGCCATAGAGCATGGCAGTCTTTGCTCTTTTTTGCCCTCAACGGTGCCTTCCACTACCCCCCTAAATCTGGCATAGATGTGATTCTTCCTGAAATATCAGGATTTCAGGCCTGATAGCATTTAGACGCCGTGCCTGATTTCAGCCGTACCAACATGACTGTGGGAAATAATGCTTGCTTTGAGATATAAAGAGGTGGGATTAAAGTAAAATTTGAACATTTTCTTCTCATTGTACTTTCATAGAAGTGATGAGGATTGATAAATGACATGTTCTAAGTTAAATGTGCATCCGTGCATGGCCATCACTGCCTACTATCTGAAGATATGGAATTTGCGTAAACGTTCTAAAAGTGCGATGCAAATATAACACTCCCACCCGGGCCCACCTCCCTGCGATGGAGGAAAAGTTCAGGTTCAGGATTTTTTGTCACTATCAGCCCTGGGATTTCCTGATTTTTAGACATAAAAATATGACCCTCGTAAATTGTCCAGATTAATTAAACAGAGGGGAAGGCAGGTTAAACTGTATTTTGTATTTAGGCCTATATTTACAGGTAATGGGTCAGTAGGGTGAAGTATGGTAATTTGGGACACTTTTTTTGCAATTTTGCTGATTCTTGCCATGGGCTGTATATTTTCCTGCTTTTTTGCCCTTGGCCAATCACATCCCTGATCTGGGGTTGGGGTGAGGGTTAAGAGGGTTAGATTCAGGGTTAGGGTTAAGGCAATGCCTTTCAGACAGTGCAGCCTAGAAGGTGTCATTGAGGGCAAGAAAACACCATCGAGCGGCCATGGCTTTTAGAGGAAGAGATGCCATTATATTACTGTAGGGCCCCTGCTAGTGCTGAGTCATAGTCAACTTTTCACCACTGTTTGAGGTATCCTTTTAGTCAGACAATTTGTTTTGGTACCATCCCCAAATAACTTTGGATGACATTTAGTCACAAGAAGGGTGGATAAATGCAAGTTTTATCCCCAACAGTCATCAAGAATATCCACTGTACACTTCTGGGTGGAGGACTGTCGCAAAAATCACCTCAAAATACTGTAAAAGAAAACCTAGTGACATGACAACCCTGACATGCCAAAGCATGACATTTAAACTTTTTTTGCCAGAAGACATCGTTAGCATGTTCTAGCAGTGCCAGCAAGTGTTGTTTGGAAGATTCTGTATGCATTATGTTTCTAGTTTTATAGCAGAAAGTTGCTAAGTACATCGATGTTACTATTGAAACAAGCTCACACAAGCACTTGCAGCACAACCTAAACGCACTATGTTTCCATAACATCATGTTATGACAAGCATAGTTTCGTCAAGTCGGAAAATTTGGCGCTTTGTTACACATATAAGTGTTTACCTAAGTTTGTATTGATTATGAACTGGACCTTAGACTTGCAGGCACCTGGTGCTAAGCTTTCCAACAGAACAATCTTTTTCGGTCAGGAGTATAGAGAAAACAATGCCTGGTAATCTGGGTTTGCTCATTTGTTTATTATTTACTAGCATAGAAGTGCATACAAAGCAGATAATGTGTCAGAAATTGCATCATAAATTGCAAACATAAAAGTTGATTATTGATAAATATTGTCGATAAACATCAAGTGTCTTTAAATGCTCTTTTTATTGTGTTTGTTGCCCTTTCAGTTTTTCTTTTCCAACTCTACTGTATGTGATGATATTGGTGAGAGCACTATTTGTGGGTGCCGTATGTTCCCATGAAGTTTGGCTGAGCATTAGACATTTAGTGGTGACGTTCTCATGAAGTTCAGGTCATGACCTTTGCACTTCTGTTACTTACCCTTCAGCAGTTGAATTGAAAGAGCACAGTCTAACAATGACCAGCAGTTCCTCATTTTCCACCAGTGCTAAAGCCCCATGTCCTCTTGTTTTTTTGCCTATGGTTTCACAAGGGTCTAAAACATGCTCTGGGCATGAAACTAGCTCACAGTGTCACAGAAAAGGACTGAGGACCCTTTATCTCACCAGCTTGTGGAAAAATCAGAGTATGTATGCAAACAGTTTGGTTCATGAGGTCATTTTGTATTGGTCCAATCAAGGGAACGCAGGGACAGTGAATCTTTTCACCATCCACAACAAACCCTCTGTCATAAGCGAACCCCGAATGGAAATCTGGGGGGCCAGCGGTTGGTTCTTGAGATGGAGGGGAATACTCATATTCCTTGTTGGGTTTGGCTTGTTGTTTTCAGTTTCTACGCTGTGCCAGAGGGAAGTGAAAACGACATGCGTTTCATCTACTGTGCGGCCTGCATTTGCCACATGCTCGACGACTGGTCGGGAATGGACATCAAGAAGGCCATCGACTACATCAGAAAGAGCATGGTGAGTCGAGAACGAGCAGGCGAACGAGCGAGCGAGCGAACGAGTGTGCAAGAACATGTTTAACCCCCTCTATTCAGCATAAGCTGCAGCTTTGCACGTGAGCAGTGAAGCGCCTTTAGGGAATACTACAGTTGTCATCATGGCCCCATTTTTTTTTTTAATTCTCATGCGAGCAAATCGCTTGACTCATCGTGCAAGGGAACTAAAATAGATTCGCTTATTTTCACTCCGATTGGCAGTCAGCTAGGGAGACAATCATGTTGGAGGAAGTACATCACTGAGTTCCTGTCTTGATTTCTTTTTTTTTTTTTATTTGCTTTTTAAATAGATTTACCCACACAAAAAGGATTGCAAAGCAATCCGAGGCTTCCCTCTCCCCATTCTTTCTAAACCGAGGCAGGTCACTAGAGTAGAGATGAGATTCCGAGTCAAGAGACCAGACGGAGCTTACTGGACAGGCCTACGTCCTGCCCTGCCCTACCCTACCCAGCCCTGCCCCCTTTGTCTTGTTTGGGATGCGTTCCACCACCCACAACCCTAATGCCGTAATCCCACAAAAGATTATATAATCCACCCCCACACACACACCCCGCAGAGCTGCCGTAGTCCTGTCTGGTGATTGTTGCAGATTACATTGTCCAGTGCTGTTTATATATATATATATATGTGTGTGTGTATGTGTGTGTGTGTGTGTGTGTGTGTATATGTTTGTTCGTGTGTGTGTATGTGTTTGTTCGTTCATGTGTGTTTGTTCGTTCATGTGTGTGTGTTTGTTCATGTGTGTGTGTTTGTTCGTTCGTGTGTGTGTTTGTTCGTTCATGTGTGTGTTTGTATTTGTGACATGGTGGCCACTACAGCAATGTATGGAAGCCTTACCGCTTAGCATGCACACACACACACACACACACACACACAGAAAAACACACATAGTGTTTACAGCACTGGCTGTAAGATGGGCGGGTTCTCTGCGGGCCCTCCCTATAACTAGATGTTATGATGGGGACGGGAGGCCCCCACTGGGCCGTAATCTTCTTACTGATTCAATTATGGCTCGTCTATTAACCCCTAAAGATGGGCAGCGTGATGCTTATGGAGGGGCTGTTGACATTAAGCATCTCCCCACACACACACACACACACACACACACACACACACACACACACACAGAGAGAGGATACATTTTAAGGCTTTTGTTTTGGTCTTTGGCACCAACGTTGTTGTTTCCGTTTCTGTTTTAATTTTGTTGCGTAGAGGATTTGCTCTTGCGTCTGTACTAGACTCAGATTGCGGAGGCGTCAGTCTTGTTGGCCAGCGTTGGTCGTGGTCCATCTGTCCACCGCCGTAAAGACGACTGCGACCGCTGGCTATCAATCGCCATTTAAAAACTAAGTGGGCTTCCAAATGGGGATGCTTAACTGTTTTGGTATTTGTGTTTATCTCTGGATGGGATAATTGTGTGTGTGTGTGTGTGTGTGTGTGTGTGTGTGTGTGTGTGTGTGTGTGTGTGTGTGTGTGTGTGAGATGAGGAGCCCACATGAAGTCAGCTTGTGCCACTCGCTGTGTGAGCGTATTAATTGAGCAGTTTGAGCTTAAGCCATGCCAGACATCCATCTGCCCTCCTCATGCATATGCTACCCATCACAATATCACAGGGAAGTCACCAATCAGTGAGCAAAGCTTGGAATTGTGTTTGGGGGGGGGAAAAGTCACTGACCCATATGCTTCTCTCTCTCTCTCTCTCTCTCTCTCTCTCTCTCTCTCTCTCTCTCTCTCTCTCTCTCTCTCTCTCTCTCTCTCTCTCTCTCTCTCACAGTCCTATGACAACGGTATTGGGCAAGGAGCTGGCCTGGAATCACATGGTGAGTCAGGTTGACCTTATTTGACTGAGCTGCAATGTGTCAAAGTCACCTAAAACCTCTAACCTCTCCCTAATGATTTTTCTTTTGCACATTTAAAGGCAGAAAAGGACTTGTTTTGCAATTTTACAACATTTCTCCCTCTGCAATTAACCCTCCTTAAAGCAGGTGTTTCGTTGGTCAATTATCAGTGAACCACTGTAATTTCAATGGATGCCGTTTCCTTAGGACAATTACTATTACACACCCAGAAGCTTCAGGGAATAAAGATGGGCTTCTGTAATGTAGCTATGGCACGAGATACATTTACTTTTAACTGTGCTGCAAATCATAGCTTGCATCCTTGCTGCCAGTCGAGGCTTTTAATATAAAACTAATAAATAAAAATTGACACCCCAAAAAAGCTGATTAAAAAAAGCGAAGGCAGAAATGATTGAAGGAGAGCATTGTTGTCGTTTAGTGATTGAGTGCTCTCCTGTTCTGTTGGAGTTGGACCGGGCTCAACCTCTGTGGATGAGTAGGCAGTTAAATGCTAGGCTGTGGTCGTCTGACAGACAGCTCAGGAAGAGCTCTTATGATGGATGGCTTCTCTGTCACCCTCACACACACACACACACACACACACACACACACACACACACACACGCCACAGTGCATGCATGTACGCGCAGGGATGAATTCTACTGCCTACCCAGACTTGTCATTACACTCTCTCTCTCCCTCTGTTTCTTTTTTTTCCCTTCCCCTCTCTCTCCCCCTCTTTCTCTCTCTCTCTTCCCTTTGTACTTGTTCTCACATACTCTCTGTTCTGTGTTTGTCTCTGTTCCGTGTCTGTATTCCTCTGCACTTTTCTTGCTCTCTCCTGTTTTTTTTTCCCTTCTTCTGACTCCCTTTCTCCATCTGTCTCTCTTCCATACCCTCGTCCGACCTTGTTCCTCCTCCTCTCTTTCATTCTGTCACTCTCTTTCCCTCTCCCTCCATCTATCCCTCCCTCCCTCCTTGGCTTGCGGTAACCCCCCCTCTTCCATACCCCCGTACGACCCTGTTCCTCCTCTCTCTTTCCTTCTCCCTCTACCTCCTCTCCATCTCCCCCCCCCCACGCCATTTTCGATCTGTCAGGCGGTTCGACGTTCTGTGCCGTGGCGGCGCTGTGTCTGATGGGGAAGCTGGAGGAGATGTTCAGCCAGCGGGAGCTGGACCGCATCCGGCGCTGGTGCATCATGAGGCAGCAGAACGGCTTCCAGGGGCGGCCCAACAAGCCCGTGGACACCTGCTACTCCTTCTGGGTGGGCGCTACTCTGGAGGTAAAGAAAACAGTCGTGATGATGACGTGAAAAGATGATGATTGGCTTTTCTTTTTTTTTTTTTTTTGCACTCAACGGTGCCCTCCAGGCTGCGCTACTACCTTCAGGGCTCTACTCCCCCACCCACCAATTTAGGGTTAGGGTGAAGTTTGAGGGGGTTAGGGACAGGGTGAAGGTAGTGTCTTCGTGGTAGTGTCTTCCTGGAATGTGCAAAAAACAACATTGAGCCATGAAGACGTGAAGCCCCCAAATAAATAAAAATAAAACTAAATTAAAAAAAAGGAACACCCAGTGGTGTTCCACCAAGTGTGGATAGACACCTGATGAGTGACAGGAGGAGAAAAAAAGACAACAAGAAAGCGGTAAAGCAAGCCGTGTAATAACACAACATGGAGCAGTGGGGGAATTTTACCATCCCAGTTCCCATTCTTTTGAAAGCGTCATGGTATGAAGAGTAAATAGGGGAGCGCTTCAAAGCAGTGAGGCCTCGTTAAAAAAGGAAAGGCATTATCTAGCTTCTGTGGAAGCCTGACGGCCTCTAGTAGTTTGTTTAGGTAAATCCGACACCCCCACCCACAAGGCAAACACAACACACACCCCTCCACACACACACACACACACACACACACACACACACACACACACACACACACACACACACTCACACGCTCTTCATTGCTCATCGTGGCAATGAATAAAAATTCTGAGTGTGTTTTGCCAGTCTAGCAAAACAGCTACTAAGTCAGTGCCGTTTCAAAACAAACACTATTTAGACAGAATCACGCATTGAGGAGAGGACAGGCACCCTTTTCTCTGCTCTACTCATACCTAAAAACAGCTGCGGCTGTAGGTGGGCCTAGGATACAAAGTGCTCTTGTAGACAGGAGAGGGAGAGAGAGAGAGAGAGAGGAGCTTAGCTTAGCTGTAATGCCGTGCTATGGAGGCAAGACAGGAAATCAGCTTCCTCAGCAGGCAAACAGACTTGGCAGTGTAAGCATGCACTTAGACACACACACACACACACACACACACACTGAGGTCGGTCAGTTCTCTCACCGAAAGCTGGCACTCTCAAACGTGTAATGAAGACTATAATGAAGAATCGCCACAGGGAGGGGAAAGTAGGGACAAAGCTGTGGAGGCATTGTCTGTGTGTGTCTGTGTGTGTCTGTGTGTGTGTGTGTGTGTGTGTGTGTGTGTGTGTGAAAAAGATGTGAACTGAGGGTAAGCTTCTGATATCGTGCAAGCCTGTTAAAGACACGCAGGAAGGGATGAAATTGAGGTTACATTCTCATGACTGTAAAGCTTCTTCCATAATTGTTACTTTGGTGATAAAAAAGAAAAAAAAAACTATCAGTAGCAGAATCCTTCATTTGTAATTATATAGTTCAAAGTGTTTGAAGCCGCCCTCCCCCTCTTGAGAAGGATTTATGAGACTCCTGTTACTACTTGCACTAAATTAAAGTCTCTCCGGAAACATCACGGTCAATGACATTGGGGGCCAATATAATTAGATTGAAAGTGTGCATGCCGTGAACTAGAATGCGTACGGTTTGAATGATGCATTTGAAGCCATTAGGCTTCCAAGGGTTCTCCCAGTCTTTTGAATCGGTGAAAACTCTTAGTAGTCTTTTCAGGCTGATTTTAAGTCATTGTGTTTTATCATTTTTTGGTATCATTGCATATAAATGGGCACATTATTGGCATGTAGGCCACATTTTGCATATGTGTCATAATTACCATGTATGGTTTTGTCTCATTCCATTACTGCTATTGTCCAAAGTTGGTAATGGTAATTTCCTATTGTTGTTGTGGGTGTCGCATGTATGTAACCCCACCCCCCCACCATGCAGATGCAGACTACCACTGTAATGATGGCATGCTTTCGTTCATGTGAAAAGTGTGCATAATCAAATGAAAATTGTGTGTGTGTGTGTGTGTGTGTGTGTGTGTGTGTGTGTGGGTGGAGTAGAGGGAGTAGAGGGGGGAAGGGTCATATTTGTTTTCTCATGTCTTGTGTTGAACTGACCTCTTTTAAATGACCCCCCTCCCCTCCCCTCCCCTCACCCCACCCCCAGCTTCTGGATGTGTTCAAGTACACCAACTTTGAAAAGAACCGGAACTACATTCTGTCCACCCAGGACCGGCTGGTGGGAGGGTTCGCGAAATGGCCCGACAGCCACCCAGGTAAGATAACACCCAACTTTCCACACGGAGGCTGCCGCACAAGTGTGGGGTTTGGCCTTTGTCAGCTGAAACCACAGTGGAATAAGATACTCAGGCCTGTTGCTCAGCCTATATAATTTCTGAAAGGTGTTTGTCTGTGGAGTTTAGGTCAGTGTGTGAGAATCTCAAATCTGCATTGTTTTCACTGAATACCTTTGTAAGTGTTCAATTGAGAGCGGTACTTGAAACGGAAATACAGTACGAAAACCTAAACGCTTTGTGGACAACATGGCTGTCTCCTTACTATTTCAAATATCACTTGAAACAGCCTTGTAGTCTTACAAGGGCACAGCACTCTCTCACTCATTCATTCAGATGGAGGATAGGACATCATTTACATTGATTAATCTCATATTGAAAAGAAGCCCCCCCCCCCTCACTCCTACTAATGTGGAATCCCATTATGTTGTGTCACCCCCATTGTGTTTTCATTATAATTCAATTTAGTACACATACTCAGCCAGAAAGCTTTTAACAGACTCCCATGGGAGGAGTGAGGTCGGTAGGGGTGGGTAAAATGGGCCGCTCATACATAATTCATGTTTCCTTAAACAGCCTGTCTCACTCGCAGTGTCTTGTCATATATTTCATGTCTTGTGTATGTTTTCTTCTCAATCTCCCCCCTTACTCTGATCTGAGGACAGTTGAAGTGAGTGTCCTACATAATCCCATGTATTATATTATATAATATAATATAATCTGTAATGCCATACATTGGGACTGTACAGAACATGTATGAAAAACTGTACATTTGCACTTAAACTTAAATCTGACCTTTCAACCCCAACTTATGAAATGTGTTCTGTGTTTTGGCTGTTAGTGAGTCAAAAGAGCTTTGAGTGTGTGTGTGTTTGTTTTGGCGGGGAAGCTGTCAAAGTGTGGGCCTTAAGATTGGCTCGGTATTGTTTTCCTCCTTGACTTTGAGAAGCCCAAGTGTTGGCCTATCAGTAGCAGATGCTGTATCGCATCACGTCGCTGACCTACTTTCCCCTCGCTCTCTCTCTCTTTCTTTCTCTCTCTCCTCCTATCTCTCTCTCCCATCTTTTCCCTCCACTTCATTTTTTTTCTCCCCTTTTTCTCCTCCCTCTCTCCCTCCTCTCCCCTCCCTCATCTCTCTATATATATGAAAATCTCACTCCTCTCTCTCCTCTGTTGTGGTCTCCTCTCTCTCCCCCCTCTCCCCCGCCCCCTGCCTCCTCTGTCACTGTTGTCTGCTCCAGACCCTTTGCACGCCTATTTCGGGATCTGCGGCCTGTCGCTGATTGGCGAGGCCAACCTGCGGCGAGTGCACCCTGCCCTCAACATCAGCCAGAGGGCCTTCGAGCACCTGCAGCAGCTGCAGCGGTCATGGAGAGAGACCTGCACATGACAACGTGCCACCAACCAGACGACCGACCCTCTCGCACTCGACACACACACACACACACACACACACACACACACACACACACAAACTCTTAAAAACCATCTTAGCCTCTGATGCCACGTGCATTATTCTCAGTCCTCACCCTGACCTGAGTTAACTTAGCAATAGTATCAGAGCTGTTGCTCGGCAGCGGGTAGTGGTTCAGGAGCGCAAGTGAAGGGGTTGGTGTGGGGGGGTATTTCGGGTTGGGGAGGGCAGCGAAGTGGGGGGAGGTTGGGTGATGAATAAATGATTAGGGTCCGGCATAATAAATTATTAAGCGGGATCTGTCAGAGTGGAACTTGGCCCTGGGTCGATCCTTACACAAGGATGGAGTTTAGCCTCTGCGCCTCACATTTTTGTTTTGTTTGTCTGTTTGTTTGTTTGTTTTGCTGAGCCGATGATGTAGCTGTACTACCTCTTCCACCTAATTTCCTGGAGAGGTTCACAGATACTGTATTTCTACATTTATTACTTTGAAGTCAATGTCTGACTTGCTAATTGCCTTGAACTTAGGTTGTCGCTCCGGTCTTTCTTTTTTTTTTTTTTTTTTTTGCTCTAAGTGCTATCGTTCAGAGATGTCAGAGGAAACTCTTACCTTGCCTCAGTCAAAGGGGTCGTGACCTTTTTATGTTTTTAGTATTTTTTCCTTACAGGTGCCACTTACACAGCAAACCCTATGAAGGTCATCTCTTCACACTAGTGATTGTTACCTAACACGTGTAAACAGTAAACAAAACACAGGATTAGAAACTGATGCTGCAAATGGTTTTTAAGTCACCTCATTTCATTTGAAGCACCTTAGCTGAAGACCATAAGGTGATTTTAACATGGTCCACCAGTAACTCCAGCATGAAACTATTGATTCCAGTTAATGTATATTGTTATGAGGACTTTTCAGAAGCTCATAGTAGAGGCTGATGCTGCAAAGCAGCTTTAGATAGAACCTATTTAAAGGGATTTTCCACATTTTTATGAAAATGGGTTTATCACCCTCTTACCTGGAGTTACATATGTAGGTAAAAGCATTTTGGTCTCAGTGCATGCATTTAGCTTAGCATAGGCGCTGGAAAGTAAAATAGGCAAGAAGTTGCTATCTGGCTACTTTACATTCCAATGCCTATGCTAAGCTAAAGCTAAAATAAGCAAAAATTGGGGTTGCCAGACTAGGAAAACGCATGCACTGAGACCAAATTGCTTTCACCCACATACGTCACTTCTGGTAAGAGGGTCAATTACCCATTTCCATAAAAAAAAGTGGAATATCCCTTTAAAGGAATTATCTGCAGAGAATCAACAAGTAGTTCTGTTATTTCACATAGCAAATGCTGTTGATGGCGAAAATGACCAAATTTCGTGCAACACAGACCGAAACAGCAGCCAATGCAAACAGATGCAGGCATATAAAACCATTTCATATGCCTGCATCAGTTACAGTTAGCTGCTCTTTCGCCATTTTGGTCTGCATTGTACGTTATTTGGTCATTCTCACAGCTATCAGCACTTCCACTTACGTGAAACAACAGGGCTGCGGGTTGATTTACTCTGCATATATCCTTTATAATCTAGCACCCACAAGCCTGTTCCTCATGGCTGAAATGTGCCACGGACAGCAGTAACTGTGCACTCTACCCTAGAATGGGCCCTCAGTAATCTGCCTGTGTTGCTGCAATTTGGCTGCAGTCTCTTTTTGGGGAAAAAAAAGAAAAGACTTGTGAATGTTAACTCTCATGAGGAACAAAATAATGAATACTAATAGTGAAACTGAATTTATTTTTTCTATACTTTGTAGAAGTATTACTTGTTGATATTAATTGTTAAGTTTACTTTTTTTTTTTTTTTTTTTGAAGTGCTCTGTGCTTTTGGTGATCTCACAGTGTGATATACAGAGGAATGAAGAGATGATGGAACTTGAATTGAATGAAATAACTCTTTCTCTTTCATGGTAGAACAAATTCATTTATGCCATTGCTGAAGAGGCAGAACATATTTAATGGAAATAAATACAGTTCTTAATTTCTTGTGTAGTTTCTTTTTGCAAGTATTTGCTTGAATTGAAATATAATCCTTAATAGACGAGCCTGACTTGTCCATGTTTGACCAGACACGCTCAGAAAGAGTGTTGGAATCATTGTAATGCTGAAAGCTCACTGTAAAATCACTGTCTTCATCACAATACATTTGTCATTATTTAGACCTTAGCTTCATACAGCAACTTCCATGAAAATTGTCCCATTCCCCTCCTCTGCAATGATGGCTGATTGTATTGTGCTTACTCATGCACAGCTGATTATTTGGGTGGGGGTGTGGGGACAGGACAGGTGCACTCCACAAATTGTAATTCCCAGATGTGTGTGATGGAAGCTGTTTTACAGAGACCACATTTGCATTTACCTTTATCTCATGCTTACTGTAAGTGCATCGGAAGCAAAGAGCATGATGATTTCTCTTGGACTTCTGGCCATCTGGTTACCCTATAGGCAAGGGGATAATGTAATACCAGAAATAACCTTTCTAGCTGGGGAGAAAAAACGGCACTGCATTTCCTGTGATTCAGCAGGAAGAGCACTTAGTAGATTGATGTCACAGGGCATAGGGGTCTGGCATGATTCAGATTTATGAAGAGACAACGACTAATTAAAGGGTTTAGTATTCGGTAATATAGCATGGCCTTTACACTGACACACACCTTACATCTATTTCTAACAAATATTATAGTATTAGCCTAATAATTTGCAGAGCAGCATTTCACATGGCAATATTTCAATTGCATTATTAAATTGTTTGAACATTTTGTGTAGCCTACATTGAGTAGGCTATTTAATTATTTATTTAGTTATTTATTGTCTTTTTTTGATGGTCAATGGTAGGTTAACTGTTAAACAAGTTCATTCTGTAGCCAATGCCGCACACAAAGAACGCTTGGAGCTGAGTCGAGACATCACCGAATGAGCGCACGAGCTTACGCCCAGGGAGGGAGGGCGGGGCTTTTGTAGATCTGAGATGATTCTTCAACAATTTGGCTTTAAAGCTACTGGCAGCCTATATTCTTTATATTTCATATAGGCCAAGGGAACCAACGTGGGATCTTAGATTTAGGTAGGCTAATGTGATATTAATACAGGTTTTGTAAACCTGGCCCATAGCCTATAGTCACAGGTGCATCCCTGATTTTTTTTTTTCCTGCTGGTAATTTTATTTTTACTTAATTTTTTTACTCTCGACACAAGGCTTGTCAAGATGTCGGAGTCAGAGGAATTGACTGAGTTCGGATGTTTAGTCGACTCAATAACAACAGGAGAGGTAAGCGACTATCGTTTCTATCTTAGACCATAGGCTACAGAACGCGGGAGTCGGGTGGTTTCACCTCGTTGCTTGGTAGCATGAAACAGGGATGCTGCTCACCTCGATGCAGCATCCTGTAATTTTAACGCCCTTGGCTCTAGTTTAATTGATGCCAGGAAATGTGTTGTGAAGAGAAACAACCTTGCATAAATGTGCTTACTCTATTTCATAGCCCGATGGAAATGCATTGCATTTGAACAGAGAACTCAAATGTGAAAGACATTCTGCCTTCACACATGCTGAAGGATACGGACAATCTTTCAAATGCACGCCCACTAGTTTGGCACCGGTTGCATTAATGTGCGGATTATGTATTTTATTACAATGGGAAAAAAAATGCAGATTTGGTAAATGCCTCATTGGAACTTGCCTATCGAGCGTGCACCTGTGCGGACGGGTTAGAAGGTGTGTCTGTCACCTCGCATCGGGTGTCATTATAATGCTTGCCTTCTCTGCCCAGCTGTAATCTTTCAGGAAAAGCCATGACGTTTCCTATGCTTCATCCTTTGTGTTTTGTATTGTAGCCCATATTTTTATGTGTAAGGAAGGACCTTTAAATCGCAGCCTTTATGAAGAATAGTCGCATAAGATGGCTATTTTTGTAGACATGGCACCGGCACAGCCCATTCATCGCAAGCATTCCGCAATGCAAATTAAACAACTAAACAAATGACCATGAAGAAATTATAAACTCGAAACTAATGAACATCGGATTGAAATAGTCATACAGGCCATTTTCAATAGCCATTTGCTTGAAACATTAGCCAATCCTAGGCCTAGTCTAACCATTGCGTCTGCACGAAGCATGCCAACTCTTATCTTGATCAGGATTGTGTCAATTAGCCATAAAGCAAATCTTTCCCCTCCTAGAGTTTGGCCACGCTTGATCCTCGGCAACTTGATACTTTTACCTCCCCCTTGCAACATTTGTTACTATGGCGATTCCGCTGTCTCCACCCAGCTTTAGGCAGCACACTGAGCCGCGCGCTCCTCAGCCATTCAAGTGCTGCTGACTCACGTAACCGGGCTCATCAATAACGCCAGGTCACGTTGGTTAATTCATTAGTTAGCCGTTCTCCCGCTGTGGTCGGGTACCCCTCAACTCTTCTTAAGAAGTTAGCTGGTGAACTACTATAAGTCAATGATGTCTGCAGTGTCTCGACGCAGTTCGATGTTGGGGAAAGATGTAAGTAGAGCTTTGCGCAGTATTCCAGACGTATTGATCAGGATGTCTGGGAGGTTACTGTTTTCACGGAATCGTCTCTTACAGCCTATTGTCTGTTCAAATGTTGTGATCTCTCTCCATTAGCTTGCTTGCGCGCTAGCAGTGGTGTTACTGTCCGAAACGACTAGGTTTGAAAGCTACACGTCTTATTGCTTTTAAGGAGAACGTAACAAGAGCTTTAAGATCAAGCGAATTATGTTACAGGGACAACTTAATGTAGCCTAAAGAGTGTTGCACGTCTGAACTTTCAGAGGGACTACTTCCTCACCCATCCGCAATGTCGTTGATCTTTTTCGCCTCAGTGATGGCACGGATGCTTGCCGATGGTGTCCTGTTCCATGTAGACAGTGTAATTGATCCATTAGGCTACCCGGTTGATAAAGCCAATTCAACGCATTAAAATGGGATTCAATCTGAAAGCATCGGTCTCAGACTGTCCACTTTGTTATCCATTTTGTTTACTTCTGCTTTGTATAGCCCAGATTCTCTATAGTCACGAGTTAGGAGCGGTTTTCGGTCTTCCACTAACGAGCACATTTAATAAGCTACATAGGTCTGACTTAACGTCAGACAGACTTACTGTAATAACATCAATGTTTTAGCCATGGAGCAAACGGTTTTGTATGCTGTGTCTATTGAGTGAATCACCATTGTGTCTATATTTCAAATGCGTAAGTGCAAATAAAAAAGGCGCATGTTATGAATGAGCTTAGTTTCATGTCGTCTGTCTGATGCTGTTTTTCAGGTTCCAATCAAGAACATAGAGCGGGAGCTCATTTGCCCAATATGCAAAGAACTCTTTACGCATCCGCTCATATTGCCCTGCCAGCATAGCGTATGTCACAAGTGCGTGAAAGACTTTTTGCTCAACAATGAAGACTCCTTCAGCACCGACGGAGGATCAGAATGCTCCAACCCTGGGAGTCCTCGTTCCAGAGTGCCGTCTCCAAGCATGGAGAGGCTTGATCGGCTTGTACGATCAGGTATTGATCTATGAATATGAGCCAAAATCGAGAGCCTAACTTAGTTGCCTTATTTTATTGCATATCAAAGATCAAGAATGCATCTATTTTGGTACCTGTTGTAGGCTACACAAACATCATGTGATGGGCAATAAACACCATAAAAGTCCAGAGGGTTGAATTAAAAAGCCAGTGAAAAACATAAATCAGTCCTATAAGGCCAGTGGCATCCAGGATAAATGGGCCAAGTTTTTGTCCTGCTTATTTGCAATTTTCATTTGACATGGCAGGGACAACTTCAACTCCTTCAACACATTCAAGGAGTAAGCTACTGGATCTTGTTTGGCTCACCTACATTTTAAGCACAGATTTGTTAAGGATGCTATTCAGTTAGTCTTTTTGAGACTTTTAATTATTGCATGAGATGGCATATCTGGCTCTGAATTCAATGCACTATATTTCTTTCTTGAGAATTTTGTTGATCTATAATTTGATTTCAAATGTGAATAATTACCAACATTATGATTTTTTCAATATGACATAACAGCATTTGGTCCTGCCAAAACACATGAAATGGTAACATAATAACTTGTGGTGGGTGGTTGTGTACGGAGTTGAAAGCGTAAAGTTCAGTGACTAAATGAAATCTATTGTTTTAAAGTTCTCCGCTCTCCCCTAATACAATATCTTGGCAAGTTGGAGCCATTTCTGCTAATTAGCTGAAAAGGCTTTAAAAACCAGAAAGAACCATGACCATTTGAGAGGGTATTTATTATCTAATTTTTTACGACATGATTTTTGTATAAATCATTAACTGCAAGGTCTTCTAAATTAGTTGAGCTTGATAAGCACTTTTATATCCCAATGGAATGATGGAATGATGGAACGTTGTTTTGATTGGCATGCAGCTTTTTACCACACAGGATAAGCACATCACTGTTTTTGTTAGCAAGGTATTTATACACCTTCTTATTCTCTGTTAGGAGGCAGGGAAATTAGAAGAGCTGGTCAGTACAGTTCCCTTAAGTTCTTTTTTTATCACTGCTGTGCCTCCATTTGTATGTGTGTGTGTGTCTTTAATCAGGTCTTGCATCACACTCTGTTTACATTTTGTTGTCTTGTTAGTCTTACTCCACTTCTCTGTTGTCTCTTGCTTGCAGCCACACTGAGAAAGTCGTTTGGAGGGAGAGGTAGATGTGGGTTCCAATGTTTATCTAGCTGTAGTGAGTACAGTGTTTCTTAGATCCCCCCTGTGACTGTAGACCTGAACCCCCCCTTTATTCTGTGCAGCCAACACACCACTGATGATGGCATCCTCCTTGTGAATATACAGTTCTGTGACCCACCCGGACAAGGTGTGACTGTCTTGGTCCCTTTTATGGTTTACCTGACCAACAAAAAAAAAAAAGAAAAGTCTACTGAGCAAATTACTGTACCTGGAAATATCATCTTACACGTTGGTGTAGCCTAGTTCAGAGTATTGTGAAAGTGCACACCTTTACATTGTGAATAGTGGTATGGACAATGTAGAAACGGATACCCTGCAGTTGCATGTGAATTTTCACTGTCTTGAGGGAATGGTACGTTTATGTCCGTGAAACCCAAAGGGAGACTTTGCATTCATGGTGAGCAGGGGAGGGCAAGTGGAAGGACAAGCGAGAGAAACACGGTGCGCGTTGTCAAGGAAATGCTCCCCGGACTGGAATCTCTGGGCTCTGGCGGTTAATAGAGACTGGAATGTCCCCTGGGATTTCTTCAGTTAGGCTCCTTGTGCATTGAGTACATTGTCAAGCACAACCAGGAAGAAGAAAGGGAAAGAAAAAGACAAAGATTTTTTTCAAAAGACTGACAAAGACTAGTACTTGGTCTTCATCCAACACAACAGGAGGTAAACACACATCGCTGAGTGTAGTCTATTGGGCCGTCCATTTCCATTGTCACCTCTATTTACTGATGTTGTTTGCCTAATTGAAATTCAGAGACTTCGGACTCCCGATGGATTAGTTGGTTAGTGTTCGAGTGCTAGTGGGGCTAAGCATGTTTGTACAGTAGAGTGTGTAATATGCTCAGTAGACATTTTTGCAGAAACAAGCAGTGGTGTTTCTATTACCCCCCCTCCCCCCCTAACCACTGAACACATGTGTGACTCCTCCTCTTCTCATGTGGTGCCCCCCTCCTCACTCTTCCCGATTAATGAATTAATCCAGAGTTAATCTGGCCATATTAGGACATTTGACATGAGATGCTGCCGATTTTTGTGCCCTCTTCCAACTGTGTCGGGCAAACACGAAGATAAACAAATTGTTAAGGCTACACGTCCTGTGTGGAAAATAGTTAGACACAATAGAGACACAATAGTTCCGATGTTTCTTATCATGTTTTTAGACTAATGCCAGTAGTCTTGCCATTAACACCTACGAGCTCACATTGTCGCATTGCTATAACTCAAAAAGTGTTTGTTGATTATCTGGTTCCGTAGGAAATGCGTGTCCTCCTCAGGTTAACAATACCCCACAACCCCATCCAATGATGACTCGTCAGTTTCTGAGTGCTTGAGAACCCCACCTCCCACCTCCTTCCCTCACTCCCTCTCCCGCCAATCAGCCAAGCACTTTCACTGCGGCAACAGCAGGCCTCAGCGTGCTTGTGTGTGTGTGTGTGTGTGTGTGTGTGTGTACACGCACATGCTCACACACACTGCCTCCCTTCTCCTTGTCCTCCCCTCTCTCTCTATCTGTATCTCTCTCTCTCTCTCTCTCTCTCTCTCTCTCTCTCTCTCTCTCTCTCTCTCTCTCTCTCTCTCTCTCTCTCTCTCTCTCTCTCTCTCTCTCTCACGCGCTGTGCTGCAGGCACTCTGTCAAACTGCCTGCCTGCTCAGCAACCTGCCCGCCTTCCTCTCCCTCTCCCACCAGAGCACCGTGGCCCGTCCTGTGTCCCGCCTTCGCTGTCTTAAAGAGTCCGCCGCACACGGCTCTCTCTCGAGTCACACGGCCCATCGCTCGCACCTTACGGTTAGGTAGCCTGTCTGCTTACACACTTCCATCCGACGTTACGGCCAGACCACCACCACCACCTCCGTCCCCATCCACATCGTGTCTAACCCCCCGTGTCCCACTGCACAAATCCTGGAATTCCATCCATCCTTCCCCCCTCTGGTCCTCGTTCCACCCCTTCCTGAAGCAGGAGGCCTCCCTCACATCCACACATCACTGCATGTTCCACCGACCCAGTGCCTGCTTGTCGCCCCACCTTGCATCCACTGTGGCGTGCGTGTGACGTAGTGCCGTGTGAAGACGCCATCGTTTTTATCTCTGGTTGTCCCTCCATGTCTCTGTCCTTTCTGTGTGCTTGCTTCTTATAATTTAGGCTTTTTATTTGCTCTGTGTTGTGATCATGCTGCTTGCATCCGTCATGCAGTTTGCCGTCAAGAATGCTTTCTTTCTCCTTTATTGGCAGTCTTAGCTCTGCCCTGTGAGTGAGTTTCCACTAGATTGTAATGATTTAGTTCCATGTGTGGTGGTAAATATTCAACAGAAAGACTGGTTTTTAAATCGAAAAAAGTATGTGAGTGTTCTGTGAGTGTTAGCACACTGATCTGGACAAATGAGTGAATCCTTTAATCTCCAGGAAACAATGCAAAGGACATCTGAGGTGTGCCGCTTCTATTTTCATCCGACAGAAGGATTAAAGTCTGCTCTCACTTCTCAACAATCTTGCTTAAATCTGCAGCTAATTTTAGAGTTAAAAGTATTTTGTGTAACTTTCGGAACAGTAGTTTCACACCTACTGATAAAATCTGGCACAGATTTTAAAACATTTTTTTTATCCATCATCTTTTTAGAGGTAACATTTTTTTGATGTTATGATTTTTTTTTTTTCCCCCTCCCTCATGTCCAGGTCATTGTCAGCAGTGTAAACATACTCTATCTCTTTGTGCGATCCTATTCTGAGTGACCCCAGCTGTAACATGAGCTGCCTGAGAATGACTAGTCTCTTCTCTTTGTCCTCTGTAGGTCGCTTCTATCTCAGGTGTGTCTGTGTGTGTGTGTGTGTGTGTGTGTTTCCACACACACTTCCACCTCTTTTCTAATTATCTTTACCGTGCACCCCCTTCCCCCTGCTCCCCTCATCACCGTGACACAAAATAGGATCCATCTCTTCGCCCGGATGGAGGCGGGCCTCCGTCACTCCCCGCATCACCACCTTCCCGTGCCCCGGTTGCCAGCACGACATAGACCTAGGCGAGCGGGGCATTAGCATGCTCTTTCGCAACTTCACGCTGGAGAGCATCGTGGAACGCTACAGGCAGGCGGCGCGTGCCGCCATCGCCATCATGTGCAACGTGTGCAAGCCGCCCGCGCTGCAGGAGGCCACAAAGAGCTGCATGGACTGCAAGGCCAGCTACTGCAACGAGTGCTTCAAGCTGCACCACCCCTGGGGCACGCCCAAAGCCCAGCACGAGTACGTGGGACCCACCACCAACTTCAGACCCAAGGTACTGTATGTTGAAAGTTTAGATATATGTATGCTGACTAAGGCACTCCCATTTCAATGACCAGTCCTATACATGGACATCTTAAAAACAAGGCCCACGTGTAGCGGCATGAGTGCCTTCTTCAGGGCAGTAACTGTATGTACTGTATGTTGACTTCGGCTAGCTACGAACTAGCTCAACTGAACAGAGCCTTTTTTATTTATTTGGACCAACACTGAATGGGTCAGGTTTTTAAATAGGTCCCATTTAAAAACCTATATTGCTGAATACAAATCTTCTTAAAAACTTCATAAGTGAGATTTGAAACAGATTTCTTCATAAGAATGGGTCTTATTCACCAACCAATGTCAGCACTCAGCAGTGTTAACATTTAGCTTCAGTAGCCATCAATATAGTATACCCAGACATCCCTATATCATCCTGTGCCTACAATGTTTAAGATACACAAAACAGTTGGCTCTGTTCAGTTGTATTAAAAAGTGCAATATTCATTGTCCATATTGCATGCTAGCTGCTTCATGATGATAGCGATGACAGATGGACACATTTAGTTTACATGTATATGAATCTGTTCTGTAGGTCCTGATGTGCCCTGAGCACGAGATGGAGAAGGTCAACATGTACTGTGAGGTGTGCAGGCGTCCTGTGTGTCACCTGTGCAAACTGGGCGGCTCCCATGCTAACCACAAAGTCACCACCATGAGCAGTGCCTACAAGATCCTGAAGGTAAAGTATCCAACCTCTGCCACCTGCTCATGAGAGTTAATTGATATTGTTGAATTCGAAAGTGCTCTGCAATGGGGTCGGAATCGGTATGCTGAGGCCTTTAGAGACGGCCTCAGTGGCAGAGGAGTTTCATGATCATAATGGCTAAATGGCTGGTGCGATCAATGCCTGATTGTCTAGGATGACTGCGCTATTTTTTTTTTTTTTCAACACGCTGTCTGCAATCCATCTGTGTGTGTGTTTTTGCAGTTCTTTGGTTTCCTTTTTTTTTGTCAGTGCATCATGAAATATTGAGATCAGTTGCAGTGTCTTTGGTGGGCTCTGTTATGTGCCTGTGGAGTCAGGTGTCGTTTCAAAGGGTTCATCCTGGTCAATCGCCGGGAGTTTGTGTTTGTCAATAGACCGACTCGCCTCTCTTACCTTTTCGTACCGCCATCAGGCACCACCTGACGAGAAGGCCCGGGGATGCGGTGTCCTTTTCCGGCAACCTGATCACACTGTACACAACCTCTGCGTCTATTAATATTTAATGACATCATTTGTAACAATAATAATGCTATCTGTCGGACAACCCAATATCCTTCATTGGCCCACCGAAGGCACTGTGAATGAAATGAAACTCGTTCTGGATGGGGTGTAGTTTTTCCGTCATGAATTAGCTGTGCTCAGCGAAGCTCTTTGCCTTCATGTCAACAGGAGAAGTTATCGAAGAGTATCCATTACTTAATCAGCAAAGAGGACCAAGTGCGGACTCAGATTTCGGAGCTGGAGGTGTTGATTCATCAAACGGAGGTAAAGGAGCCACACGTCTGTGCCTCACTCGTTGGAAGTGCTTTATCTTGTTGACTTGAATAGGTGAATGTTTGTCTCTCCGCTTTATGGTTATGGGAGAAATGAGAGATCTTGAAGTCAAGATGGGAAAACCTTGTAGTCTTCCCCCTCATTGATACATTGAAATCTTATTGTAAACTACTTGCAGACCATCTAATTTCATTGACTCAGATGAAAAACCTTTATTCTCTCTTATGTGTGCTCAGAACAGAATATTGTTTAATGTGAGATTGCTGAAGGTAACATAATTCTCCACACCTCTGTTGTAATATTTCACACAACATAGGAAAACGGCCAGGTCGCCGAAAGACAAGCCAATGAGCACTTTGAGCGTCTCTTCGAGGCTCTGCAGGAGCGGAAGACGGAAATGCTGCGCTCCATTGAACAGTCGAGGAACAGACGCCTGGACAAGCTCCGTGGGCAGATGGAGGAGTATCAGGGTATGCTGGAGAACAGTGGCCTTGTGGGATATGCGCAGGAGGTCCTCAAGGAGACCGACCAGTCCTGCTTTGTGCAGACAGCCAAGCAGCTTCACACCAGGTTTGCCCAGTTCCTCCACATTCCCAGACCTGATAGTAGAGTTAAATTGAAATGTAAATGTTTTCTTCTCATTGTACTCTCGTAGAAGCGATGAGGATTGATAAATGATGTGCTGAATTTGCTCACAGCCAAGTATCTAAAGTGTTCTATAAGTGCCACGCTGTTCCCACCCCCCCATGATGGAAGAAAAGTTCAGGCTCAGGATTTTTTTTTTCACTATCAGCCCTGCATTCCCCCTTTCCACTTTCGTTCACCCAGACTGGGCCTGTGCCTAACACCATTCCCCTGATGACCCATCAGTCTAGTGAGATACTTTAGAGTCTTCATATGGCTGCCAGGGCCTGTTATTTTTGTGTCCCATAGCCCTGCACTATGCCAACGTTTGTCCCGGTTGGTGTCTTGCCTGTGAGTTGAGTTTACCCAGCGTCAAGCACACGTGCACTTAAGCCCTGTCAGTGTTGTGAAGTAACACATAAGCTGGGGTTTGAATGGCAAAGTCCATGATTGTTCATGTTACATGCACTAAGTCTGCAGCTAATTGATCTCCATTAGGCAGGCAGAAAGCTGCTTTGTCCATATAGAGCCAGCAAAATATTTTTCACGTTGACAGATACATGTAAACATTTACTCTCGTGAATATTTGCTCCTTGTCTATATATATTTTCTTTTTATTGATTCACTGATTTTTAAATCATGCTGAGTGGCATTTAAATTTGCTATAAATAAAATGAGAAATATACCATAAAAATCACATGGGAATTAATCTCAATCAATAAGGATTGAAAAAAAAAAAATATTATCCATCATTTAAAAATATGATCCTTCAGTTCTTTGCATGTTATGAAGTCAGCACTAAGGCAAAATATGTTGGCCCTCCTTTCACAGAATTCAAAAGGCTACAGAATCCCTCAGGACGTTCCAGCCCTCAGCCCATCCCAGCTTCGATGAGTTTCAAGTGGACACCTCCAAGGAGGAGGCCATGCTAAAGGACCTAACGTTTGGTGGAGGTACGGTACAGTACAGTCGAAACCGTTGTGGCTCTCTTCCGCCGTCTCGAGCTCCTGTAGCTCCTGATTGACACTTTCACTTATTCCCAGTAAGCAGCTCACTTGGCTCCCCCCAGAAGCCTTTTAATTGAGTAAGCAGTTTAGGTGCCGAATATACTCTGGGATCTTGGCACGACCAACTTCTGTGTGTTGTGTAATACGCACATTCCTTTAACTTTGGTTATATGAAAAAAAAAAGAGTTAACCTTTGTTTTAGTGGCAATATGACTGATTAGGTCTTTCCTTGGAAGTGGAAGGATATTTTTTTGTTTTGTGTTGGGAGATGTTGGATTATTAAATCACTTAATGGCCTCAAGCTCCTCTGGCTTTTTAGCTGAAACGTCGCTGGCAAGCCGGTCGTGACTTTTCCGTTGGCCGTTGGACGGAGAGAGGAAAAGCTGATCTGCTTTCATTAACAACATCATCATCATCAGTGAGCTGCCCTGTCCTCACATGGAGGGAGGGAGGGAGGGAGGGGGGGGGTCAGGCAGGCTGCTCTGTGCAAGTGGGCTTCATGGGAATACGGCAGCTGACCAATCAGAGGGGTTGTTTTCCTCCCCACAGCCAGTTAAAACTGACCAGATTAAGAGCCTTGCACGTGGCCAAGACCCTATACACACTGATCTGTAGGCTGAAGCTGACTTCCCAGAGACAGGACATGGCAGAAACGGAGAGGGAGAGAGAGAGTGGTGCTTTGACAGACTACAGATTTGGCCTTATAGAAAATGTAATGTTGTTATGTTGTGAAAGGGCATTAACACTAAATCAGAAGGGGCAAAAGAAAGAGGGAGGAAAAGATTGGTGCTTTGGCAGGCTACAGATTTCGCTTTATAGAAAATGTAATGTTGTGATGTGACAGGGCATTGATAGTCAACAAGTAACACTAAACCACAAGGGGGGGAGGCACCTCTAAGGAAAGTTGTCAGTTTGTTGGCCTGCCTGCACAAACAAGCAAGCAAGCAAAATCATGTCAGTTTTTAATGTCTGAAATGTCATTGCTGTCGGCTGTCACTTCTTTATAGATTTGTTGGGGGAAAAAAGGTTATGTGCAATAACTAATGCATGTGGTTCACCCCCACAGTGAAACAATGAACATTTGTTTAGTGTTTTTCCCTCAGGGATTATTAGGAAGCACAATTAGTCAGTTGAAATATGCGTCATTTGCCAAATCTAAGTCCCCTGAGGCTTTTTTTTTTTTTTTTTGTAATTTTGCACTCTCAAGAGCCAAAACAAACAAGGCAGCAAGCAAGAAAATGTCTAATGGTTAAGCTTTAATAGTGCAAGGTGGACACATTTTCTGAGGTACTGTAGGATTAGTTTGGGCCTGCTCAGAAATTTGTTGACGGTAATTCCAAGTAAAAAAAAAAAAAAAATCATCCGTTCTATCAAATCCATGTTCTTGTTGAATCAAATCCCATCTGCTTTCTTAAAGATTGGCCTAGCTGTCAGAACTAATGAGCATTACAGATGCCATACCCATACAGCTAATGGATCAATGCCAATGCTTTTAGTGCTGTATCGGAGATGGAGAGCGTGCACTCTGCTGCTGTTGGACTGGAAGTCTTGCTATAATTTAATTGACCAAAGACGAAGAAGGGGGGGAAAAAAACGGCAGACCGTGCAAAGCTGTCTTGTGTGCCTCGTCTAATGCAGATCACTTTCCCTCTCACTGTGGTGATTAGAGTGTTTTTTTTTTTTTTTTTTTTTTAATGGTGCCTTTCAAAACTCCTGACTCGACCTTTGGATGTTTTTCTCCAAACTTTTCCAGTCAATATTGTTGTGTTTTTACACACACACACACACACACACACACACACACACACACACACACACACACACACACACACACACACACACACACACACACACACACACACACACACACACACAGCATTGGGTGCAGCCAAGCCTTATGGTCACTTACCAGCAAGTGCTTCCATTTAGCTTCTCACATCCCCTGGTGTGATCAATGCTTTGCTTTTTCAGGGGCAAGCTTTTGGGCACCACGCCCAGTTACTGGGCAATCGCCTTTTCCCCCCACCCCACACACTGTCTGTGAATCCTTTGTGACAGGCTGAGCTTGACACACACACACACACACACACACACACACACACACACACACACACACACACACACACAGAGCATCTTCTCCTGCCCAGATAAATTCTCATGGTTGTGACAGGAGTGCATACTGGCTTGTCTTGAAGGAACAAAGGCGTGATTCTCTCCGCTTATTAATCGTTCCTGTAGGCAGATCCCCTATTGGGTGACTTATGTTAATTCCCTTTCAGTCTCTCCCTGTTGGGGAAGAAAAATGCCAGGAGGGATGGAAAAGAGTAAAAGGGTTCCTTTCCGTGTTGTATCAACTTAGTTAATTTAATGTCCTCTTAATTAAGAGGAGCACTATAAAAAACGAGCGTAGTTTACATCAGTAAACATTCATCATGGTGCTAATGTGGCTGCGCTGAAAGGAATCCAAAATGGTAGCAACAGATTTAATTATATTATTTATTTATTTTAAAAAGAAGAGAAAAGGGTGTTGAGAGATTATATATTTTCCCACTATTTACACTCTTTTATATTTCCCCCGTTTACACTTTCTCATTTATGCTTTTTTTTATAGACTTTTAAACTGACACACTCTCTCTCTCTCTCTCTCTCTCTCTCTCTCTCTCTCTCTCCCTCTCCCCCTCCCTCTCTCCTTCTTGTCTGTAGTTCCAGACCCCCCCATGATTGACCTGACTCGCAGCCGCGTGTACAACGAAGGTCAGATCCACTGGCGCCTGTCCGATGACACCCTCCCCACTGACTACCATGTGTTGGAGTACCGCAAGATGGGCGCCGGCGAGGAGGAGAGCACCTGGCAGACCTCCGACCACATCTACGGTTCCAGCACCGTGGTCTGCAACCTGGATAGTGACCGTCTCTATTCCTTCCGGGTCAAGAGTTACCGCAATGCCATGTGCAGTCCTTACAGTCCCGAAGTGACCTTTCACACGCCTCCGGCCACGGGTGAGTGCTGGCCATTACTGTACAGTACATTCAGTGCTCTTGTTTACCAGGTGTCCTTACAAGGACGCGTTTCCAGGAGACTTGATTTGCCGATGACGAGACTGGAGCGGGGTGATTGAGGTCTCCCCTAATGCAGACGGCAGACTCCTACTCAACTATAATGTGGTCACCATGAACACCGATGACGGTGATGGAGCAGTTGACCTTTGAGTTTCAGCACTGACGCAGAGACGTTTGTCTGGAGCCATTGATTTTTGGATTTACTTATTGATCTCTCTATCTCACTCACACACACACACACACACACACACACACACACACACCCCCCCTCCTCCTCCCCCCAAGTGCTTTCACTTCTCTCTGACCACAAGTGACCTGAGCCCCAATTGTTACATTCGGCCTGTAAAACCTGAATCAGCAGGTCGGTCGAAGCTGCTTATGCAATGAGAAAGTCATGAGAGGCCAAGATGTTGGGATTTTCGTTTTGTTTTGTTTGGCATGTGCCCAGGCTACTTCTTAGCGGTGGAGCACACAGTGCCATTGTTGCGCTGCGCATTGAGAAGATTAGCTATTTTATCCCCTCCTTAGTGTGTTTGTCTGTCTGTCTGTCTGACTGACTGTCTGCGTTGGGTGGTGCCGAGATGGTCCAGGAGGTGGCTGTGAGGCCAGCGAGAGAGCAGACGGCTAAAAGTGCATCTGATCAGACCACACTATCAGCCCTTTACGCTCATTCATGCCTCAGTGCACTCAGCATTGTGACTGATCACTCTTTTGGATGAAGACAAACAGATATCCTTTGATTCTGTGTTCGTTTGTTTGTGCAGGCCAGACGGTGTCTTGGCTAGGCTGGACTGAAAGCACAGCACCTGTCATTCTGCCTTTCACAATTTTTTTTTTTTAATCTTTCTGTTGCTTCAAACAGTATTTGACGGCTCCATATTTGGCTTACTACTTCTGCCATAGCAAATGGCCTTCAGAAGTAATCCTTACGTATCAAGCACATTGTTTTTTTTTCACTGTATAGTTACATGATTTAAGACATTGCAGATCCTCCAATGGTTTTTGTGCATTTTTTTTGTTTGTTTAGCGTATGCCTCATTAGGCCCAACTAAGGCAACGTTGGAGGCAAGCCCACTGTAAATGAATGGCGATTCAGGTCGGCATTCCGCTGTGCTCTGAGACGTGTAGGAGCGAAGGCGCCCTGCGTTATTAATGAGCTGGAATTCTGGGTCACTTCGCTGCCGTGGCAACATTTATTTTCTGCTCGCGAAAACGTCTGCCTGCCAAAAAAGCCCCTGCATTCAGGCTGCCGTCGCGGGGCCTCGTCCTCAATTAATGTGAGAGGTGGGGTGGGGTAGAGGGGGTTTCCAACAGAGGACCCAGAGATCAGACTGTAGTACTGCAGCCTCATCCCTCAACATACACCTCTTTGGCTTATGAAAAATTCAAATGTTTTGATATATTTTGAGAGGCTTATTTTTAACCCTCCCCTGTTTTTGGCAGCAGATTCACCAGCAGGCCTTTGAAGTCAAAGGCAGAGCGCGGGTGTATGATTCATTTGTATGAGTCGACACTACCGTACATCATCAGAGCGACCGTAATACAAACGGAATCAGGCGCATCTCTGCGTTGGCCTTCTTCCTATTTTTGGCCTAGATTTTTGCATGTTCTTTTCATGTTACCCTAGTTTTTGCATTATCCATCCCTCAGGACAACAAGATGGAAAAACGTGCATCACTTGTGTATTTGCATAGCTGGAAGTTAATCCAGTGTTCTATCTGTGTTATAGCACCCTCCAGTGGCAAAGTACAGACATTGCATGTTCAGCCAAAGAGCCCACACACCATGTCTGCCTTATGACTTAGTTACTCAATGCTAAACCAATAGTCCTTAAAGTGTGGTCTGCAAACAAGCTCAAGTGGTCCACTAAGGGATTTCTAAAAAATTATGTAAATTTCGTCAGTGTTTCCCAGACAAGCTAGCTTATACATCCAAAGTCCAAAATAATATTATCAGAGGGATAAACATGAGTTGCTGTTCAAAAAATTGAATCATGTTCCTGTGTATGGGTGGGTTTTGTGAGTGGGGTGGGGGTCAAGGGGTAACCGGGCAAAGTAGTCCTTGATCCAAAAAAATTTGAGAAACACTGTGCTAAACCAAATCTATGTTCTGCAGTAGTTTGTTTATCTATCCTCTGTCTTTATTGTTTTGTCTATCTCTATCCTTTCTAGTGTTTGGCTTCCTGTTCAATGACAAGTGTGGCTTCAGCTCCGAGCGTCTGGTGCTGAGCAAGCGGCGGGACTCGGTGGAGAGTGTGGCCGGCATGGGCTTCCTGCTGTCCGCCGATCGCGTGCAGACCGGCAGCTACATCTGTCTGGACTACATCATCGGCGACACTGGCATCGCACAGGGCAAGCACTTCTGGGCCTTCCGCGTGGAGCCGCATTCCTACATGGTAAAGGTGGGCGTGGCTTCCGACTCCAAACTGCTGGAGTGGTTCCACAACCCCCGTGACACCAGCAGTCCTAGGTAAGCACACCATGAAGAACCTCCTGAACTGGTGTGTCCCATTTCCTAAAAGCATAGTTGCTAACCAGTTAGCAACTTTGTCGGTTGCAATGCAATTTCCCATTGGCAACTAACTAAATTGCTAACTTAGTAGTTAGTAACTATGCTTTGGGGAAACGGATGCACAATGAGCAGCTGTGTACTCTGGACCTCTCCCCACTGTTGTCAGATCTTCATCCTCATAGAATTACATTGCAGTGGGGGGTCTAATGCATCCTCCTCCTGCATTATTCATGTACCCTGTTCAGGACCTGGGTGTGTTGCATAACTGGAATGTAACAAAAGCGTTCAGGGCGGTTGATTCAATAGTTGCTGGGGACTGGTATAGCTCTGTCTTCGAGCCCTCTCTTTACTGTTAAAGCCCAGGTCACAAGGTCATGTTTTGAATATGTATTTAGTCTGGGGGGTTTGTTCATGCCCTTTGTTAGATTTAATGTTCTTAGCTTGACTCTACTCTCAGTTAAAGGAATATACCGGAGTGAATTCAAGCATAGCCCTGTTGAAAGAGCTTGCCAAATGCGCTAGTTAGCAAGTGGAATAAAATAATTTGGTACAGCATAGACCGAACGCGAACGCAGAAGCTAACAGGCACTTTACACTGAATCAATGGGACCTGATTATTGGAAACCGAAAGTAAGATCTGAGGTTACATTGACTCAATGTAAGGTGTTTGGCGTTCGCGTTAGGTCTATGCTGTTCGAAATTCTTTCATTTCATGCGAAATATATTGCTGTTGGAAGGCTCGTGCAGCAGGGCTATGCTTGAATTCAATCCGGTGCATTGCTTTAAGGGTTTTTTCTTGTTAAATGTTGTGTGTTCAGAAGGCTTTACTGCACCAACTCATAGACTGAGACTAAAGTTGGACATTTTAAAAGAAAGGAAAATGTTTGTAAAAAAAAAAAAAAAAAACATTGTTAAAGGATCTTTTTTTCTTTCTTTTTTTTTTTTTTTAAATAAACTTTTGCAAACGTTGTGTACCCATCCTCCTCTCCAGATACGACCATGACAGTGGGCATGACAGCGGCAGTGAGGACACCTGCTATGACCTCTCCCAGCCCTTCACACTCATCACCGTGGGCATGGGTAAGGTCTTCATCCCTAAGGCCTCCCTCACCGCCTCGGTCACTTCCAGTGGGGGCAGCGGCAGTGGGGGTGCTGACCACCAGACCAGCCGTGTGCTGCCCATGCCGGCACGGATCGGCGTTTGTCTGGACTACGAGGCAGGGCGCGTCTCCTTCTACGACGCCGACAGCATGCGAATGCTGTACGAGCGGCAGGTGGACTGTTCCGGAACAATGTACCCAGCCTTTGGCCTAATGGGCAGTGGCGCTGTCCATCTGGAGGAGTTCATTGCTGCGAAGCGCCTTACCTACATGTGAGAGTGAGAGACGGGAGAGTGGGAACGACGACTAGGAGGATCGGCTTAAATCACTGACCTCTGATGTCTGTCTAAGCTCTCCTGATATTCATGACGTCTCTTGCTCTAATCATTTTGAGACGATTTTATTTTGGGTGGCGTGTTTATGCTTTTTTTCCCATTCAGGTAATATCCAATGGTAATTGTGTTTTTTTTTTGTTGTTTTTTATCAAATCACTTCCATCACTCAACTACAGTCAAGTACAACCTGGGAAACTTTGCTTCTCCTGCCTATGTGCCTTATCTGTCGGGGATAGGGGATACGTAGAAGGTGCTCCCATTCTTGTCACCTAAGCATCATTGCACAGTATTTCCACGTAGGGAAATTCACACAAAAGCAGCACAGACACACGTCTTTTGAGTAATATGAATGTCAGTTTAGCTTTTAGTTTTAGTTTGCTTCAGAACTCACATCTTGTGTACAATACATGAAAGTGGGTAAACTTGAATTCAGTTAACCACACGGCACCATGCACTAATGTCACTTGTTTAGCACTACCTAAGTACATCATACACTGGGTTGTTACTTCTGCCTCAACCCCAACACACACACACACACACACACACACACACACACACACACACACACACACACACACACACGGGCAAGCATACACAAGCACGCCTACACAAGCATTCCCACACTCTCACCCTCACATCTCTTTTTGTTCAAGTATAGGCACACTATGCACACTATGTTTCCGTTGCTTCATTTCTGATTCTTACACATGATGGCTCATTATCACTTGTTTTGACATGCATCTTCCTGCATGCATTTTTTTTTTGTTATTATTTTGACGTTGACTTAAGCACAGCTACACATTTTAACACATTTCAGGCATAATCTTGTATGCATTGCATTCAAAGCATTCAAACACATTTTTTATTGTGAATGTATAACTTGAGGACGGATGGCTTTAACATCACTGCTATGTCTTAACAGCGCAAAAACAAAAACAAACATCTGTAAACCACGTTTATATCAAATAAAATGCTGGAACCATCATGCAGCATCATGATCAGTATTGCCCCGGAGGCTTTGATCATGGATATGGCCTTTTGTGATCCAATCACACACTTGTGGATACTGTAGCTAGGTGAACCAGGTCACTGGCTGAAAGGGTAGTTTTCTTTCTTTTCTTCCTTTTTTTTCTTCAGTGATTTGAAGATGGGGTATTAATTTCAGTGTTTTCTCAGGTTTTGGCTTAAATAGCCTTGTACTACCTACCTCCTGTGAGCACTGGAATACGTTTTAACATGCCTATTTGTTTGTCATCACTGTAAAGACATGTTTTCACTTTGAGCCACTGAGCTTATGATGTCTGTTAGTGAATATTGGCTCGTTCTCACGTACTCATGCTTATTGAATGAGTGACAGTTATGTTTCACTTGAGGCATCACAGTCCTCATTGACTTTTGCAGTAATCAACTAATAATTGTAATTTGTTTTTGTCAGAACATATTCCGTATTTAGCAACTGATAAATTAAAGGAACTTAAAATTAATTGATGTGACATGGGGAAAAAAAACATGTAATCTTACAAAAGTCTGTCTGCATCTATTCACTCTTCAAATATCTCTTTTTTTTCTTTTCTTTGTCTGGTGAAGATTTTAGTGTTGTGTCGAAATAATTTATTAATACATTTTATTTTTAGTGGATGAGAAGAAGATTTTACAAACTATCTACTCAATATTCAGTGTCTGGAGTCTTTTAATTTATTTGGGTGTTGGTATACATGGCAGTACGTAACCTTAACAGTCAACTCAGTCATTCCAGTGGGTCATTTTGTACACACTAAAATCTCTGCTTATCATGTGCGGGATGGAAAAGTCTATGCACATGGTTTGCATGTGTGTTACTTTAGTCATTCTTATTGTGTTGCTTTGTAATTGAATGTATCATTGTTTTGGGATCGAGGTAACAAGTTACCAAATCTTTTAATAAGTTTTAGATGTGTGTTTTGTGTTAAATGGATCATGTTCTTGGAAACACTTGTAGCAGCAGTATAGTTGGGTGGTATTGTCATGAGCTGTATGGAGCTGGGGTCTGTTTCCCAAAGCATAGTTGCTAACCTGTTAGCAACTTAGTTAGTGCCAATGGGAAATTGCATTGCAACTAACATAGTTGCTAACTTAGTTAGCTACTATGCTTGAAAACACACCCTGAACCGCTATTAGAGGAGGGTATGTTTTTCTTTTCAGTGAACATTTTAAAAACTTCATAGACTGATGGTGCCCTATCTATAGGCTAATTAATCAAGCTAGCACTTTATTAGCATGTGTGCCACTTGGCTCAGTACAGGTTTGTGTGGGGTTTTTTGGTGTGTGCAATATTAGAGTGTAGGGGGTGATATTGCTCTCTGTGAGTGTTATGCTTTAATCGAGATGAGAATCTGTCCTTCACTTGTGTTGACCTACTGTATGGATTTTAATTTGTGCTGTTTGGGGTTTTGTATAAAAAAATAAATTAGCGTGTTTCTAATTTTGAACATGCGTGCTTGGATTTAATGTTCATGACTGATCTGTTTGTTGACATTACTTCTCCCACTGTGAAAAATTGAAATAAATAGACTGAGCGAGTTCTTGGAAGGGTGAGGTGGCTACTGATAGCTGCAATGCGTTTGTAATCAGACCACGAAACAGTGTTTCATTGTGCCAGGCCACCTTTTGCATCTGATTTCTTTCCCACAGAATTCGTGAATGTAGTATTTAATTTGCTATCCTTTCATTCTGTGTAGTGCCACGAAGCCTGATGGCAACTTGATGATGAATCAAATGCATAAAGAATTTGTGCCCTGCATTAATAAATGGCAAAAGCCATTTGCATTAGTATTGTAGTTCATACGTGTAGGAGTCCCTTGATTTTGTACATCATAATGGTTGCCTGCCAGAAGGAAGAATATTTGCTCAATGTCATTAAAATTCAAGATTCTGTTTTTTTTTTAAAGCCATTACAGCACCAAATGAGTACAACATTATCAGTATATAAATAGAACTTCATGATATATGGGTGTGTTGACTCAAATAATCACAAGATGTATGGACACATAAGGATAGATTTCATGATCTGGATAACAGTTCTTTCTAATAATAAATGTTACCTGCATTTAGCTAGCATTTATTTTGGTGCCTAAAATTGCTGGCGAGTTTCAAGCAGTTCTTACTTTCAAGTAGGTCAGTCAAGTGCTGGCCTTTTGTTGGATGCTCGGGACATTGTGTTGTTCTAGATTCTCCTGCAAATGTTCTATTTCCAGTGCTGTGACGAGGAAACCAATTTTGAGTAGGTGAGTAGAAATGATTCCTTAAACAATTACATTTCTGTCCCTAAAAGAAAAGCCATTAATCACATCTCATTGCTGCTGGGAAAAGGCAACCTTTTTGGGTCAATAGGCAAAAGAAATGTACAAAATTCCAGTTAAGAGATGCAAGAGGTTTTTGATGGTTAAGTGGTTGGTTTCACTTATCTTCGGTTATCTTTATCAAAGAGTGTGCAATAATAACTTTGGCTGATTTTTATGTGTATATATTTATAGGAAAATTGGCTTTTTCCCCCTCTGCCATTTGGTGATGTTCTACACTGAATAAGAATCCTATTGGCTTCCATTAATAATACTGTTACACTGTCGCTTTTTTTTTAATGGTCCCATTCCAACAATTTTTTGGGGGAAACTTCAGGGGAGCTAACACTTTTGGCATGACAGGATATATCATCTGTTATGTTTACCCTGTGGTTATGTTCAGACACAAGATGTTTAGCCTCATATGCCTCATACAAGTGTAGCCTAAGTTGTTATAAAGCATTAGTAGGCCTAATTAAAACAATCCAGCTGTTTTTGTTATTTCTCTTATATCAATTAGTTTAGGCTACATTTATTACATTTTCTACAGAAGGCATTGGCAAGGCACATTTATTTTATAGTGCATTTTATATAGAATGTAACTCAATGTTCTTGACAACATAGAAATATAAAAGTAAGAGGAATAAAGTGCCAAAAGAATGCATAATAGGCCTACATTAAGAAAAGAAAATGAGTTATTCATATTTGTTCTCCTGCAGTTCCAAACTCTCCCACTAGATGACTGCCTAGTTATGCAAGAGGTTGGTTGATGTTTCCCAATCTCAAGTGACACACATACAGATATACCTTTAAGGCTTGCAAACTCTGCCTTGGCTAATAAACAAATTATGAACACCTTCAATCATTTTTTTGCATTAAAAATATCCCTGCCTCTGTATTTGACATAATTGCATTTTTGCTTTAATGTGATGCCTGGAGCCTTAATGTGTCAGTTTGAGTAACGGATGCAAGATATCCATGATGGGCCTATAATTTGCTCTCCCCAGTGATTTCCTATTTTCTTCATCTGCTGTCGTACCGAACAAGATAAACAGCACTGAACTGTTGTACGTAAGAGTTACAACAAACCTCAAGTGACCCAAAGTGAAGAGGGGTTTCAAGAACCATTTTACCTCTATTTTATTAGCCTACATTTGGGCCATTTTTGAATCTCACACCTTGCTTACTGATTGCACACAGCTATGACTAACAGATCATGGTGGTGGAAAATGAACAGTGCTCAGTGGGAGTAAGCTAATGGTTTCAGGTTAAGGCTGACGGTTTCAGCCCTCATCTCATTACTAAGTGACAACTGATCTGGATAGAGTACCTTAAATGCTCTGAAAGCATGTTAACAATGTTGCAGCCACTACTGCTGTCTTGAGGCCATAGTTCTCGCAGAGGCAATAAGAACAAAACCTTAGGGGTTAAAAACAAACAAACAAACAAAAAAAAAAAACAGATGACTGTAACATACACATGATTTGCCTTATCATATTAGACAAGTAACCTTAAAACCAAGAACTGTCCCAGAGGAAATATTTCTTAAAAATGATTGTGACAAGATAAATTCAACAAAATTCAAAGAATGTTTTCATATTTCGGTCTGGAATTGTGCCAGGCACGTGTAGCTCTTGCATAATATGAACACTGCAGGCCTATCTTGACCTAGGAATTGCCTTTTGGACCAGGTCCAAAAGCAGTGCATTGGCTTTTTGAAAAAAAAAACCCCTATCAGCATTAGATTTAAATGGCGCATTCAATTAAGAATGATTTTCCTTTGCTTCTATGATTCAGTCACACAGCTCTTGATAAACGGCCCTGCGTATTTTTTACTCTTAATCTACGCATAGTCTGCGTATGGAGCGAGACATTCAATCGAATCTGGGAATTTGATTTATGTTTCGGCAAAATATCAATAAACTCCCCAGCACCTGCCACCTGAAGACCTTGTGACGACAGAGCGGGTGGGTGCCTGTAACACGGAAGAGGAGAGAGGAAGGAGATTCCACGTCATTTGAGGTGTGTTGTACGACCGAGCAATGGCTTGAATTTGGATTCTTGGAACACAGTCTCTGGCATGAAATAATGTCGACTACCTCTCTGTGGGTGCCTGCGCGTTCAGTGTTAATACATAGCCACGACTGAATATCTTTGTACTTGCCACCTTAGCTCCTGATAAAGAACTGGAATTCTGCTGAAGGTAACACTGATGTTTTTCTTAGGCATATAGCTGTTCTGCCATGTAGCAAGCTAGGATACCCGAGCTTGCTAACCGGCTAACCTCTCAACTGACATCCCTGTCTTGACACCAATGGGCTACAGTATATTAACCGGAGCTGTGAGGAACACTTCGCTTTGAGTGATCCTAATATCGTGAGGCAGGTTAAGGCTCTGCATCTAAACAAATGCATGGATTTCTATTTCAGGCGGAAGGCAGCAACGCATGCATCATTATAATATTAAGTCGAGCTAATCAATTACTGCCCTGATTCAATTCTCTCTGACAGCGCTACTTCAGCACCATGGGCATCGGCTAGCTTTGATCAGACGCTAACGTTACCACCTGACAGGGGCTGTTGACAGCGCTAAACTATGCACCTTGGCCTTCAGAGTTCAAAATCTTTTCTTCAGCTCTAACCTCCTACTGTTCACATTCAGTTAATAGCCTACTCTTGCCGAAGGAATTTTATGCGCACGCACGAGTCATTAGCATAGTGCATTGAAATGCTCTCTCATTTGTAGCACTGCTGATGCACGTGAATTGTATTTACAAACACATTTGTAGTTTCGCACGTTGTACGTCTTTTGTTTCATGGAGAAGGGTATGACTCTAGCACATTTTCTGCTACAGTGCTATGTTTTCATAATTTATCACTCAGGTATTCTGAGATCTTGATAGAGAGGCGTTGTCCTTCGTCACTATCACAGAACATTCCATGGGTTTAGATGACAGGGTTGGGTCTGTATTTTCTCAACACGCATGGGTGTGTGTGTGCTACGACGAAACACCCATACCTGTCTTTCTAGCTTACAAAATAAATTACAACATAGAATATGTAATGTCACATGAACAGTGATGTGTACTTTGTTACGGTTTTTTTCTATCTTTGAAGTCAGAGATGTCACCTGAATCATGTTGTCTGATTGTCTACTTACCCCTCTGCAAAAGTAGACAATCAATAACTAACTTGGTGGAGACAAATCCAGATCCAAAGTAAACAGCTCTGAAATTGTAATCAACAGCTGAAGTAGAAAGTAGTATAGGCCTACACAGCGTTAAGCATTGACATTTTTTGGAACATATGCTACAGTGTACATATGTTAAGACAGATTTCAGCAATGGTCTTTCAATAAGTAGTCCTGTGCAAAATGCAGCCTGAAGCAAAGTTTCATTACCTTGCTCTTACATCTTGGTATCTCTATCTAGGCTATTATAACTGAACACATAATCTTTTTAAGGCCCACATGGCGATGTTCAGAGTATACTTAATCAGTTACAGTGTGAGCATAGATATAGCTCTAAGTGCAAGTGATCTTAAAGAGCAGGAATCCCTGGATGATCAGCCTATGTACAGTAGCTTCTGTTTTATTGTAATTATTATAATGGAATCAAGTTAATGCATTGGATTTATTTTGTTACGGTTTGATAATTCTACAGGCAAAGCTGGTATCAGTAACATGCAGTATGCTTGCATACTGAATAGACTCTTTCAGTGTTTTCTATAGGCTACATGGAATGAGGATGAAAGGATTAACACTTGTGCTTTCAAGTTTTATCCAAGCTCACATGGAGTGTTTCTACTGGCTACACCAGTGTAAACAAAGCTGGTCACTGCAGGCGAACTGCTTGCACTGAGATTACAGGCAGCCTTGAACTGACCATCGGAGAACAGAGAACTGTTTTCATCTTTGAATGAGTCTTGAACTACCGTATGTAAGACAAAGCCTAAGCATTGTAAATAGTTATCTATACAGTAGGCCTTTTGGTTTTATGAGGACTTATTTATGGTACTGTATGCAGTTTGTGTTGAATATTGTTGTGTTATGGTCAATGTTAGTATTTTGGAGCGTAATAACAGCTTTATAACAGTTAGTAACTGTTTATTTTGTTGTTGTTGTTTATGTATTACAGACAGATTGACTCCTGCGGAACCTTGATGGGTGAATCAGGGCAGCGGCGTTCCACCCTTGTCTCCCGGCTCCCCATCTTCCGGCGGAGCGCCAACAAACGGCAAGAGTCACTCCCATCATCGCCCTCGTCCGGCGGCGTGGGAAATGGCGTGCACACGTCCTCGCCGTCCAGCACCAACTCCAGCTCCAGCAGCACGGGCAAACGACGGAGCCTCTTCCGCACGCCCTCTATCAGCTTCCACAGCAAGCGGAGCAGCGCGTCCCGAGACCTCGACCCGGCACGGCTGTCGCTAGACGGCAGTCGGCAGTCTCCTGATCTAGCCCTTGGCCAAGATGGTGGCAGTGGCGGTAGTGGTGGTGGCAGTCATACCAAATCGCGGCACTCCTTTGGGTTCGGCGGGCACAAACACAAGAAAATCACCCGCTCTCAGACAGAGGACTTCGAGAAGGCGTCCTCGACCAACAACAACCGTAATGTGTTCATCAACTGCATCAGTTCGGGGGCGACCGAGGGGGACGACTCGGGCTTCTTGGATGACGTGAGTAGCAAGCGTTCTTCCAAGAACAAGAAGCACCTCCTGCCTAAATCTTTCTCAGCCCACCACCGGTTCTCCAAGAACCATGCCCCAGAGCAACAGAGCAAGCCCCCGGAGGGGACCTCTGGCCTGGGCACCCCGGGTTCCTGGCCTGGGGAGCTGGCGGTGGAGAGCTCCCTGCAGTCGCCCATGCTCTCCGAGGACCGCACCACCGCCATCACCCCGTCAGAATTCGTCCACGTGACCGAGGACTCTGTTTCCGAGGTTGATGCCCTGCCACCGCCGAGCCCGGCCGCACCATTGGACCCGTCGGCCGAACTCCTGCCCACTGCTGCCACCCCTACCTCACAGGTGTTCGACACGCCCCCTGAACCTTCTGCCGAGAAGCCATCACTGCCAGATGCCGTAAATGCCAGCCCCACCGCCACTGCCCAAACCCAGTGCGAGAGCAGCACGGCTGCCAGCAACGCAGCAGACACCACCGCTACCATAGTGGCCAACCCCGCCGCCGTCGCAGAACCCCAGCCGGTCCAGTTGCAGCCGGAGCCTGAGCCTGAGCCCGAGGCTGACACTGAGCCTCAACTGGACCTGTCAGAGATCAGTGAGAGTGAGCCAGTGCTGGAGCTGAGTGAGGAGGGCAGCTCCAACCCAGAGCCCAAGGAGAGGAGGCTGAAAAACTCACTCTTCACGCAGGAGACATCGCGCAAGACCAGTCGACTGGAGACCAGGCAGGGCCACCTGAGGAAGCCCAACACAGGTAATTCTGCAGATCACATGGCTTTGCCTCTGTGTGTGCGCGTGTGTGTGTGTGTGTGAGAGAGTGGGATGTGTGTGAGGATGGGTGAAATGAACTTATGTAGTCATATCATGTTATACCACTACTTGGTCAAATTTCCTGTAGTGATGGGCTGTTTATGACCGTGCATTTTTTTCTGAGAACTGCACACCTGAAGTAGTTCCCCTTTTCTGACCATGTTGTATATCATTCTCTTGTATCATTTTACCTTTTGAAGTGTAAAGACTCATGGGCGTTTTGGTAATAACAATGTAAAATACTTCATTAAAAAAATTAAGCCATGCCACTTATACTTACAATCTACAGCCCACTTACAATCTACAATCTGTAGCCCAGCAGGCAGTGCAAAAACACAAGAAAGTCAGTCTCTTTAATACGATGCAAGTCAGTTTGTAGTCAGTATTCCATCATGTTCTGTTCTCATTAAACATGAATGGTGCCCACCTTATCATCAGTCATATCAGTAATGTCTCGATTTATCGAGATAGTACCTTTTTTTCAGCACAATGTGGAATTCTAATACTGCACTGGGGCGTTCATTTGTGTGTGTGTGTGTGTGTGTGTGTGCGCGTGTGTGTGTGTGTGTGTGTGTGTGTGGTTTGGTCAGCTAAACTGTGTTCTCACTGCTTTAAAGTGGCAACTTTTTGAGCAGTGTTGCTAGGCAACCATAAAGCCTAACCTGTTCCATGTGATTTGATTAGATGATCATGAAAATTTGCCTACTGATGATCGCAGTTCTCCAGAGATGAAAGCGGCCTTGTATCAACACATCATTCACTCAATCGCTCTCTTTTTCCTTTCAATGGATGTGTGTGTGTGTGCTCGCTCGTGCGTATGTGGAGGGTCATCATCACACAGTGGGAAAGTGGCGGAACCAAAACACACCGATTGCAGCTACAGTACAGACCAAAAGTTTGGACACACCCCCTCATTCAATGCGATTCATTTATTTCCAGGACAATTTATATCGTAGATTCTCACTAAAGGCATCAAAACTGAATGAACACATATGAAATTATGTACTTAACAAAAAAGTGTGAGATTATGACAAACTTTTGGACCTGAACCCGATCAAGATGGTTTGGGGGGGGGGGCTGGACCGCAGAGTGAAGGCAAAAGAGCCGACAAGTTTTTAGCATCTCTGGGAATGAATAACTGTTCAAGACAGTTGGAAAACCATTTCAGGTGACTACCTCTTGAAGCTCATCCAAAAAATAAAAAGAGGACAAAGCAGTTATCAAAACAAAAAACGGATACTTTGATGAAACAATAATATAAAACAGGTTTTCATTTATTTCACACTTTTTTTATTAAGTACATAATGCCACGTGTTCATTCATAAGTTTGTTTATTTTGTAGATTGTCACTGAAGGCAACAGTCATGAAAATAAAGTAAATAATTTAATGGGAAAGTGTGTCCAAACTTTTGGTCTGTACTGTACATTGCACAGTGAAGTTGCCTTGTGTTTCCTCAACCTTAGAAAAAAAGTGCAGACAAAGTGATGTTACTAGAATGCACTTTGAGTACTTTGTGTACTTTGAGCTGGGATTAAGCCACTATCTTACACATCCATTTGCAATGTAAATGGATTACTGACATAGACAAGGAATGAGTTTGCGATTAATCTATACTTTGTAAATCCACATAATATGTATGTGTAATAGGTATTACTGCTCTTGGAACCTGGGAGTATAACATTTGGCTTTTAGTTGACCTTCAAGACTCAGTGTAGCTTTTCCTCACTGGTCAAAAAAAATCAGTGTTGCACCAATCACTTAGTTGAAAGGTTGTAAGGTGATGCAATGCAGACGCCCTAGTTTGCATGTTAACAGGCACCCAGGGCAGATGTGTGTTGCCCTTCTTCATGCATACATGCACAGCTTCTCCTGTATGCATAAATAATTCCGACGAGAGATGAGAGACGTGGCAAGCAGCAGAGTAAAACATTAACACTCTCTCCCACCTCTGTCAGGGAGTGTCAGTGCTTTCACAGCCCTACGGTCATAAAGGGACACTTAGGCTACAGCCTGGAGGAAGTGAAAGTTCAACGTGTTTGGTTCATGTGCTTCACTCGCCTGTCGCTCAACAACAACAACAACAACAACAACAACAACAACAACTTCCCCACTTCTCTTATCTCTGTGTCTCGTCTTTGCCTTTTTATTTGCCCAGACTCACACTGTGCTGGCTTAAACTGCTAGGCTGTTTTCTTCTTCTCCTCAGTGCATTTGTCTTGTGTAGCCTCGTCTGCTTGGCAGATATTTGCCTCCAGATATGGCATTTCATGTTGGAAGAATACTCGTCTGCTGTGTTTAAGCAATGGCTGTGTGTTTATTTAGCGTTCCGGTGAAGCTGCTCTGTGCGTTTGGTTAGTTTGTTGGTTTTTATGAGGCATTGGGTTTCCCCTGAGGCTTTGAGGCACTGAAGTTGTGTGTGTGTAGAGGAGATTATGGTCCTTATGGAGACCTAAGTAGTGGAATCTGTGTGTGTTTTATGTAATGTGAGCTATGCTGGATTATGTATTGTAAACATGAGGTACTGTTGATAGGGCTAGTTGATTATGGAAAGAATCATTGTCACGATTGTTTTGATCGGTATTGAAATCATGATCATCATATAAACGATTGTTTTTAAGTTTGACAGTGACTGCCAGGCAGAAGGGCTGCAATGAATCCTTTAGAGGAGGGACTGCATCATGCATGCACTTTTCTTTTGGAAATTCTTTGGGCCTGCCGTACAACAAAATATGCCAAATGATAATTTCAACTCGATTATATTAGTTTGGAGATTTTGATTTGAAAAATCACAATCATAAACAGTATTCAACTTGACCGTCATAAGCATGACCGTTATTGACCTATCAGACTAGACTCAAAAACATAGGTTTTTTTTCAAACTGACTGTTTGTGTAGGCTAATATGTAACCAATTTAATGTGTAACGATAGCATTCGCCCAGGTTCTTGTCATCGCCATCGGGAAATGACACAGCCGTTCATCATATAACTCCAGCACCAGAATACTCCATTTTGAACACTTGGTTAGTTGTTGGTGAGGTGAGAAACCCCCCTCCCCACCACCACCCATTTAGGCTGTCTGCTGGACTGGCCGAGCTGTCGATCACACCCCTGTGTCAGACAAAACCCTTTTTTTTTTGTATTAGGCCTATTACTATTTTTTTTATTTATTTATTTATTTATTTATTTATTTATTTTTACATTAGGCTGCAGTTTTAATGGACTTTCTCAGAAGTTGGTACATTAGACTGGTCTCTTGTTTGCCGTCAATTGAGTGAATGAATCCCTTAAGTGGGCCATATGAGAAGCTGGATCATACAGTATAGCCAGACAGTCATTATCATCCGAAAGTAAACTCTTTTAAGACAGGCAGGCTTTCCACTTTGTGTGGTGATCACCCTCCTGGGGCTTCTTCTGTGACAGTGACTGGCTACCTGTATTATCCTTGCTTGCATTATCCTGTACTTTAGAGCCATACATAAAAGTTATGTTCTCACAAGTGACACCTCAAAGGGCTTTTCTATGATCAAATCATATTGTGTGGGCCATCTCTCCCCATTGCTGTGGTTTAACAAGAACCATATTTCTTCTGTTATTGTGTTTGAAGTGCTCGGCTTGACAGCAGAATGAGTCTACAACTGTGTTCTGTCAAACGACTTGTACCTTAGAAAACTATTCATCATAAATAAAGACAGATAATTTAGAAGTTCTGTGTGGGTTCTGAAGTGGATAATGATTGTATCAATTTCATTGTTCCATTTTGATGCTTCTCAAAGGGCTTTTGTGGTTTGCCAAAGACGTCCATTCAGCCTTTATGCACCAAGTTTTACTATGTGTTTATCGGTCTGTGCTGGTGGCTTTATTTTCTGTTTTCTGTAACTGTGTACCTGACATTTTGTTTGTGTGTGTGTGTGTGTGTGTGTGTGTCTATGTGTATGTGTCTGTGTCTGTGTGGAGTGTGTGTGTGTGTAGATGTGCCTGTGGTTCTGTGTGAGTTTGTGTATGTGTTTATCTTTGATGTCTGTGTTCAGCACAATGTGTGTGCTCAGTGTGAGTGTGTAGTTTACTCTTTGTGTGCGCGTGCGTGTGTGTGTGTGTGTGTATTGAATAGACTCTCTGCTGTTATTGTCTGTGGTTGTTGTGGGTGCCATTGGCATCTAATCGCTTCTCTCCCTGCTCCTTTTCATGTCCTTCTCCTCTCCCTGTGCAGTGTCCATGTGCAGCAGCGTGAGCCCCTACCATGAGGTCATGCGTCTGGAGCGACGTCTGCGCTCGGCCTCAGAAGGTGCCGGCGAGTCCAGCGGCGGGGGCAGCAGCCGCCGGCTGCACCTCAGTCTCAGAGAACCCCACAGTTGCGGCCTGGAGAGCTTCGGCCTTCAGAAACAGCGCACCAACTCCTCCTCCTCTAAATTGGGCAGTCTGGTGAGTTTTTATTTATTTATTTTTTTTATTTATTATTTTTTTTCCTTTTATTCTTTCTTTCTTCCCCCTCTTTCTTTCTTTCTTTCCTTCTTTCTTTCTTTTTCTCCCCGTCTCAGTATTCATGTGGTGGTTTTGAGCAAGCAGCTGAGGGAAGCATCATTCACAATAAAAGAAAAAAACCTTTTCTGTGGAGTGACGTGCACTTCAGAATGTCACAAGGTCTTCTCAAAAGTTTTTTTTGAGTATTAAAGCAACTGTCGACTGACAAAGTATCTCATGGCCTTGTTAGTGACTATGAACGTGGAAAAAGTTTTGCCTTTTGAAGGAGCTCTCCTGAACTTTTTGAAAGTATGTGTTTTAGGCAACGGAGAGATCATGCTTTGTTCTTATTTTCCACATTTTCAGCCATAGGCTTTGTCTGAAATCAGTGATGAAACCATAGCCCCAGCCATCATACACTGTAATAGGAATTTGTTTCCGTTTGTTAATGATGTATTCTGTGCACTGTTAAGTTCAGGCCTTCACCTGGCTGTCATGATTCCAACTTCCGCTTTCACTAGTAAACAGGCCACTGGCTAGTTTCTATCTGGTTTGACATCTAGTGGCAATTATTCTTCAAGATCATGGATGTTTATGACGTTAATGAAGATTTCCTTTTTTGGGGCTTTTTGCCTTTAATCAGATAGGACAGTAAAGAGATGGACAGGAAACAAGAGGGAAAGAGAGATGAGGTGGGATCGGGAAATGACCTCAGGTCGGAATCGAACCCGGGTCCCCGGAGTAATGGTCTGACGCTTTAGCCACTGAGTCACGGCACCCCCAAACAATACTTAATGAAGATTTTCTAAAGCTAATTTGAAAGTAGGGGGAAGAATAATGAGTTCCTATACTGTTGAACTACAAGCTCAACTGTTTGCTGATTGGCTACATGGGACTACCAGAGGACTAACCCCCTACTGTTCCATACCATACCACTGCCCTGAGCAACCATGTGGGCTTGGGTTAGGGAAACGAGATGGGCACCGCCCCAATACTTTACACATGGAGCGGGAAGGATTTAACTTAACTTTGGATGTACAAAGCCGAATTTTCATCAAATCAAGTTTTGGACGAAAGTACGTAGGATGGTGTCACCAGGCCAATGAAACCCCAACCCAGGTCATGACCCAGCGTGGGAGCGAGTGACCGTGGCTTCGACACTGTCTCGACTGCCCTGGGCTGTCTCCGTCCCGCCCTGCGGAACAGACTAACTGGCTTAACTCGTGCTACCTCCTCCTGGGAGATTACGAGCCCCTCTCTCTCACACGGGGGATAAAAATCACAGCTCTAAATTAAACAGACAAATCCGCTCATCCAAAGCGAATGAGTGTTTAGTGGTGCTCAGGCAGACAGACAGACAGACAGACAAACAGACAGACAAACAGAAAGGGAGTACAGCACAGTGCAGTGCAGAGCAGAGCATTGCAATTCCAACCCCGACAAACGAGTCAGTAAGTCAGCATGGTTATCATCAACTCCCTCTGGTTCATATCGACAATGCTTTTTGATCCTTCCATGTCAGCTCTTCCTATCATTGTGAAGCAGAATTATCCAAGCGCTGGATTGTTCACCCACTAATAGGGAACGTGAGCTGGGCTTAGACCATCGTGAGACAGGTTAGTGTTACCCTACTGATGATTTATTCTTCCAATGGTAATCCTGCACAGTAGGAGAGGACCTGCAGGCTCACTTATTTGCCAACAACAGGCCACGGTAATCTCTTCATTAGGGAATAAAAACACAAAAGTTGTCCAAGCGGGTCTGACTGTGATTGGCTCGGAGCTGTGGTTAATACTTGTGACACGGTACGAGTGTCTCCTCATTTCTGAATGTGTGAAGTTTGCTCTCTCTCTCTCTCTGCTGTCTCTCCTGCTTCCCAGTGAGATTGTAAACACGATTGGAGATTCATGGGCCTGCTAACGGCAATTAAAAGCGATTTAAGTACTTGCCGTCGTGGTTGGACTGTGCAATTAAGTGAGCGTTGATTACTTTGAGGAAAATAAGTCAACATAATGTAAACGAGGGTTCCCGGTAGTTCCATGCCGCATGTTCAGGCAGGTAATCACGGTGGGTGTGCAGCAGTGCCACTCAACGGTGTGTTTTGCATACTCAGTCGAGTGTGCTCTTGTCAGGTGCCAACCGCGTGTTTGCTAACAGCGATTTCGAGCATCTGCAGAACTCGACAGCAAACCTTGCGTATAATTGGAGTTAAGTGTACAGTTTCCTTAAAAAAGAAAAAAAGTTTGTTTGACTGGTAACACCTTTCCCATCAAAACTATAATCCAACTTTCCCACTCCCATTCCCCTTAGTATGTGCAGGACTCCAGAGGAAGTTAGCTGCTCCCCCCCGCCCCAAAAAAGGTCTGCCGCAGCATGTCGCCAAAGTTCTCAGGGTCTCACCTGCTGAGAGAGACAGCTGTGGGGTGTGGGTAAACGGAGAAGGCACAGATGTTGGTCGGAGCAGGTAGAGTAAGAAAACAGCTGAAATAGCAATACTGCAGAGAGAGTGAGAGAGAGAGAGAGAGAGAGAGAGACAGAGGGGGGACGGGGGGGACGGAGAGAGAGAACGGAAGGAGGGATGGAAACACCTCAGGCTGTCATCCTCCTGGAGAGGCACAGGCACGGAGGAGGCATCTCGGTGGGAAGCCACACACTGTTATTGCAGATGACTGCGGAGATATAGAAGGGAAGGGATGTATGTGTGTGTGTGTGTGTGTGTGTGTGTGTGTGTGTGTGTGTGTGTGTGTGTGTATGTTTGTGTGGATCTGTGCAGTTTAAACATTATGATCATATCAGCAGGGGAATGGGAGATTCATCAGAGACAAGGGTGGAAAAAAATGAGAAAAATTCTTGGTCGGCTCTGTGGAGGCAGCTTTTTCCTGCAGCGAAGGCAATAAGATTTTTTATTTTTTTTTTAAAACCTGTTCCAGGCTTCAGCAGGGACCCTGACTCCAAGGCCAACCAGGCAGTCGGGTAGGCACAGCCACACAGCACACAGCCACAGCACAGGGCTTTGGGCTTTGGGCTTTGGGCTGTCAGCCCATGCTGAGTGGCCTACATGCAGCATAGCTGAAGCACCCATGCCCGATGTTCACAGCAGATGTGAGGCCACGCCACGCCACGCCACGGCCCCGCTCTGTTTCAGCTTGCCCCAGCTTTGCTTTTAGCCCAATGAGCTTTAGCACCATCCTCTTACACCAGATAAAAAAACGAAAGGAATCCCTGATAGGTCTGTCTCTTAAGAGGCGTTGCGTAATTACCCCGCACAACATCCCTGTAACAAAGGGAAACAAACATGATGACAAATAAACAAGCAAACAAACAAATAAACAAACAGCAGAGAATGCAAAAGAAACTTGAGAGGCCCCTTTCTCTGCAGCCGACCCACTCATAAGGAAACACACCGGTTTCATGGCAGTAGTCGGCTACTTAGGAATTCGAATAAATAATGCATTGGTGGTGAGAAAATTAAAAATTTAAATGAGTTTTTCTGAGTGCATGGAACTCCGAAAGTCTTCACTATTTCATAGTGTTACTGTAAGCTTCACAGTCTTGCCTCCAAAGGGTTCCCAGAGAGGGGACAGTTGGCTAATTTGGGGCCCCGTCAGAGATCCACAGACCCATATTATATCAGCTGCCCAAGGGAAGACGAGAGAAAAGGAAGGAAGTGGAGAAGGAACAGACAGCTCTGTGGCCCGGTGGTGCTGATCCGAAGAACTTATCCTACTTGTACCTCTCTTCCTGCCTTTGAGTCACTTCAGTGTATGAGTCAGATCCTGGTCACTCAAGAGGTTTGAAGAGTCACTTACCAATGCCTTGTGTGTGTGTGTGTGTGTGTGTGTGTGTGTGTGTGTGTGTGTGTGTCCGTGTCCGCAGCTCACAGACTGGTACGTGTTGGTCATGGTTTCCCCCTATTCATAAAACCTCTTTTGAAATCAGTGCCGTCTCCAGGGTTAGGGCTTTCTGTTTGGCCCAGACCCCAAGCTGCTCGAGGGCACTAGTGATGATGGTTGAGAGTCATCAGTTAAAGGGGATTTCAGTAAAAGACTAGAAGTACTACCTCTTGAACCAGTGAAGCTCAATGTGGGATGAGTGGCCAATAGCAAATCATGTAAATAATTTGGCTTGGTGAAATCACTGGATAAAGGTCAGCAACATCTTGCCAAAACATAGGCTTCAGTTAATGATAGCATTGTAGGCATTAATAATATACACTTACAAGTAGTTATCTGCCAATAAGCCATTTTTAGTGAGTATTAAGTGAGTACTAATATAACAGAATTCAACTGTGAACCTCAATTGAAGTTAATCCTACCATTACCATGTCCTTAACAGTCATGTGTCAACAAGATATGTTGTCACATATATGTGTTGTCACAAGACAGATGTGTAATTATTTTGTCAAGCTCTGAACTTATGTCTAAGTCAAAGAGCAGAATTGGCCTGTCTGGAGTTCTTGCAGTGCAAATGGAAACAAAGGTGCTGATTAGGGGAGGCAGACCTTTATATGGTTTTTTTTTTTTTTTGCACCTCCATGTAAGTGCCCGCAGAGTTCCTGCAAGGAAAAGTGTCTACTGAGCACTAGTGTTGATCTCTCATAAACAGCGGATGCTGCTGGGGCCGTGGCGGGATGATTAGGCAGTGGCACAGCCTTAGCTGAGGTTGCAGCGAAGGGAAAAGAATAACAGTTTAAGGGCTTAAGTACAGTGCAGTCCAATTAAATGAGACATTGTAGAAGTTGGTGTTCCGTATTATCTGCCTTACTAGGCCTAGGGTGTTATTGCCTATGTCGTGGAGCTACAGTATGATGTGATGCTACTGATACTTCTGATTTCCTCACTGCTCTATCGTTATCGCTATCGCCTGTGTCGGTACATTATCTGATCCTCAGTCCTAGAGACCCGCGGCTCGACATGCCCTCTGTCTCGGCTCTGATACTGTTTGTTCTCATATTTCACTTCTGAGAACACTATGATGTATGAGCGTGTCATCTGATAACAATCAACTCCAGGACATTGTCGGGCATTAGCAGGATTAACGAGGGTCAGTCAGTTTCGTACTTTGAGATGAGTTTCTCGTCTCACAGACACTTTTTGTCACATGCAGACTCTACTACACTCCATCTTGCACCTAGTAAGTAGTGGTTTTGGCATTTGTAGTGGTTAAGCAGGATCACCGGCCTACGTGAGTTACGAAAAGCCGTTCACCTTCAACCTTGGCAGGGCTCCTACCCTACACACAACGCCATCTTTAATACTGTACATCCCTCGCTTCGGTATCGACATCAAAGCACTGTAGACTAGTTGGCCTGCTGCAACCTGTAAGTTTAATGTTTATGAAATAATAAAAGCAGAACTCGGCTGCTCCTTTCTTTCCTTCTCTCCTTCCCTTCCTCCTTCCCTCCTTCCCTCGCTCGAACTCAGCCAGCCTGCGTTTGTTTACTCTTGGAGAGATAAACAGACTGCCAGTAATCAGGTTGGACCTGATTGTCCATCCGTGCACTCCCAGTGCGACTATTAAACATTAAATGAAGCTTAGCTGTTCTGCGCAGCTAGGCTTTTTTTTTCATCCTTTAGGGGTTGCATGTGAGATGGCTCACTTCTGTCGGAATTAGCAATATCTCCCCATAATTTCAAACGACCCGTGGCATTTGTTGCGGAATCAACATATTGCCTCGTGGTCCACGGGGAGTTCTTGTTTCTCATTGATGAAATGTGGTTAATGGCGGGTCCAAGGATTCCGCCTGATGTTTCTAATCTTCTGGCTGATAGACATGGCATACTTATTGGCACATTACAGAGTTATTAATCACCATGCCAGCTCCTAATCTCATATCAGAGAAAGCTTTGGAAAATCACATGGCTTATTTTTTTTTCTCCCTGTGTGCCAAGTTGTTGTTTTTGGATCATTTTTCTTTTGAAACAGACGGCCTTCTCTCATTTGCAGTGGAACCGTCTACAGACATCAATTCCCCTTTTAAAAAAAAGCCCTCATTTGAAGTCTTGAGACTGTGAGGAAAATTAGCCTTGAAAGATTAGTGTTTTTGGTTAAAAAAACAAACAAAAACAACGAAAAAAAATCAACAGACTAACAAACAAACTGGATATTGAGCGATTATCATTTTTAAGCTGATTTGAACAACGATACTGCAATACTGACTAAATCAGCTGACCTCGTTTGCTTCTTAGAAGCTTTGTTGTGCCATGGTTATCAATGAATAGAGGGACTATCATCTTAAGCTCTTGTTTTCTTTCTCACACAGTGAAAAACATTTGTACAACAATAACAAATTGCAGCAAGGCACAAATGTTGGGGGGTTTGAGAGAGAGAGAGAGAGAGAGAGAGAGAGAGAGAGAGAGAGAGAGAGAGAGAGAGAGAGAGATCAGAATTTGTTCTTATGTCGTTCTCTTCTCCATCCACTACTTCCTCTGAAACCTACAGGGAAGCTCAGGTGAATGACTGTGTTCCTATTATTCGGCTCAGAAAGGAAGTGTGTGTGGTAACACATTCCAGAGGCTGAGTACACTGCCACAAAAGAGGACAGGAAACATAAGTCACGGCTTCACACTTTTTTAGCAGTTTGCAGTGGCTATGAAAGTGGCCTCTTATTTCAAAACAAACACAAACTTTTTTGTTGGTGGACATTTTGTCAGGAAAAAAAAACATTATGGTTCAACACACAGATAAGATTAGCAATGAAAGTGGACTCTTCAGCACAGATAAGATGAACCAATAACCCCTCACTCAACGTTGGGGGATGAGGTGGGGGGAGGGGGGGACTTTTCAGACCTGTCTGGACTTGATGCGGTTGGCATATCGGCATTTTTCCCATAGCTCAAAAATTGCACAAATGTTATCTGAAAACTTGACATTAGCAGATGGCAAAATCAATACAAGCGGTCTGCGTCTGTTTGTGTCTGTATGTGTGTGGCTGAGAGTACGGGAAAGTGTGGAAAGATACTCTCCCCTGCCTCTTTCACGCACTCCGCCCCAACAATGCAAGACTATGAGACGACCTCTGTGAAACCTCCCAGTAGCCAGCTGCGTGCTCCCACTGTGTTCTCCTCCCCTGGCTGAATAATTGATCCCTGCACTATCAGGAATAGTAGGTAGAGACAGACACAAGGTGCAGGCCGCAGTTCTGACGTACACCGCTTTCTGAAAAAGAGATTTTAAGAGATGGATTTGATTTAGAGGCGTTTTTGTTGCTGAATGCATGAACATCTGCCCAGGGATTACCCTTGTTACTGTTCCTGTGAAGTAGACTGACTCACCATTAATATCATTTAATTCGCAATCAGTTAGCTGTAGCATTAGTTAGTGTTTTGATGCGAGAAGTTCATCCAGTATGGTATTTTGCGGCATGAATATCCAATACATCATTGTTGCTCTGTATCTCCAGATAATATTGATCTACTCAATCTCAATTAAAATTCTGCGTTAAAAAAAATTGAGTCCTGAATTGATTGTGTGGGCTGACGACGTCAGGCTGTTTGGAATATAAATATTCTGTGCCTGGGTGATTTGTTTCAAGAAGCAAGTTTTTTTGTTCTGCCACAGGATGGCAGCATGACTCCATGAAAGATAGAGCACAGCTCCAGAGAGGCTCCAATGGGCTCTGAAAAGAGAAGCTTTTAATTCTCTGCAGTGGCTGTCAGTTCGCATTGTGCATCATAAATAACTAACTACACCAGAATGACCTCATATCATTTTGTGTCAGATTGATGATATTGACGGGCACCAACAGATATGGTGAATTAGTGTGTCTGAAGTGGATATATTATTGCCAGGACAAACATAATTCACGTTGATATACCCTACTTAATGCTGCTATTATATACATTCTTGTATGTGCTTTAGGTTTGAAGACGGGATGCAGACCATTGCAGGTTATGGTGCAGTGCATCTAAAATGTCTTTCTCAGAGCAGCAGACTTAACTCAAGACTGTTCCTAACCTTTGTACCTCTCTTCCCCCCTCTCCCTCACGTAACCCCCCCCCTCTCTCTCTCTCTCTCTCTTTCTTTCTCTCTCTCACTGTCTTTCCCCTTCCTTTTTCTTGGATCTTTCTATGGACTCCCTCGGCCCAGGATGTCCTGAACAACCTGGGTTCGTCTGAGCTTGATGAGGACGATCTCATGCTAGACCTGGATCTGTCTGATGACCAGCGACACAGACATGGTAAGGTTCCGGAGATTGATTGCCTGGGCCTCCAGTTGAAAAGGTGTTGAAATGTCACTGGAACATTTTCAAAATACTCTCTCCCAAAAACTCCTTTGAACATATTTTGCCGTGACTCATCCAAGTAAAATCCTCCATGTCTTCCTGAGCACTAATATGCAGGAAATGTCTCGCAAATGACATGCCCTTTCCACATTATCCCGAGAAATTAACGCAAAAAGGCAGTGTTATGTGACTTGCTAATGTTTTTGTGGTAAGAATGGGGTAGGGTGTGTGTGTGTGTGTGTGTGTGTGTGTGTGTGTGTGTGTGTGTGTGTGTGTGTGTGTGTGTGTGTGTGTGTGTGTGTGTGTGTGTGTGTGTGTGTGTGTGTGTGGAGTGGGGGGGAATCAGTCTTAATATGTAATGTTTTTTTTCCCCAGTGTTTTTAGACACGCAGGTCGTTAGACACATAAACACACACCAACGGCTAAGCTTCGAGATAGAGAAATGAGGATGTCATTGCTAATATTTGCAAAAAAGGGGGACTTTGCAATGAGGACTGCAGACTCTTGCGTTCTCTTGTGCTCTAAATTATTCACTTGACTGTGGCGCTAACTTCGCTCACTAATGTGACGAATCACAGCGATGGATGATCCACAGTTCTTTATTTATTTGTTTGTTTGTGTGTTTGTTTGTTTGTTTGTTTGTGAGTGGTTTCCCTGTGTGTGTACCATTGCAGCATTTTTGTTGTTGTTGTTTTTTCCCCCCTCCTCATCAGCAGTGCTGGTGTATTAGTCCCATCTTCCCTGCTAGCTAGCTGCAGAACAGTTCGTTCCTACCTTTAATTATTAAAATGAGCTCCTTAAATCATCGGCTGTCAGAAGCGCTGCGGCACAATAGAGCGCCCTGGAAGCCTGACAGCCAGGCGTCGCTCAGGTCCTGTTGAGCCACTGCATGCCACAGATGAACAGCACTGCAGGTAGCCTAGAGGAAAATGAGAGTGTGTGTTATTGTGTGGGAGTGTGTGTGTGTGTGTGTGTGTGTGTGTGTGTGTGTGTGTGTGTGTGTGTGTGTGTGTGTGTGTGTGTGTGTGTGTGTGTGTGTGTGTGTGTGTGTGTGTGTGTGTGTGTGTGTGTGCACATGTGTGTCTTTCCATACACACATGCCAGTATGTGAATAAAGAGGTGTTGACATCTCCTTGTCTAACCTCTTTCACTACCCCCCCCCCCCCCACCTCACTTTCTCTCCATTTCTCTGTCTGTCTTGCTCTTCTTATTTTAGTGTCTCGGGAGGACTCCAGTCACTCGCTGGCCTCCTGCCTCAACCTGATGCACTCTCCCATGGAGGCCTGCACTGATCGCCTGCCTGGCCTGGAGCCCAGAGAACCCCCCCACAGGTGCGCAGCTCACCCCCCACATACCCCCCACCCCTCCCCATCCACACTGCCTCCACAGTCACCTGACAACACCCCCCCCCCTCACTCAACCCCCAACATCACTCCACCTCCAGTACTCTCTCTCTCTCTCTCTCTCTCTCTCTCTCTCTCTCTCTCTCTCTCTCTCTCTCTCTCTCTCATTCTGTCTTACCCTCAGACCCTGTCTATCTCTCTTGCTGTCTCTTTTTCTCTCTCGCTCTGGATGGGGTGTAATTAGATGTGACCGTTATTGGGAAATAATGATATCAACCACCCCCCGTCCCCCACTCCACCCCACCCCCCAATCTCTCAGCCTCGTCTGCCCCACCTCATCCCGCCCCCTCTGTTCTCTCAAGCACTTCATTATGCCGCAACAAAACACAGCGGTGTGTAATTGGTGCTCACCATAGCACACCGAAAAAAGAGACAAGGAAGTCTGCAATAGAGTGTGTACAAAAGTGCTGATATGAAGTCTGTTCGTTGGTTCATTTGTGTGTGTATGTGTGTGTGTGTGTGTGTGTGTGTGTGTGTGTGTGTGTGTTTCGTTAAAATGCAAAACCATGTTCCATGTCAGAACATGAAACATGTCGGGGGGCCAGTCCTTTAGCAAATTATCCCCAGAGATTAGCTGAATGAGTGTCAGAGATAAAACAGGAAACATTGTTCGTGGCTATCGTTGTCTTCGCCTTAATATATGGGTTTGGTCTGAGTAATCAGGACCACAGAGGGAGAAGGCATTTGCATTAGGAGTCATAAAGAGATGCTGGTTTGCACCGATCACATTCCCAGTGCCTAGAGTAATGTGTGGTATCCAGGCAATGGTAACTAGATGTGACTTGTGCTGTGTCACGTATCCAATTATTTTTCCCATGAATATCCTTACTGGATGTTTATCTAACACACACACACGCACACACACACACACACACACACACACACACACACACACACACACACACACACACATGGTGCTGGAATGTTGAGGCAAAATATCCCACATCCTCTGACCTTTACAATCACATATTCTGATATTTTTTTATTTTATTGCAGGTAGCTAAAAATGCAAAATGCTAATGAAAAAAAAAAATCTGTTTTTTTTTCTTTCAAAGCTCCACTTATCTGCATCTTGTTAAGATTTGGGTATGCGTCCTCAGTTTCACAAGCAGGCAGATAATTCAAATGGAGATGAAAGTAGTAGGAGAGAGCATAAATAACCAAAAAATTACAAAAAAGGACATCGAGTTCAAAGTAAAAATTCATGCTGTAAAAAAAACAAAAACAAAAAAGGATCACTCAAAGTTTGACGGCAATTAGGCGCGTGCAGATGTCCACAAATCCTCTTCCGCTCTGTGTTAGTCCTCTAAATAACAGACAAAAATTCAAGGGTGAGATAACGGTTGCACAGTGATGCACAACAACACACCTGCACGGGAAACTAATAACAAAACCAAAACAGTGGTTTAAGTCAAGGCTCTCTGATAAACTAGCAAGGCATCAATTGGACATTTGCCCATTGGAAAATGCATTTGTGTAATTCCCTGTGTATAACAAGAGCTGTAGGGGACAGGTACCTCTAACTGCACCATCACCGTTATCAACCCTCCGTCCCATTTGACGGTACGCAGGCAATCAGCCTTTCCGGCTGACAGAAGAGGGCAGATTGACTACTTTGCAGCTCTGACTATGAAGTCATTGTGCTTAAAATGTTCCTCGGGCCCTGACGAAGCAAATTTTTGTTTATTTATAATTTATATTTATTTATATCTCCGTCTCCTCTTTACTCATGGCTTGGTTTTTATTTCTATTGTTCATTGTTTTCACTCCTCTGAGATGATGTCAAGTGTTCTAGGGGGCTGTATAACCACACACACACACACACACACACTGTCATAAAAGACCCCCACACATGTGCACACACACACACACACACACACACACACACACACACACACACCCACTCACACACACACACACACACACACACACACACACACACACACACACACACACACACACACACTTAAAAATTCAGTTAAGAAAAAAGCCTGTCTGAGGCTGTTGCATTGTCCTCACACTTCTGACACAGTGACGAGATATGCACGGCCGTCTGTCGCCCTAATGAGACTTACATGACCGATTTAGATGAATACCAATGATATATCAAAGCAAAGACCATGCAGGTCTCAGCAGCACAGGCCTTCATAATTACCAGAGAGAGAGAGAGAGAGAGAGAGAGAGAGAGCTGGGTGAGAAATAGAGGGAAGTCATAGCATACCAGAATAGGCCCGTCTCTGAAGAAGCCTCTCGGGTGAGCTGAACAAATTATACTGACACAAAAATTGGCCTACATATTGACTTTGAGTCAAAAACTCTCAACATTCAAAGGTTCGATGTGTAATGATTAACACAGCCATTTCTGTCAAACAGCAGATGACACCTCCAGTCATGCGCCATTACATAATAATAATCAGGCTGCCCCATATTTGAGTGAATATTGTAAAAGATATTTTTGATCATAATAATTATTCATTCAATTCAATTCAATTTATTTTTGTAGAGCAAATACAGTACATTGTCTCACGGCGCTTTACAGACAGTAAATCCAACAGTGACCTTTGACCTCTGGTTCCTGTGAGTCATAATGGGCCTCGGAAACATTATCCTGATAATGCACACACACCCAAACAAAGCCCTATAAGACCATGAACCCTGTGGGTAGAATACATATGGGTGTACTGTAATGTATGACTTTCTAGCAAGGCATGAATATAGAAATATGTTGTATTGTTGTGAAGCCATGCAGTGAGCCAAACTGCCTGATTGCATTGTGGGAAAAAAAGGCGCCTCAAGCCCCCGCATGATTCTCATTTCCTCCATCTTAGCAGTGTGCTTTACTCTGCAGGGACGACATGAACAAAAGTTGTGAGAGACATGGATTTACTCCTCGCTTCTTCCTGTTCCATCTCATGCTTCTCTCTTTAGGCTACTACACAGTATTTTCACTGTGTGTAATTACTTGACGTGTCAGTCTGTGTCTTCAGACTGCGAGGCATATCAGAGAACATGCCAACACATCCAATATGCATACACAGACATGCGCACATGTGCGCACACACACTAACACACAAACAAAAAAAATGTATACTAACACACACATTTACACATTGCTCTGGTTCTGCTTCCACTAAACCCTCCATCTTCTTTTTTTTTTTACCCTCATATTAATCTTCCATTCCATTGCCAGATATGATCTTGATGTATTAAACAAGCACATGGCACACAGACACACCCCCACTCACATAGACACCGACACACACACACCAAATCTCATATTATGGAGACCAGTATATTTGGGGGACAGCTGATAGACAGACACACATAGGCAGAGAGCAGGCTAATCGTGTTGGGCTTGTCACGGTGAAAATATATGATCACTTTTGTGCGCCCGCTGGTGACTCATTGGGTTGAAAGCCGCCCACCCACCCGCACCCCCAGTGAGCCTGAGCCGGAGCTAGCGCTAGAGCGTATGGCTGTGCCAGGGGGGCCGATGGTCAATCAGTCACCGTGTCCTTTACAACACCAATGCTGCAGGGATATCATACTGGCATGTAACATCTGTGTGTGTGTGTGTGTGTGTGTGTGTGTGTGTGTGTGTGTCATGTGTCAGCGTTGGCGTTGGCGTTTGTGTTTGTCTGTGTGTGGGGGAATGTATTTATGCATGGCTATTTGTGCCCAGCTTTTAGGTCCTCTGTGTGTGGGTGCGTGTGTGTGTGTGCGAGTGTGTGCACACATGTGGTGTGTGTGTGTGTGTGTGTGTGTGTGTGTGTGTGTGTGTGTGTGTGTGTGTGTGTGTGTGTTTGCGCTCACTGGCTGCTCGTCAGCCTGCCTGCCTGCCTGCCTGCCTCTCAGACAATGCAGAGCAGAGCAGCTATCTCCCCTAATCCCTGGCCCCCTCACAAAAAGTGACAAGATTTATTATCCCCCGGCAAAAATCTGGGCCTGTTTGCGCAGGAGATTCATCAGCTGCTGTTTGGAGTCCTGTGTGCCTCTGCTTCCGCCCGGGCGTTCTGTCGTGCCAACACATCCACTCCGCCAGCGAGCCCAGCCCAGCCCTGCCTGCCCGCTACATCCACAACCCAACATCCACAACCCAACATCCACAACCCCAAGCCTCCAGCCCCTCCAGCCCCTCCAGCCACCCATCCCATCCCCTCCAGCCCTAGGCCCCAGGCCCCAGACGCCAACACAGCCACTCTATCCTACCCAAAACTGCCAGTGCTCATTCACAAGCTGAGCCCCGCACATTGAGTCATGGTTGAGACCCCTATGCTATATGAGCGGCGGGAAACCACAAACACAGCTTGTGTGTGTGTGTGTGTGTGTGTGTGTGTGTGTGTGTGTGTGTTAGTGAGTGTTTTTTTGGGGTTGGGGTGTTCATTGGGCAGTCCAGCTCTATTAATCCGTGGCCGTCCCATGTGTGTGCTGCTCCCGTCCAGCTGTAGGGCCCAGACACGCGACGCGGGTGGCTAATGGCGCACATTCCCGGCTGGGGCTCCTCCGCGGCTCTCTCAATAAAAAGTCCGCCCGAGGGCCTCGGGGCGCGGATCGTGCACGGGCTCCTTCTCTAGAAATTCCATACAGGGAATTCTCCTGAATAAGTCATACTGAGTGGCTGAAACAGTGGGTCAACGCAGATGTTTCATTCATTGCATTGCTGTGACTGAAGGCAAGAAGAAAACCCTCATCGCTTGGTACAGCAGGCAGATGCTACATGCAGGCAGTGTGGTGTGGTGGGATCTTGCTTCCTGTCAGTGGCATCATGCTTTGTTGCACACTAGATGCCTGTGTTGTTTGCAGGGCTCAAGTGGCTCTGCATAATGCATTGTGATGTGCGCTGGAAGTCTTGAGTCGCTTGTATGGCTTGGTCCGTTGCATGTGCAATTAGAGATTTTGATAGGCGACATGAGGACGACACACACAATGAAGCGCTCTCCATAGAAGAAAAGACTTCATGTGGTGGTACTGTTTGAAATGTAAATGGAGGAGTCCATTTTGTGTGAGTGCCTTTTTTTTGTAAGAGACACTTAGAATTGTTAACTAAAACCCATTTTTCAGAGAACTTTCCTTTTAGGCCCACCTGTTAAGTAGAAGTTAAGCCTGAACTTGAAGAGACGGAGCAGTTTAAAATGTAAAATAGGTGTCCATTTTTTTGTGTCTTTGAGACACCTAGAACTGTCAATCAGGACCCTTTGAGAATTTTTTTTCTTCCTTTTGGTCTATGTATGAAAAATTATACAATCATAGTCTTTTTTGCTTTCACTTTTGTCTCAAGTAGATATTTGAGCATGTGGCTAGTTAAGTTAAATCCTTCTTGCTCCATGTGTGAAGCATCAGGCAGTGCCCGTCTCATTAAAAAAAGTCTTGAGAAGTCGTTCGGCAGTTAAGGCTTTGCCTTGTCATGGCTTCAGAGGGTGGGTGATGCCGTCACTCAGTGCTAGTAAAGGGATTTAATAGAAGCTGAGAAGTAGTGTGGTAATAAAACTTTGCCTTGTCATGTCTTGAGAAAGGTGGTGATTGCTTCGCTCCATCAGACTGTGTGATTCGCTGCCAAGTCATTTTTTAGTCGTCGACGCCAAATCTGTGGCGCACAGCTCTCTGCTGCACTGCAAGCCATAGATCAACAATGGATCCCTGCCCAGGGTAGAGAGACACTGGTTGCCAGATCTTTTGATGCCACAGGTAGAATCCAAAAATGGTGCTCTTTTTCTTTTTTTCCAATATTGGGATAAGGATAAGTTTTTTTTGTTTTTTTTGAGGGGGGTGGTGTCAAGCATATGAAGCAATGTCCTTTGCTTGACATACACACACACACACACACACACACACACAAAAAAGACCTTCATTAGAAATCAGGTCTATAAATTGTCTCTGCTGTTGCAGCTGCATTGCAGCTTATCAAGAGGGGAATTAACCCCCACTCTGTTGTCTGTCAGGGCAAGCCAACAGTGCCGGAGCTGCGGCTAATGCGTGACAGGGTTGCGACCCCGGCTAATGATGCGTGGGAATGTGTCCCTCTCTCCTCTTCTCTTTCTTTCTGTCACACTCTCTTTCTCTCTCTCTCTCTCTCTCTCTCGTGCCTGCAAAGTGGCCATGCTTGCCATGCTCTCATTGCGTTCGCCTGGATTCGCTGACTAACGCGCGTGGCGCCAACGCGACGGGCAGTGCGACTGGCGCACGGAATGGCACAGTGATTGATTGGGAAATTAGTGACACAGCAGATGGTGCTGATATCTCCACTTTTTTGTGCCAAACTCCGACAAGCTGTCAGTCCGCTGGTGAACCGGAGAGACAACTCGGAGGAAATGGAATATGCTCCTGAGCGAGTCATCAGGGGCAGGACACGACTGTCGGTACCACCTTGTAACTCATGCAAGGCAGACGCAGAGGCAGCGCGGAGGCTGATTCAAATTCAGAGAGAGTGAAAAATAAAAATAGTGGCTGTAAAATGCCAAGAGGAATGTCAAAGGCCAAGAAATCGGGGGGAAAATGAAAAATAATAATAAACAATAATTTTAGACCTCACAGGGGTTTTGGCCCCCTTGGGTGGGTGAGAAATGCAGAGAGCGAGGGAGAGAAAAATGTTATGTTGTCTAAGCACTTTGCCTTCATCGGGAGACCATGTGCTTATTTGTGGCTGTTAGCGGAAATGTATGTACAGTCACAGAGGGAAGTAATCTTAGAGATGTAAAAAGTACATAAAGTGCTTAAATGGTAGTAAAGCTCATGGAACAACATCAGGTCATGCCTTCCTTATCTGATGGAGAGAGAGAGAGAGAGAGAGAGAGAGAGAGAGAGAGAGAGAGAGGGAAGCAGGCAGCAGGCAGGCAGTCAAAGACAATAAGACTTGTCGGGCGTCCACGATCACTCTTCCTGCAGTGTTGCTGCGTCTCCGCTGTGCTTTGTTGCTAGGGTAACGTGCTGCTGTCGGTGGGCAGCTCACTGTTGCTAAGCTGTGGGTGATGGGCAGAGGCGCCTCTGCTTTGCAGTCTCATATGCTTGTGTGTGTGTGTGTGTGTGTGTGTGTGTGTGTGTGTGTGTGTGTGTGTGTGTGTGTGTGTGTGTGTGTGTGTGCACTGTACATGCATGTGGAGCTGTGGGTGCACTACCATTATGGCCCTCAAAACACTCCTAGCTCCACAAGGCAGCCTTTCTCTCTCTCTCTCTCTCTGTCTCTATCTCTCTCTCTCTCTCTCTGTCTCTATCTCTCTCTCCCTCTCTCCCTCCCTCCCCCCAAAAAAGAACCAGAGCCAAGAGGATGAACAGGCAATTAAAACTTCTGCTGCCCGAGTGCAGCGACATCACTCCAGTCATTGATTTTCTGTGTCAGTATGACCACGGTTCTTGTTGTAGCTTTACATGAACATCAAAGAACAATGACAGTATGCAAACAGAGGTGGCAAACTGTCGAGCCACTGTTGTCATAAACTGGGGGCCATGTTTTCTTTTTTTATTATTTCTTTTTTTTTTTTTATCCGCCCCTTTCATGTGATATGAATATGTAATGAAACATCAAAGGGAAGAGCGGGAAAATGCTAATAGTGATCATAATCAGGGCCATCATGGAAGGCGCCTGATGGGAATTTCTGCACTAATAGCCCAACACAAAAGTGGCAAGCGGAGAGCAACCCAGCTGAGAGCATATATTAAAACTGATAGATGCCAGACCGGGGCACCGGTGTACGCCATCACTGTAATAACATGAGACCTCCGACGGCGCGGGCTTGAGAGCTGTCGACCGGGAGTCAAAACAGAGAGTGGAGTGGAGGGGGGTGGGATTGGGTGGGGTGGGGGTGTGTGGGGGTGCAGACTCGGGGCAGACATAAAAGACCTAAAGCAGATGGCGGTATTAACATGCATGAGGGCGCATCTAAATACACTGCGAGCCCCCTGCGGGCATTGACAAACCTGTGACAGGTTTAAGGCACTGGTGCTGTTGAGGTGTGTGTGTGTGTGTGTGTGTGTGTGTGTGTGTGTGTGTGTGTGTGTGTGTGTGTGTGGGTGTGTGTGGTGGTGGGTGGGTGTGGGAGTGTGTGCTTCTGTGTAAAGAATATTTAAGCTCACAGTCACTCAAGAAAGGATTCTTTCCTCCTCATATTCCTCCTCTTTCACCTGTTTTTGATTCTCTTTCCCTGGCATTTTGACTAGCCAGGTCTGGGTGGTACTTTAGGCAGGCGGTAGACCAGTGTGCCTGCCTGCCTGCCTGCCTGCCTGGCAGCAGAAGGAGCATCAAGGACCCTCTCCAGGCTCCAGAGTGTTGTGGAGCTCATTGGAAAAAGTGTGCTTTATTAATGCGTCATGGCTCCCAAGCATTTTTCACAAAACAAAAAGGGGCTCTGGGCTCAAATTATCATCCACTTCAATCAGCCAAGTAGAACACAATCCTACTTCCTCCCCCCTCTCGGCTCACACGTCTCTTGATGCCCGACCGCTGGCAGGCAGACATTGATGGTTGGTATTTGGAGTGTGTGTGTGTGTGTGTGTGTGTGTGTGTGTGTGTGTGTGTGTGTGTGTGTGTGTGTGTGTGTGTGTGTGTGTGTGTGTGTGTGTGTGTGTGTGTGTGTGTGTGTGTGTGTGTGTGTTTGGGGAGGATGGGGGGTTATCTTGCAAAAGCAGCAGCTCCTTCCATCAAATTGCCCATTGGCCCTGTCGGCACTTCTGGTTGTAGTCCTGGCCCAGGCTGCCAGCCACGGGCTCCGAGAGGAGACTCAGACAGAGAGGCATCCTATCCTATCCTATCCGAGCCCAGACCAGACCAGCCCAGCCCAGCCTAGCGCATTCTATCCCAGCCCAACTTGCAGCTCTCTCCCAAAATCTCTGTCTGCCCCCCTCTCTCTCATTTTCTCTCTTTCTCTCTTCCTCTCTCTTCTTGAGTATATGAGAGAGAGAGAGAGAGAGTGAGAGAGAGAGAGAGAGAGAGAGAGAGAGAGAGAGAGAGAGAGAGAGAGAGAGAGAGAGAGAGAGAGAGAGAGAGAGAGAGAGAGAGAGAGAGAGAGCGCAGTCAAGCGCCACCCCCCTGGCTTTTTTCATTTTTTTTATTTCTTTTTTTATATATATAAAACGGGATGCACTTCAAAGGTAATGGCCCAGAGCCACGGAGTGAATCTAAGGGCCACAGTGTGCTGACCTCAACTTTATAGTATTCGGAAATACCCGCCGCCACATGTGAGAGAACATTTTTGGCCGTTACTACCCCGAGCCATAAATCTCGTTCTGCAACCACTGCATCAGTGCGATGATGACTGATGGCTAAGTGTGCTTCGTTACCAGGTAAATAGTGCATTCAGACTTTAAGGTAAATTACAAGGATGGCTTGGCAGAGGTACAATAAGCACTTAAGGTAAACTGACAAGACAGCAGGTGAGTGAGGCTGCATTCATAGTGTGTAGTCTGTGGTGTCGTGTGATGTGTGAAAAAACAAGGCCTTTCCTGTAGGATGCGTGTCTCACGCATGCAGACACCAGACAAGGCCAACACATGAGTGGCAGTCGCACCGTGAGAAGAGCCCTGTTACTCCGAGAAGAGCTTGATGTGGTCTTGATGTGGACTTCATTTGGCCTTCTACCTCAAACAAGTGACAACAGCTTGTCGGCTTTTGTAGGTTGTCTGATCTTTATGTTAGCACACGTGTGTGTGTGTGTGTGTGTGTGTGTGTGTGTGTGTGTGTGTGTGTGTGTGTGTGTGTGTGATCTTTATGCTAGCACACATAATTAACGCAGAGACCTAAGTCGTTAATGACCCCCTAAGATGAGCTGCAGTCTAGCTGACTTAACTGCTAAATGTAAATGTAAGGTGTCTTAACACATGTTGACAGGAAAATAGCGGTGGCCATCTCATTAAAATGGAATTCAATAGAGGGAGAAGGTGAAAAAAAATCAAATATGTTCTTGGTGCAGTATACTCAAATCTCATTGCTTTATCTAGAGGTAGTTATTCTCTAGCCATTAGGCTAAAAAATACTTTGAACCGTTGGCCAGTGATAATGACGGAAGCCCAGTTGTTTCATATTTGGTGCAGTCAGCATAGTGTGTGTGTGTGTGTGTGTACAGTATATGTGTCCGTGTGTGTGGCGGGGGTGTGTTAAGAATGTTAAGAATAATAAAAAATAATCAAATGCGGCACACATAACCCTTGTATGCCCTTGGTGCGATGTCGGAATTCCGTACTTTTTACAAGCGGCAGGAAACACAAGTTTGGCCATGGAAGGAGCTTTTAGAACTGTTCGCTGAGTTAACAGAGTTGACTGAAACATGAGGACTGCTTGTCCAAACATGGCTGTCTTATGACAGTGACGGTAATTTCATCCACCATCACAAAAGTACTTGTACTTGTACTTAATAAAACAAGAACAGCCATTTTGCAGGAAAAGAAAAAAAGCTTGCCTCTCCTCCTTGTAACTGTCCATTCAAAACTGCACAGCAAGGCAAATGGATTAAGTGGCTTTAAACTCCACAAGTCAACATTTAAGGCAGGTCTTTTGTTTATAGTTATTATTGATGTTGTCATTCTTTGGTGGTATATTTGTGCCTCGGTGTGTTGTTGAGTGTGGAGGGCTTCTGAGTGATGATGTTGCACTACGGCTGACAGAAGAGTTTCCGTGCTATTGCGGAAATTGTATCAGGAGCCGACTATAGGGACAGCACCTCCAGACCTGCTAAGTAATTAAACCCTAGGCTAGCGGTAGCGCTACTAGTGGTGGCAGCACCAAGTCAGGGGAAAACAGCTTTTTAGTAGTCCGCTAAAGCCTCCCTGTCAGAGCCAATGTCCTCTAGTTATTGTGCTGACTAATTCTTCCGCCTAGCCCCAAGGACTCACTTACCATGCACTTTGCTAAGGAGCCTCGGTCCCATGTGGAGTCTAGAGTTAAGTTATTCTGCCCTCACACTGGAGGGTGTGTGTGTGTGTGTTGTGTGTGTGTGTGTGTGTGTGTGTGTGTGTGTGTGTGTGTGTGTGTGTGTGTGTTGTGTGTGTGTGTGTGTGTGTCTGTGTTTGTGTGTATGTGTGTGTAATGGTTAAAGTGAGTGCCTCTGTGACGCTGGCAGTAAATTTCCCCAATCGTTTATTAAAGGACACTTTTTCTCCTCACGTGAGGAGAGGCCACGGGATGAATTTCAGCCTCCCTAACCACCTTAAATGAGGTGGAACCACTTAATGGGCCTGACTGTAAGCCTTGAAGTGTGTACAGCGTTGTGTGATATGCAATGTAGCCTTAGACTTTGTCAGCTTTTATTTGTTTCAGACCTCCAAGGGGATTTAGGTAGTCTAATTTCCTCGGCTCTTTTTACAAATAAGAAGTTAAGGTTCACTTGTCAGTGTTGGTCTGCATTCACCAGTGCTGCCTCGTTGCACGTAACTGCATAAATTGGCTTTTTGGAGTAAACATACATGTAGCCTGTCAGTATTTTATTTAGAAGTATATTTAGCATCACAAAACATTACATTAGCAAGGTTTCTGAGTAGCGTTAGTCTACTAAATAAAGATATTTCCTTCCTTCTAAATGTCTCTTTTTAAAGCAGAATTGATCACCCTTACTCTTGAGGTACATTACAGATGATACCTCTGCTTGTCTAGTCTGATTGAATATCTGTATATCTCTCCTAGGAGGAGATGTACCCTTACCAAGGCTTCAGGAAAAGAATGAAGCAATCATGTCATCCTGATTAAATATGCAATTTATTTTAAACACTTTTGGAAAAGTTTGGTGCCCTACCCATCACCCTCTGCGCAATGCTTGCTTTGCGTGAGTGTAACAACGACTGTGTGTGTGTGTGTGTGTGTGTGTGTGTGTGTGTGTGCGTGTGTGTGTTTTTGTGTGTTTTAATCCAGCACAGAGTTTTGAAGGTTATTTGATGGAAAAAAAAACCTTCACTTTTTTTTTACTTCCTTTGCACCATAATATTGAAAATCTCAACTTATTGAATTCCCCCAGAGAAGCATTTTCCATTTTCTGTTATCTGGAGGACAGAGAAATCTCTGGATGGATTTGTCAGCGTGGGTGTAATCTACGTTGTTAGACCCCGAGTCTGACTGAATTTTCAAGTGATGCTCTTGAAAATTGAGCATGAACACAATTTTCAATGAGGAACACTCAATGAGAGATTTGTATCTAACTGTGTAGCCAAATGATATCTGTGATGGTAATCCCCGATACGGAGTAATGAACTGTGTCCTTTGTTCTTACAATAATGAAGCGTAATCTTAGTCATGGAAGAGAATCCTCTTGATATTTGCAGACCCACAGAATTTCCTTTGATGTTTGCCTGAATTATCTTCTCATACGGTGGGATCATACCTTGATTTATTTTTGCAGTGTGAAACGTTTGTCTCCAGTCTTCCTGGAAACAATTATTTTGTGTTTTGAGAATATGTGAAGCAAATCAGCACATACAGTACCTGCTGATCCTCATCCATGCCAGTGAGTGTTCTCCCTATGCCTCCTGTGATCTCCAAACAAGCTGTTTCTGGTGTTGGAGGGGAAAAAAACCCCGGTGTGCCTTGTTATTTCTCACCCAAATTCACACTTTGCACCTTTTTTTTTTTTTTATCTTTGAGGAAAGCATCCCTTGCTTGTTAGCTGTGACCTTTTGTTTTAATTCTCTATGTTTTGAATGAACTTGGAGAAAAATATTTTTCTTTTATTGGCTTCCACCATCGCACAGCATTTTTGTCTATTAGACATTGAAAGTTACTGCAATGAGATTCACTGTGCTGCTCTATTTCCTTGGCAGTCTTTTAATCCAATTTTAGTCTTTGGTTTTTAAGGTGTTTTAGTTAACACATTTGATGTTTCAGGAAATGTGTGTGTGTGTGTGTGTGTGTGTGTGTGTGAGAGAGAGAGAGAGAGAGAGAGAGAGAGAGAGAGAGAGAGAGAGAGAGAGAGAGAGAGAGAGGGGTGTATAAAATAAAAGGGAAAGTGGAAAAAAAAAATCTTAATTGCAGTTGTATAACAGAAACATTTGAATTCGACGCTTCTCTCCCAATTAAGCTTACCTCATGTTCTCCGTCTGATTAACAAGATTACAGTCTTTACTCTTGATCAAGAGCAATTAGTTGGCGATTCTGAATTTCAAAGACTGGAGCTCGTGAAGGTATCTGGTTGCCGGAGAGAGAATGAAAAACAATTAGTCTCTGCATGTTTTATTGGCCTGCGAGTAATGGTAGTGTTCCGTCCGAGCGGTTTAAATGCAATGTCCTCGACACTTTCATGGATGCTCTACTTTATTGGGTAAATGGGGAGGGAAAAAAAAAGAGATGACTAGATTTAACTTATTGTTTGTCCTGTTGATTGCATTACATTGTCGACATGGTTTCTACCGAAGGTGCCACCTAGAATGACAAAAGGCCAGTAGCAGGCGGAAGAAAAAAACTTCCTCATGTTTGTTATGCTCTTGGTAATGAATGAGTGTGATGCCATGGGGCTATCACTGTTATCATTTGTGTGGTCCATCTGCACTGCAACAAGCCTCCATTGAGAGCTTTCTGGTTGGCTGCACCGTGAGGTGTGCTGTTGTGAGTCTGTGCTTCATGTCTAAGACATGAGATAAAGCTTTGGGGGGTGAGGGGTGGGGGGTGAGATGGGGAGGGGGGGCCAGTGCTCTCCCCACATCTCTGCACCCCCACCCCCAAAATCGATACAGTGTGGGGGGGAGATCAATTTCCTATTGATTTTCCTACCTGCAAAACAGTTAAGAGGGACATGTTGAGTGTCTTCCACCAACTTTTACCCCTCTAATGAACATGCTACCTCAGAGATCAGCAAAGAGCGGCAAATCCCTAAATCAGATGAGCATGGCTATGAAGAGAATTAGCCTGGGCGCGTCTCCCAGGCCTTGTGCTTCATTTTGGCCCTGACTGGAGTGTTTTGTTACAGTATAACAGCTAAGTCATCAAAATAGTAATTTAAACCTTATATTGTGGTCATGTGAAATGTTTCTATTGACAGAGATCAGAGTGAAGGATTACGGTTTCAGCATTGTTGCAAATAGCAAGACCTGAGTTGGCGAATTTTATGATGAAAGACGATGCAACGTCAACCTTAAGGCCTTACAGCATCACGTTTCATTGATCTCAAAGCACATAATGCTATATTAAGATACATAATTAGTATTACTGCTATACCTCCCAAATTCTACATGCATCCATAACCTTCATTTGGTCATTCAGCAGACAGCTTCATCCATAGAGATTAATGATGCCTGGAAAGCATGTGGCGCATTTTAGCTGTACTTGAGTTTTTAAGGAGTAGGACTCCATGCCAGAGGCCCTTGGCAGCACCAGGAACTTGGCCAGTTCAGTCCACCTCCATAGCCACAGAAGTCCACTTCTCTCGGACACAGAAAAATGTCTCGCACTCAAGCTGTTGCCTGGCTAAAAAAAACAAACACACACACACACACACACAAACACAAACACACACACAAACAAGTAATCAAAACAAATGAAAACAAAGTCTGCAGCAAACACAGAAAGCATATTTTTGCTCCTTCTGTGTTGTTCTGTGGCAAAAAGTTTACTACATGGATCTTAATGGGTTTTTTGAGTGTGTAGATGTGTGTGTTTTCAGCTATGATTGGCAGCATGCAAATATGGAGACAACAATCTTTTGTTTATCCTTGAATGTTACATGAATAAGAGGACTGGTATAAGTGTTTAAGCCTGGTTGATCTGTCACCCTGTCAATGACTCTTCCCAAAGTATTTGTATCTTGTATCTTTTGCTTGTCTTCTAGCTCCAGGTAAAAGTAATCAAATGTGTGTGTGTGTGTGTGTGTGTGTGTGTGTGTGTGTGTGTGTGTGTGTGTGTGTGTGTGTGTGTGTGTGTGTGTGTGTGTGTGTGTGTGTCTGTGTCTGTGTCTGTGTGTCTGTGTGTTTCAGTCGGGAGCTGAGGTCTCTGTCTTTGCTGGGACGAGATGAGGAACTGCCGGGGCTGGAGGCTCTGCCCCTAAGGCTCATGCAGCAGGACTGCACCGCCGTCAAGACACTGCTGCTACGACTGCGCCGCACCCTGCAGGAGGTACAGTAACTCCACCCGTCACACAACATAGCACGCCCGCTACTGTGAACACACCCTCAGCACACACACACAATGTGCACACACACATACACGTAGTCAAGCAGAGACACACTGTCACGTAACAGACAGGGGTCCAGGGCCTTTCAGGCAGTTTGAGGCAGTCTACCACAGTTTGACATTTTTAAGTATTTCACCTAACTAAAACCTTTTTATGCAAAAGTGGCATATATTATTACATTCTAGAAGATATCAATGAAAACAATGAGTAAAGTGACTGTAATGAAAATAGTTTTTATTCAAATTAACTGTAAACATAATTACAAAAACTTATAAAAACTTATCTTCAAATGTCTTCACACATTGTAAAAAAAACACACTATAAATATACCTAGCCGTAACCTTTGAGCTTAGAACCTTGTAAGCATAAGTATTTGTCAGCAAAATGTATTTGTTTTCAATGAGCCACCCAAGGATTAGTAAAGATTCTTTTCTTTCTTAAACTGATGATAAAAGCGTATTGTATTATAAATATTTAAAGAGAAAAAATTGTGTAGCACTTAATACCAGTAATAATTCTATAACATTATGATAAGTTACAGAAATATACTCTCACTGCAAGACTGTGACAGTTGCATACATTAAGACCGGGCTTCCAGTTTTCATATTCAAGCAAGACGTTGACGCTTAAGGCTCTATTTCACAATGTACACAACTCAAACTTTTGTTCAAATGCAAAATTACGTCAGTAGCTGGCTTTCCTAAGCCGCTTCCGTTAAACTATTTTTAACAGAACTATTTGTAAAATACTAAAAAGACGCGACATTGGATGTCTGGATAAGTGGTACAGATATGCTAATAGCATGGCGGTTAAAACCTAGGTACTAATGTAATTTTAATTTTAAATGAATGTTTAACTCCTCCCCGTGTTGAAAAAGACCATTTATAGCTGCAGCACAGGAGTCCCAATACAGTACATTACCTACTCACAGTTATCAAGCAAAGTACAACCAAAGTACATTAATACACAATAAATCAAACACACATCTCGCATTCATACAAACAGTACTGGCAGATGTATATAAGGGCTCGCATAAAAGTTTCAAGCCATATGGTGCACATCATATGGATATATTCATGGCATATATGCTATATATCCCAGACAGCCGAGCTGGTATCCAGCACAGACAGACCGAGGCGGTGTGTGTGTGAATCTCGATTTGCTAATCCTTGCCTCAGGCGCTACACAAACATGGGAGATTAAAGCATGGGGAAAAAAGAAACATGCTTTCAACTTGAAGCCGCAGAAACTTTGGGTGGGTGGAGGTATTTGAAGGAAACTCTCCTCTCAAAAAATTGTCTAAATTTGATTTTTTTTTTTTTTTTAGCGAGAAAAGTTTAATAGTCTGTGTTGGTTTGTGTCTTGTGTCTTGTGTCTGTGTGTGTGTGTGTGTGTGTGTGTGTGTGTGTGTGTGTGTGTGTGTGTGCTTTGTGTGTCTGTGGCTGAGTGTGGCTTTGTGCTGCTCTGCTCTGCAGGAGAAATGTCTTGACCCTCATCTTCCTTCTGTTATCTGCGAAGGCAATGGTGTTAGTGCTGGGAGGGTGGTGGCGTTGGAGACAGTGAGTGAGAGAGGGAGCGGAGCGGAAGAGTGATTCGTGCCAGCCGGCCTGCTCCCGATGCCATGTTTAAAAAGCAGCCGGAGAGCTCAATTTAAAAACACAGCGGTTGTTTGGCAACGCCTCCGTGTTGCATCCCTGATGTGTCGAGGGCCTTCTTTTCCATGTGCGCCGCTCCCACTTCTTATTTTAGCAATCCTGCTCTCTAACTCAATTTGCGTGGAGGCATAACGCTCCAAAATGGGGAGCCGCAAACACAGAGGAGCTCTCATATTGGTACACACACACACACACACACACACACACACACACACACACACACGCACACACACTTTTACACACACCAACTCACTCACTTCCCAGGTGGCAAACAAATAATCTCCATTTCATTTCTTCCTGACTTCATTTCAGCTGATCTTGGCATTAGCGCCTCTGTGTCAATGCAGGCATACAGATATTTACTGTAGCTTAAAGCAGATGACACACAGGCAGATCCGCCTGCCCTGCCTCCAGTAGTTTTTGTTTATTTTTGTTTTGGAAGTAATTTAGGCCTATTTTTCGTGCTTGAATGCAATGTGGAAAGTGTAGTTTTTTTTCCCCCACATGCAATTGAAGTTCCAGCCATCTGTGTGCAGTTTCTCTTCAAACTTCCCCCATACTCAAGATTTCCAGGAAAGGCAGAAGTAAGTTTTTACTGTAGATGGTGGTGTGCTGTACACATCTTCATCGGTGTTGTTCTGACTCGATAAACAAAAACAGAACAGCAGAGGGAGGATTAAAAAAAAAGAAAGAAAGAAGAAGAAAAAAAACTGCTCTTGATTTCCTGCGGTCTAGACAGTTGATTGGAGAGATCCCTAGGAAGCAGCTCAGGGTTTTGCCTCTTGGCTGAGGCAGGTTAACCTGATCCAGCACTGGCACACTGCAGGACTGCTTCTCTTGAGCTCAGACTGCTAAATAATCCATGTAGGTACACGCTCTTTGGCTTCTCTCGGCTGTGTTGTTACCAGAAGTGAAATTGTGGGCTGAAAACTTTGAGGAGAGCTGAGGCCAAATTAGTAGGTGTATGCCAGGTGAATTTCAGAAAGTTTTAAAGCACTTGTTAAATTAAAAATTGATTCGATTTATCAGACCTAAATGTGTGCTAGTTTTGGTAATTCATGACTTCCCTTGGTCAATTGGTGAAAATGCTCTCTGAGTGTAAAGTGTTCTTAATGTTGGAGTTAATCTTTCATTTTACCAGGGGGTCTTTGTGCTTTGGATTATAAAGTTCCAATTTATCTGGCTCCATGTCAGAAAAGAATAAATGGTGATGCCTTAAAAAGTTCAACATGCATGAAAAATCTTTTCTCTTAGCCGAATAGAAAAAGTTGCAAGAAGAACTCTGTTTTTGAGCTTTTTGTAATCACAAAAACACACAATTTTGGATTGTGCCTCAGGTGCTCTCATCTTTGATCACTACAATAGAAGAAAAAATCCTTAAGTTAGAAAGGGAGGGAAAAGGAACCTTGCTGCCAAATGTTAGGCATTGACTGTCTCGAAATCAAAGAACAACAGCTTTTTTTTGTCTGTCAAGGCTGTACCACCTGTGTCTGCAAAACAACACAGAATTTGCAACTGGTTTCCTATATGAACGGAGCTGTCAGAGAGATGTCTTCTTTTGTCTTGCCCTCTTAAAAACGCTGTAACCTTCGCTGTAAGGGAGACCTGAAATAACAATTACAGGCCACAAGGAAGGTCTTAAGGACAGCACACAGCAGAAGAATATGAATATTAAAGAGAAAATTGTTTGCCCTCTTCGCTGACTCCGCGCTCTCATTAAATTGCAAATGTGCACCGCCTTCCATCACCGTATGTAAACCACTCACTAACAAGAATTACAATAACTTGTTACTTTACTCTGCATTTTATTGCCTGACCCCCCCCGATATTGAGCTGGGGTTTTGAGCTCTCGAATTCACGCTTCTTTTTTCCCCTCCCTTCGCCCTCCTTCCTCGCGCAGCCATTTCATCTCTTACTAATCCAGCAGGGAGCAAAGCGGAGGCCTCCAAACTGAGACTAGATATGAATAGCTATGAATGCCACTGAAAGTAATCACATTTACACATTAGAGGTCATTAAATGAGCCTCGCCACCTACCGCAGAAAAAAAAAAACGGAGGATTGCAAAAACAGGTTGACGTTGGTCTCTGATATTACCTGCAGCCAATGCTTGAATTCATCAATGTGAAAGTTGACACGTGCCGTGTGTACTGTGTAGACACGTGTGTAGCTTTTGCGTCCCTACATAGACTGCTGTCCTTTGTGCTTGTGTCCCTAGTGGTCCCCCCCTGAACAAATAACTCACCACCTTTTTAAAAAAAAAGAAATAACATTGAAATTGTTATGCTAAGTAGGCCCCTAATGCAAGCTCTTTACAACTCATTTGTAGAGCTGCGCTCTCTGGTGAATTGGCACGGGTGAAAAAGTGCCAATATTTTGTCGCATAACACACAAACCAAACAAATCAGCCGAGACACGAGCCTTCCCTACTCCCCCCTCATGAGCTGCGCATTTGTAATATCTATTGGACTACTATGCAAATGTGGAAAAGATTGAAATAGGCCTGTGCAATTAATCAAATTTTAATACTGATTGCAATTAAGACTCTAACAATCTCAGAAATAAATTGTGAAGAAGTATTTATTTTGTCACATTTCATTTTGCAAATAGGCCCAGACTTAATAAGTTTTTTTTTAGGTTCTTACTAAATAGCACAAACTTAAACCTAGGAAGAGAAATGAGTCCCAGGAAGTTTTTAATAAATTGAACATGTTTTTTAAAACTAATGAATAATCATGTTAAATAGTTGTCATCTCAGTATTCATCAATATTGTTGTGATGGTAATTAGAATCGAGTAACCCCACGTTTACTTTACCATACTTAAAATAAGCAACTAAAAACAGGACTGAGTGAGGACATGTATGTTTAGCCAAAACTGTGACTATGAGGCTGCAAATTTTGTGTAGTGACATAACTGTATGGACAGATCAGTCTCATTTTGGGAATTTCAAGAATTAAAGCGAACTAGTGAACATAAATTTTCTGTTTTGTGAAACGCCTCTCTGTATGACCTGCTGTGTCTGTGTGAGCATTTATGTTCGCATGTTTAACAAGTCAATTGCATCAGCAGCAGTCATGTGTCACTTATGCCAGTTATGTTTCACTTATTTGCTAGTCGTACATGAAGCTAATCATCACATACTAACTCTTAAGATTGCTTTCGCACCTACTTGGCTTCCCCATGGAGCAGTTGAATTAAAATATTGAGTGTTTTCCTACCCTAAGAGCAGCTCATTTGGTTTTGGGTATGTGTAATCACAGCAAGTAGGGTATGTGTAATTACATCAGTCTGTTTGGTAACATAGCAAATGGACTTGGACGGCCAGGGGAAATGCTCACAGCTCCGTTGGAATAGAAATGCATGTTGTGGTATGGATAATGGCCGCCGAGATGTCCCGATATTGGGGAATAAAGGTCAAGGCAGGGGCGAAGAATGCCACAAGACCCCTTGAAGCTTGCTATCCCGCTTATCACACAGTTCTAACTTACAATATGTCTATACATAATAAGTAAATGTCTTAAACATTTACTTAAGATATGACATGCAGTTCAGTTTTTTTAAGTCAACCCGTTGATTTGCTGTGCTATTTTCGTGATAAAGTAGATCCACAAGGTTGCTTTCTGTTGTTTTAGTCACAGCTCTAAAGAGCATTGATATGGAACACTGATTTAAACTTTTCTTCTAGTTCTATGTCGTAGGGGTCCCATTTTTGGAATAACATACACCCTGTCAGCCAATCAAGAAAACAGTATTTAATTTCTCCAGGTGATAAATGTCTGTAATGGCAGTCAAAATGGAAACGACAGTATAGCAAAGTGTAATCTAGTCTATATTGGGTCCCACAGGATCAAAAAATGGGGAAAATCCGTATAAGCTTGAAACATAACTGTCAGTAAATTGAATTAAATGGGAGCTCTCTGGTGTGTGGATCCTTTTTTACAACTGGCTGATCAAAGTGAGGGTAGTTAATGTCACTGAGCTTGTAGTATTTATATTGCAGTTTATACTGTGTGAACACAAAACAAACCCAGGAATTAGCTGAAACTTGTATTGAATCAACTCAAGATGATGGAGCAAAAGAGGTATGAAAACGCCTTAAATCATTTTGTTGATGCTGAAAATAACGCATGATAATCATACCATGCAGTCATTTTTATAGCCCCGTAAATAATTCATTATCATAATAAATCAGTTGATAACTGATGAATCATAAATCTCGGCTGAATTCTGAGGTGCCTTTTTCCTAGAGCACTCAAACGGGCCCTTTTGCATGTGTATTTGTCTGCGGTAAAAACATTTCCCTTGATGACCTTAAAGACAGCCATGTAGGTTAGCAATTGATCAAAACTGACACATTTAGGACCTGCCTCCATAACTTAAAATATCTTAACTGTAAATTCCTGAGGGGTTTGTTGCTGCAGTTCACAGCAGGGAAAGGTGAAGTTTGGCCTGTATCAGTGCTTGTGATAATGTTGTCATTTTATTTACTACAATACCAAAGCTTGGCTTGATATTAATAATCCAAATAATCGAATTAAAAAATGTGTCTGTCCTCCTTTGTTTTTGTTGACCATAGTCAGCTGAGTAGGTCCTCATGTTATTCTTTTTCAGTGTGTGTGCATGAGAGAGATTCTAAGTAGTTGAGGTTCTCAACTCGCAGTAGTAGGTTTGTTACCTCCTGCAAGGAGGTAATGTTTTCGCTGGTGTCTGCCTGTGTGTGTGTCTGTGTCCAACATCACTTGAAAAGTATGCTACGGATTTGGATGAAATTTTCAGAAAATACAGTATGTGTATTGGGACAAGTAACAAGTGATTCAATTTTGGTGGTGATTGATGATCCAGAACACCATCTAGAATTTATATTGTGTCTGTGACCTCATTGCCTTGGCGCTGTCCTTGGCGCTCTCCGAGTGCTTTTCTAGTTTTGGGTTGTTTTTTGTGTGTTCCTTTTCTTGACAGTAAGTGGGATTGTATTATGGTCATTGTTGAAATTTTTTTTAAATGAAAATATGATTGTTGTAGTTCATCTGAGCAGTTGCTACGGTTTCTACTAGTTATACACTTACATGCCTTACATTGAAACTTCCTTCTCAATCAAAAATAGTTTGGTTGCTTGGCACTATTGAACTGATACTGATATAAACCATGATGTCAGCGGCAGCTTGTTGATCATCTTCATCTGTCACAGCTACAGCTGCTTTTTATATATCGACAACTATGCCTACATACTCTGACCCGCATGCTTTTTATTTATAATCCTGAAAGATTGACAGCATAAAGTTTACGTTTAGTCTTAAGAACGCATGTCTGACAAGTTGAAGAGAGTGAGCAGCATTCCACATGTAACTGTAACTGTGCCACAACTTCCTGTTTTCCAGAGCACTGACACCAGTCCAGCCAGTAGCCTTCACTCCCTGCCCATAAGCCCTTGCAGTGAGAAGTCGCTCCCCTTCAAGGTAATTGCACAATACACTTCAATTCACAATTCAAATCACTCTCTCTTTAATCTCTTGTTTTTTTTCCCATTCATTATTTCCTTATTTGACCATGATCTCCTCAGGCCTATAGTCCAATTTAATTGTCAAGTCAAATGTTTTTTATCGTCATTTCAACCATATACACTGTCTGCAATGAGACGAAATGCCGTTTCACACAGACGTTTTTGTTATTTGCTTGAAGTTATTCATGTGCTTTGCTTTGCATTTTTTTTGGGGGGGTCAGTCATGTGAAGTGGTCTATTTTGTTTCATTTTTTCTTTTTTTGCTGAGTGCCCATTATTCCAGACCTTGCTTGATTATGACCAACCTCATTACCTTATTTGAACAGAGGCCACTTCTCTTAGCACAGGTAAGCCCACTCTTCCCTCTCAGCGGAGCAGAGCTGTGCAGCACAGCTAAGTGAAGAGACACTCTCCAAAGCTGACGAGCTTTCAATGTCTTCATGCACGATTACTGTATGTTATTATGGACTCTAATCCCAAAGAAGTACAGTACCTCTCTGTCTCGATGTTCGTGTTTCAACACCGTATCACTCCGGAAGAGAGCTTATTTATTTATTTCATTGTCGTCACAGTCACTGTGCAGATTTTACTTATTTTTTTGGTTCTTTTTGTCACGCGCTCGCTCCCGAGCTTTAAAAAATCCTATGGAGTGCGACGGAAAACGAGGTCTGCCACTGTGTCCTCCTTATTGACCTACATGGAACGGGCGAAGCAGCGGTGCCAGCAGCAGCAGCAGCAACGGCACAAGCCGCACAAGCCGCACTAGCACCAACACCACCAGCAGACTCCGTCATCGCCATTGCTGTTGCTACTGCCACCGCCACGGCCGCAGCAGGGAAGAGGCGTCTGATGTTCCCGGGGCGGCACCGCGCGTATGATACTCTACCGTCCGCCCTGAGCCACCAGAGCGGGTGCTCAGAATAGGACCCAATGCATCTGACATTGTGTTAGATGACAGGAAGAGAGAGAGAGAGAGAGAGAGAGAGAGAGAGAGAGAGAGAGAGAGAGAGAGTAGGAGGGGCTGGGACTTGTCCCTGCTGTTCCAGAAAATCAGGGTTCTTTTTTTAAAAATAAAGCTGGCCCGGTATCCACCTGAGACGAAACGGTGTCATCGCGCGTCCTACTTTGGTCCCTAAAAAACTTCTGTTTAGCGAACGTTTGTTTTGCGCTGCGTTGTGTAATAATTAGCGACCGTGCAAAGCCACTTTACTGTGGCGGAAATGGATTCAGTTTGCTACAGAACTTAGAAACTTAGCAGTCGAGTAAGCGACCACTCCTCAGTCTGTGGATGGTGATGGTTGGATCTGGATGTAGGAGAACCAGACTGGCCCAACCCAACCCACCTCCTTTCAGCTTAGCTGAAAGTATCTGTGTGTGTGTGTGTGTGTGTGTGTGTGTGTGTGTGTTTCTGTGTCTGTGTTTCTGTGTTTCTGCTGTCTTGTTTACTGTATGTTTATTTCATCATGCTGCCCAGCTCCGTCATCTCCACATCTGTATTGGCTGGATGACATCATTGGCTATTGGCTATCTGGACGGTGTAGTCTGGAACGAGAGCATCGTGTAATTCGATTTCGTTTCATTTAATCTTCCCCCAACCCCAGGAAAAAGCTTAGAGGTCTCCCATATTTTGGAGTGCTTATCTGAAGATGTACTACTAAAGAATCCGATATACACGTTTTACATGTGATATGTGATACCATCAAAGCATGTTCTTCAATTGGAAGACGGCTCTTTGTAGAATTTAAAATATATGTATCCTGGGGCACCCCCCCCCCCCCCCAACTCCTCCTTCTCTCTCTTATATTTTAAGTTTTTTTTTTCTTTCCTCTGTCCATTGATTTTTTTTCTGCCCTCGTAAGAAACTTGTCGCGTATGTTACACACTGCTCACTGCCTTTAATCTCCCCATGAGCCGCACTGGATAAAATGAAACATGTTTGAGGCGTTTGAAGCTGCTGGTCGGGTGTCCTTCTGCTGCGTGAGAAGAGGGAGAGAGTCTATGTGGAGTGTGTGTGGTGTGTGTTTGTGTGTGTGGTGTGAGTGTGTGTGTACTGTATGTGTGCGCGGGGGCTGGGGTAGGGCTTGGGGGATCTTTGCCTGGCACCCACCCACCTCACATGCTTGCGTGTACTGTATGTACTCTGTGTGTGTGTGTGTGTGTGTGTGTGTGTGTGTGTGTGTGTGTGTGTGTGTGTGTGTCTTCATCGCTGTGACTGTGACCCGCGCGGCCCTCCTGAGGTCCTACATGCTAATGTGGAGATAAAGTGCCTCTTGGTGAACATCTATAATTAAGATATAATTAAACGTTTCCCCCTGGGCAGGGAATTAGATGTGGGGTTGAGGGTGTGTGTGTGTGTGTGTGTGTGTGTGGGTGGGTGTGTGTGTGGGGCTATATTTTCCTGTTTACTCAGTGACCTCTTCAGGACATGACTTTCTGATAGGGCAGATGCAGTGGCGTTATTACGGCGAGAGAGAGAGAGAGAGAGAGAGAGAGAGAGAGAGAGAGAGAGAGAGAGAGAGAGAGAGAGAGAGAGAGAGCGAGAGAGAGAGAGAGAGAGAGAGAGAGAGAGAGAGAGAGAGAGAGAGAGAGAGAGAGAGAGAGAGAGAGAGAGAGAGAGATGTCCTGCACATACTGTACTGCACTTGGTGGCAGGCCTGTGCAATATGCTTATTTCATTTTAATGCACTTATTCATCAATAAATAATGTAGTCACAGAGATGATTGATTTTTGTGTGTGTGTGTGTGTGAGAGAGAGAGAGAGAGAGAGAGAGAGAGAGAGAGAGAGAGAGAGACTGATTGTGAGGGAGGAGAAGAGAACACTGCTGATTGCCTCTGTTCTGAAGAAGCTCCCAAGCTCCTCAGCTCTTCAGTGCTTTGAAACGCTAACACGTCCCTTGGGCCCATTGGCAGATTTTTTATTTTTTTTTTCATTTGGATTCTGAACTAACATGCTTCTGTAACCCCTCCAGACCCCCTAGTAACTGTATGGTGTTTCAACATCTGAGGTCTTGCATCTGAGGTCTTCGCCTCGTGCTGTCGGAATACATATTCCACTGAGCTTCTATTGTTTTGTTTCTCTGTATCCATCTCACTATCCACGCACGCACGCACGCATGCACACACACGCACACGCACACACACACACACACGTGCACAAACACACAAGCTCAGTCTACCCTGACGCAGAGTGATGTGTGTGTGTTTGTGTGTGAGCAAGTGTGTGTGTGTGTGTGTGTGTCTCCAGTTTGGCTCGCTCTGCTGAGTGTGTCCAGTGAGTGTGCCTAGTGGGGTTGTGTGGACATGCGCAGCACCCGTGTCTTTTCTCGTGCACAGTCCTTCAGAGTTGCCCTTGGAGCAGCCCACAAACAACTACGATACCCCCCCCCCCCTCACACACACACACACACATACACACACACACGAACGCACACAGGCACACACACACCCTTCCACCCACCACTCGCTCGTGTTCTCCACCCACCAGTTTGCTGACAAATGAAGGTCGTGGGAAAATAGGGCTCGCTGACGTGAAGTTTATGGAGGAACTACTTTAGAGTGCAAACACACACACACACACACACACACACACACACACACACACACACACACACACACACACACACACACACACACACACACTCACACACACACAGGCAGGCATGCACACTATAGAGCAGACTAATACACATATCACACTCCACCCCTTGCGCCTCCAAATCATATTTTTATTGCTCTCCTCTCTCTCTTGTGACCTGCAGGATAAGATTGCATAACATGGGCTGGTTATTTATATATTTATTTGTGGTTTTTATGATTATTTCTGCTCATGCTTAGTCTCGGACTGACTGAAGTTCTGTTGGTTTGTTTTGCACCACAGGACCCGGTGAGGGAGGAGGCCCAGGCAACGGCGTGTCTACAGCAGCAGCTGAGGGAAAAGGACGAGCTGATCCACAGACTGCGGGCCGAGCTGGTACGTACTGTACCTGACCTAATACAACTTAACCCAGCCCCCAACTAACCCAACCCAAACCCAACCCATTTCAACCCAGCCCGACCTGACCCAGCACGACCCAACTAGACCCAGCTCAGCACGAGGCTGACCCACACTTATCCAACACCTCATTCCACCCAACAACCTTGCAACACTACCTCACACTACCCTCACACAGACACACACAAACACACACACACACACACACACCCCACCCCACCCCACCTAGCCCCCGCACTCAAACATGCACTTCATCCTCAACTGGGGCGACTTGACGTGACCTGACCCAACCCCCATATCCTCACCCACACCCACAACCACCATCTCTACCACCCTCCATATCTCTCCAACCTCACACAACCCCATTTCCTGCCCACAGCCCTGTCACCCCCTCCACCCCCCCCCCAACCCCACCCTCTCACCCCAAACTTCCATCCCACCGATTCTGGGTCCCCTCACGGGGGCTGGACCACATCAAACGTTCCACATCCCCCGGTCTGTCCCCATTAATTGCCTCCCTTGGAGATTCCTCATTACTGGTTTCCGTCACCAGGGTGCTGAGTGTTCCGTTTGGCCTCAACCGATAAAGCTCCACGTCGGTCCGGGCACAGCTAGGGGCGTCTGGCTTTATAACGCTCAATGTCATGAATATGGAAAATGGACAGGGGGGGGGGATAAGTGAAACGCAGCGGGGCCAGGCCATGCTAGCTTATGGGCTTCTGGAAGGGTGGCGAGGGAACGGACCCACTGGGACAGGGGGATGAAGAGGAGGAGGACAAGGACTGTAGAGGAGAGATGAAGAACACCAGAGGGAGCTGAAGGTCCTTAGAGTAGGGGTGGGTGGGTGGGGGTCGGGGTTGGAGAAAGGGGTTTGAAGAGCGGGAGGGGTGTGTGTATGTGTGTGATGTGTGTGTGTGTGTGTGTGTGGGGGGGGGGGGGGGGGTTTAAGGTCGGTTAGCATACATTTGTGAGTTTTAGGATTTGTTCTTTTCCTTTTTAAATGCCACATTATTTATTTCTTCAATTTTCTTTCTTTTTTTTTTTTTTGGTTTAATACTGCAGATTTTTAAAAAGCTTATCAATTTCATTACTCCATTCTCCTCTCACCCCTCTTGTGGAGATTAAAGGGAAGGAGGAAAGGTTGACTAACGGGGTGGAAAGCTCACTGCTGGATTTGCACTTTCTCTCCGCTTTGATCCCATTTTCAAAAAGCAACCAAATAAATAAATCATGCTCAAACTGCAAGAAATCGACTAGCCTGTGACCACAGAGGCAAGACCCCCTTCTCCTCCATCTCGCAGTTAATTTAATTCGCTGTTCCAAGTAATAGCTGTTTTGTTCTATCAGATGCCTTTAATGTTGAATTTCATTCAGAGATTTCCTAATACATTTATTTTGTTAAAAAAAAAAAAAAATGCGTAGACCGAATACCGCAAGGCTTTCCAAGCTTATTGTAAGAAATGGCATTCTCAGACATCTTTTTCAATTGCTGTTGTGTTGGTTGAGCTAACGGATTAGCATTTGTAGCACACTTGTTGAAACCACAAGGCTTTTCTATTAGTCAACCAGCAGCAAGTCTTCCAGTATGTCTGAAAGGGAAGAAAAGAAATGTTACCTTCCAAGGTTGCATTCGGTAGCGTAAAGGCATCAAGGCATATGCGAATCAAATGAATAAATAATGTTTTGGCTTGGAAGGTACCTTAGATTGATTGCTTCATGCTACCTGCAACATCTGAAATTCTATGAATTATGAAATCAGTCACTTACTGCACCTTTAACTAGCATGAATCTGTCTCAGTTAAGTCTTATAAAGATCACCCACAGATATTTCTCATTCCAAAATTGCGGTGTGAATTCAGTATTGAACTGTGAATTCAGTTTTATCACTGTAAAGGAGGAAACCCCTAGATATTTCACAGTTGCTATCTTGGTCTTGGCCTTAAACAGTGCCACTGAGGCTTGTACTGCTCTTGGTAATTTTTTTTTACATTAAATTGTCAGTGTAGTTGTCTAACAGCTTGTGAAAGTGTGTTGCTTGCCAGTGGTTTGTTTTCAGCCAAGGGATAAAACCCATTTCTCCGGCATCTCCAGCAGAGCAATCTTAACAGTTAGGAAACTGTTAGATCTACTTGACCTTTAATGTGGAGTATAAAACTGGGTCTATAGTCAGTAGGAAAACCGCCTGGCTGTTTCGAGGCTGTCCATCTCAGTTGGGTTCAGTTAAGAACAGGGCCCTAGCGACTGAGTGACGTCTGTTCCCTACACACACACACACACACACACACACACACACGCACGCACACGTGTAAGTGTGTTAATGTGGGACATATGCTCGCCGTTTGCGAGGGCATTGACAGCCCTGTGACGGAATCGAGATGGAACCCGAACGTCAGCTGCCCACATTGGTCTCTAAGGAGCGCCCAGCAGCCAAGAACAAGTGCTCTACTTCCAAAGAGAGCCGGTGTCTCCTAGGCTGAAATAGCATTCTGGCCTGATGCAGTCGCCGTCGTCTGATTAAAATGATACATTTAAAGAATAAATGAATAAATAAATAATGAAAAATGGAACAGCTGAAAGACACCCCATCAGCTAAGCCAAGTTTTGAGTCCACCTTATGATTTCATTAGGGGATGCAATGGAGCAATGTTTTAACTACAGTCTACTCGTAGATTGTCATTCGATACTGCGTAGACCCATGCTGGTATTTTTAATCTATTGCAGCGTCATCCCTGGCCTAATGGTTTCATTTATTTATTCATTTATTTATTTTTTGTTTAAAGTGATTTCAAAGCTTCTTTGCTTTATTGTGCCCTTGTGTTTGCAGGAGAGTGTCCAGACTGCTCAGAGGCCTCATTGCCAAAAAGCCGACAGGTCCACACAGACGGAGAGTTCAGAGGTGGGTTCTCATTCTATCCCTGTAAGAGCTCTTTTGCATGGGAGAGATTATTGATAATGCGGTCAGGCCTCTCCAACACTGGGCCTATTTGCATTACAAGTCTCCCTTTGATGCTTAATGAACTTCCTCGTGCGGTTCTTTTGTTTGTTTGTTTGTTTACGGGTGTGTGTGTGTGTGTGTGTGCGTGCGTGTGCGTGTGTGTGTGTGTGTGTGTGTGTGTGTGTGTGTGTGTGTGTGTGTGTGTGTGTGTGTGTGCGTGTAGTAATGCCACGATGAATGGCCAGGTTAATCTGATTCATATTGTATCCCTTCCCGGGGCACTTGTTCATGTTATTTAGCTTTGTTTTAGACTTTTTGATTTTTATTCATTCATTTATTTATTTATTTATTTATTTTGCTGTTGTTGAGGAAAGTGGCCCAAAACAACAACAACATGAAGTGCAATAATAAAAAAAAAAAATCCTCAGAGCTCCAACAGCTCCAAACACAAAGGTGCCACATTGTACACCTCTTTCTAATCCTCTGTGTTCCAGCGTTGCCTGAGCTCTCTATGCACTCGCCGAGAATACCAGGTGCTGCATATTAACGCCAGCACAGTAATTCCATGAAGCCAGTGGAGGCATTGTGTATATGTGTTTGTGTGTGAGTATATGTGTGTGTGTGTGTGTGTGTGTGTGTGTGTGTGTGTGTGTGTGGTTAGAGTGCCTTTACCTCCAGCCTGTGCCTCTTCAGCTGCTGTAGCTGTAGCTGTTGCTGTGTAGTTGCTGCTGCCGTGGCTGCTACTGCGGTAGCCGCTGCTTATTTGTATTTCTGTCACAGATGGAGTGTCTACTGCTTAGCAGAGAAAAACGCCTGGAGAATGTGCTCATCATCGTCCCCCCTCCCCCCCACATACACACACACACACACACACACACGTACAGACACACAGACTATACACTACACCCGTCTCCCATACAGAAAATGCCTTTCCACAAACCCCCGCAGCCGCACCCCCCCCCCCCCCACACACACACACACACACACACACACACTCACACTCACACTCAACCCCCCCCCCCCACACACACCACACACCACCACCACCACCCCCTAACTCTGTCATAAGCTTGCCTCGCCGTTCCCCATTTTAATGGCCAGTGCTTTCTAGCATCACTGTACTTAATGGCTTGCCATAATATCTTTAACAAACAAACCCACCACCATTAGCGCCATCACCACGGTCTCTGCTAATGCAGCCAATCCAGCAAATGTGGTTTGTATAGAATTCCATCACATAAGGGCCATGACGCTCATCAGTGACAGAAGTGGCACTCACAGACAAGAGACATTTCAAATGGGCACATTTGCACATTGCTTTTGTAGTCTTGAAAAGGTCATCATCCGCAAGTACTCTTACTGTAATAGCTGATGTTGAAAGGGGGGTGGCGGGGGGGGCTATATGTTATGTACTTTGACTCTAAGAATATTATGGGGTATGTAGGGCAGGGTGTGTGCTTGAGATAGATGGATGGAACTTGATGAACGCGGGAAGGGCCCCCTCAACACCCACCCACTCACCTCATGCACTTAAGCTCAGCAGGTGGTGTGTATGTTTGGAGTGGGAGATAAATGCCACAGCTCAAGCAATACAAACACACACACACACACACACACACACACACACACACACACACACACACACAGGCAGACACATAGACTTTCTAAGATTTCTAAGAGAAACATTTTATCAATTGGCAACATACAGTCCACTCTCTCTCTCTCTCTCTCTCTCTCTCTCTCTCTCTCTCACACACACACACACACACACACACACACACACACTTCTCCATCAAATCACCATATTTCCATCATTTGGCGACAGTAATGGACACACATGTATACACACAGACACGACAGAAGGCCTTCAGGCTTGCCAGGCGACTTGCACACACTCTCTCTATACTCTGCCAGGGAAGTGATGAGCTTTCCCCTTCTTCCTCCTCCTCTTCCTCCTCTTCCGCTTCTCCTCCCTCCTCCTACCTCTGTCCTCCATCCACAGGGCTGTGCTAGAGAGATACTGCAGGCGTTTTTATAGGTTAGCGCATTGAGGACAGGCAGATATCGAAAGTGTGTCTACAAGTGGGTCATCTATTTCTAAAGCTGCCGAGACTTGGAGGAGGTCATTTTTTTTCCCTTTTTTTTCTAGAACACCCTCTCTCTCTCTCTCTCTCTCTCTCTCTCTCTCTCTCTCTCTCTCTCTCTCTCTCTCTCTCTCTCTCTCTCTTTTTCTCGGTCTTTCTTTTCTCTCCATCCCTGTTTCTCTTCTGAACTGTGCTAATTAGCTGGAGGGATAGAGGCCTCACAGCGCCCCCTGTGTCCTGTTGTGCTCACTCTGTTTTTTTCCCCCCTCTCTCTCTCTCTCTCTCTCGTCCCTCCACTTTTGTCTTGTTTTCTCTCTTCCCTCATGCTGTCTGTCTGTCTTTCTATTCTGCACTCTCTCCCTCCGTCTGTCCCCCAACACACACACACACCCCATACACACACACACACACACACACACACACACACACACACACACACACACACACACAGAAGCCCTCTCTCTCACACCCCGCCGGGAGCAGGCTGGCCTGCTTCACAGGTGCCGGACTCTCTCTCTCTCTCTCTCTCTCTCTCTCTCTCTCTCTCTCTCTCTCTCTTTCTCTCTCTTCCCCCTCTCTTCCACCTCCATCCACCGCCACCTCCGCCCCTCGGCCTGGATAAGAAGCAACCGGAGCAAAGACATCTGAAAGTCCTCTGGACGTTGCAGGCGCTGGCCGTGAGCGCGCATTCGAGAAGGGCATGAGCAGACACACACACACACACACACACACACACACACACACACACACACACACACACACTTGAGTATACACCTGCTCAAACAGCACTCTCAAAAGAAAGAAAAAAGAAAAAAAAAACTCAAGCGTTTACTTGGGACCAAGTCTGCCAAGCCCAGCATTTTGCAATGAAGGTGCCAACAGGCGATAATAAAGACCGATAATTCCCTCACAGGTGTCAACCCCCTGCCCCAGAGCTTATCAATGCGTTTAAATGCGCCCCCTAGGGGCCAAAGTAATACATTCATGAGGGAGAGAGGACTGGGGAGTGTCGGGGGGTAGGGGTGGAGTGTGTGTGGGGTTTGTGGCGTTACGGTTTGGCTCAACTAGATATCCGACTGCTTTATTTGGTGCTGCTGGTGGATGGAATGGAGCGGTGTGTAAAGTGCCTGCTTCAAGGGATGAACTGTTTAAAAAAAAATAAAAAAATCGAATTCCTGCCCAGTCCCAGATAATCTTAGAGTGGGTTTCAGAGAGAAGAACGAATGGAAGATGCCATGAGAGGGAAAGATAGGGAGTGTGTGTGTGTGTGTGTGTGTGTGTGTGTGTGTGAGATTGGGAGATTGTGTCTGGGCATATATGTTTTTGTGTGTGTGTATGTGGTTTTGTGTGTCTGTCTGTGTGTGTTGGTATGTGTCTGTGTTTGCGTGTGTATTTGTCTGTGTGTGTGTGTGTGTGTGTGTGTGTGTGTGTGTGTGTGTGTGTGTGTGTTTGTGTTTGCGTGTGTATTTGTCTGTGTGTGTGTGTGTGTGTGTGTGTGTGTGTGTGTGTGTGTACACAGAGTTAGATGTCTTCACTCTTGAGTGTTATTAAAAGATAGTGTGAGCGGAGGCACTATTTGTTAAGGAGGAGAAATTTAGCAGCGCTGCTTTCACA
>JAODXP020000019.1:15288447-15343447 GCA_027497455.2 Sardinella longiceps
GTCATCAGCGTGTCAGTAAAACAGCCACGCTGATCTTAAAGTAGACAGGCCTTAATAACAGCCTTTTGTCTCCTGGCAGGGATGTTTGGGGTGGGGACAGAGAGGGGGGGATAGAGAGGCTTTTAAGTTGCAGGACGGTGGCATTTCCCTCCTTTCCTTGATGTACATGATTAAAGGTTCTGGCGTCCAACGACAGACACGCACTTTGCTCTTTGTTGTCCTTGTCCCAAAAAAAAATCTCACCCCTTTAAATTTTCTCTATTCATGAAGCAGCTGAGATCGACTATTAGTGGGAGGAAAATGGCAACTCCTAGGATACGATAAGAGCTCCATTGCTATGCCTGACATGCACGCGCTTGGTTGCGGTTTCCTTCACGATTGGCCGCTGAGTGACAGGTCTGTATTAGCGAGTAGGCATCGACTGCATGAGTATCACAAAGGAAGAGAGACGACAGGCTACAAATGGAAACAGTAATGGGAATACACTACGGATTAACGCTATGCCTTCACAGAGTTTTTTTAAAATGCGTCAATAAAACTATAATGAGATATTGGCTGAGATGGGAAGTCATTTCATTTGAGTAACAATAAAACATAGGCTGGCATTTATTTTTTTACGTTTTGACAATGAATTGTTTTGGTGGTTGTTGGGGGCGTTATTGCCTCTTTTACAAACTGGGCAATTGTTCCCTTATGACTAAGATCTCATAGAAGTGACTGGAGGTGCATATTACTTCTAGTGCTGAAATGAATGATAGTATGCTTGTCTTGTCAGTGCTTTTTTTTTAAATTGCCTTCAAAAAATAAATTAGTCCTATAGTTATGGCTGACACTGTTTTCCTCCTAAATTTGCCAGTGTAGCTTCTTAGTTGAGTGCGGGGCCCTGATGTGCAGCCACTGTGACGCTACCCTGGCACTCGCCAGAATCTAGCCTGGCACTATCCTGGCACCGCCGCCCATCAGTCTGCTTTCACTCCCTGTCCTTTTAGCGCCTCGGCTCTTGCCATGCCATGGCCATTTCTCTCTCTCTCTCTCTCTCTCTCTCTCTCTCTCTCTCTCTCTCCATTCTCCTCTCTGTTGTCCTCCTCGGCACGGCACAGCTTGCCTTTGCAAAAACCGGGCACAGTTTGCCCATGATAAGTTTGTCAAGGTAACGTCTGCGTTTTCCAAAGCGGTGACAGAAGGCCGACGTCCCGGTGGACGCGGCCGGCTGGAGGGAGCCCGCGGGGTGTTTCGCCGCCGCTAGCAGAAGGTGAGAGTGAGAGAGAGAGCGAGAGAGATGGAGAGAGCAAGAGAGAGAGAGAGAAAGAGAGAAAGAAAAGAGTCAGTCCAGCAAGCCCCCGCGATCCTTCAGGCCTCCGGCAACAGAACGGCCCGGCAGCACCTTGCTGCGGACAGATGGCCAGGGAGGCAGGAACACTGCGACACAATAAAGAAGTTCATAAATAATTATCAAGGCAAAAAAAAAAAAAAAACAGAAACAAAGGGTGAAAGAAAGAAAGGATGGAAGGAAGGAAGAAAGGAAAGAAAGAGAGATAGTAAGAGATGGAAATGACATCCAGTGTGTGTTGGAGATCAAGACGTGCTTGCGCTCTGGCAGCCTGCCAGTAGGGGGGCTGGACATGTGTGAGGCAGAAAGAGGGTGAGGGAGAAAGAGAGCGAGAGAGAGAGAGAGAGAGAGAGAGAGAGGGAGGAGAGAGTGAGGAGAATGACAAAAAGCTCTGCCTTGCAGTCTGTCGACATCTTTGTAGTGTGTTTTGATGAGGATTAGATAATTGTTGTTGATTGTATCATTTGACCCGCTGCCTCGCTGCGCTGTGAATTGGCTGCCCTTCAAAGCATAGCGAGGGAAGTGAAGTGGCCTCAAGTAGGCTTGTGATGGGACACACACACAAAAAACAAGAACTGCGTGAACTATGGGTGAACTACGAGTGAATGTCGCATTCCAAGGGTGCGACATGGGGCCTTATGAAAATATCGGCAAATGAAAAGAGTCACACTATATAATTTTATATTAATTTTATATTAAGCGCATCTGTGCTTTTCATTACTGAAGCATGCATGACTGGTCGTGAACTTGGCACACTTTCACTCATTCTCACACTTGCGTGCGCATTCACTCACTCACACACACACACACACACACACACACACACACACACACACCTCTCTGAAACGCATGCACACACAGAAAGACAAGAAGGGAGAGATCAAAGTAAATGTGACATAGTTCTCTGCTTTGTGAAGCGCTTGTCTGCCAGGAAGGTTCACCCATACCACACAGGAAAGAATATTTCATTCTGTGTGAAGATGGCGTACTTTAACTGGCGCACCTAACTGAGAAAACTAATTTTGGTCTTTCAAGGCCCATCCTGTCAACTCTGTGACCAGCAGTAAAGGAAGTGTTAATGGATGACATGAGTCATCCTTTGAGACAGTTTTGAAGAAAAAAAAAAAAAAAAAAAAACGTGTTGAATTTTTTACACTTTAATCAAGAACACTCTATGCAGTCATATTTTTAGGGAGATTGTTTGGATTTAAGTGGGAGCCATTCCATCCGTACAGTAAGAAATGCCAGTGCCTGCATCTCGCCCTTTGATTTACGAGCACTTTTATCTCTTTCGTCTCAACGTGTGGCGAGAGCACAAACTTGAGCATTAGCAAAAAGCCACTTTGGAGGACCAAGCTGTTCCACACTTGTAAATGAGGATCCTCAAGCACACACACAATGGATGCCAAATTTCCTGAAAGATGGTCGCAGTAAAACCAGTGACGTTTATCACCCTCCTCAGGTCCAGGCATTCAGCTTGATCAGCACTGCCTATTGTGTGTGGACTAACTGGACATATAGGGGCTACATTTAGGACCTCATTTACAGTGGCATTTGCATTAAGGAATCATGAATGTTTAGCCCCGTCTTAAAGTTTCCATATTAAACTACTGGAGAATGTAGCATCGCTGGCAGGTCAGTGTCCAACCAAGGCGTGTCGGAACAAGGCAGTCTGTCTGATTGTGATGGGGAGCTACGCTAGTGTTTTCTCATTAAGCAGACACTTAATTTGAAGCAAAGTGCACTGCAGCTACCGTGCAACATTGGTGTTCTCAGCGAATTATTTTGTCAGCCTCTCACTACACCAGATTTGAGTGAGTACGGTAGTTGTTATCTGTGACAATGTAGAATTTGCTGACCCCATGATTCTGGTTTGTGGTGACATGAAGCAGCAAGTATTTGAGTTTCTAAAGAGCCTAGATTCTGTGTTTGAGTGCGTTTGTGTGTTTTCAAAATACACGTATAATCAAAGGACGAACATGGTCTTTCGAGATCCTCTTATAAGTCACGCTAGCTCGCCCCTGTTGGCTCCAAAACTGGTTTGCCATATATCGATGGAACCAGTGCTATTAAATATTTACTCATGTGGTGGTGGGTTAATGGGATTGCTGTTTGAACATTCCACCTGACGGGAGGACTAAAAAGTCGTGCACAGCAGCAGCGGTGGGAGCAGTAGCACGTCCTCCCCCTCGTGCGCATATTAAAAGTTGGCACAGATCAGCGGTCGCACAGTCAGTCGCTCTCGCTCTCTCTCTCGTTCCATCTCTCTTTCTCTCTATCTATCTCTCTCGTTCTCTCTCTCTCTCTCTTTCTCGTTCCATCTCTCGTTTGCATTCGTGCGCAAGTCCCTGCGCTATCCCTCCATGACTTGGCATGGTTTCTCCTCAGGCCGTGATATTTCTATCTATTCCCCGTGGTGCCCCTGCCTGCCTGCCTGCCTGCCTTACTGGTTCTACTTTCACACCATGACTCTGGTTGCTGCACAGACTCCCAGTCCTCACAGAAGAGGAAGGAGAAGAAGAAGAAGAAGAAGAAGAAGAAGAAGAAGAAGAAGAAGAAGAAGAGAATTTTTTTTTTGCACTTTTGTTCTTTCTTTGCACTGTTTGTCTTTCTCTCACATACTGTATATCAGTATCATATATCAGTTTCATACACATACATTCATGTATACACACGCACAGACACAGCCATACAGCTTAACACACACACTGGGTGACATACATACACACACACACACACACACACACACACACACACACACACACACACACAGAGATACCATGTAGCTGAACACACACATATCTCTGGGTGACATACTCACATACACACACACACACACACACACACACACACACACACTTGTACATGCCATACACTCTAAAACATTTCTTGGTGATCCTCCTTCCTCTTTGACACTGAGCAAAGGAAACGTTTGTTGTCTCTATTTGTGTGTGTGTGTGTGTGTGTGTGTGTGTGTGTGTGTGTGTGTGTGTGTGTGTGTGTGTGTGTGTGCAACTGGTCCCATGACTCTTGCTGCTGTGTTTATTTACACTGGGAGTGTTTGGTGGCAGAAGGTTGTCAGAGGCATTTCTTCCCCAGTAAGCATTCTGGACACTGAATAGCATCTGCATGATTGATTACACAGGATTAATGGTTCAGTGCGGAGCGCAATTAATGATCCCGTAATTCGGAGTGTCATGGATGTCCGCCGGAATGAAGTGACCCACCGCAGAAGCCGAATACCAACTGCACCCCTCCGACAGCGCGTTCACATGTACACACACAAACGCACAAGTACACACACAAAACACAAGCAGACATACCACAGTGCCACAACCCCATTTTACAGCGTGTACACACACACACACACACACACACACACACACACACACACACACACACACACACACACAACACACACACACAAACACAAACAGACATACCACAATGTCACAAGCCCATCTTATCCCTCCTGTGTCCCTCATGTTTTTCATGTGCACATGGTTCATTTGCTTTTCTCGGTCCTTTGTTTATGTATTAGTTTGTTTTTCTCATCCATCATCCATTCCATGTCCACCATGTTCATCTCTGTCCCCTTCTTTTCTATTCTGTTCTTTCTCTCTCTCTCCCTCTCTCTCTCTCTCTCTCTCTCTCTCTCTCTCTCTCTCTCTCTCTCTCTCTCTCTCTCTCTCTTCGTCTTCATCTTCATCTCCCTCTCCCACGGCGCAGTGACCACCAGCATCGTCTGAAGGAGGCAGCATGCAGGTAGGGGGTCTCTCTCTGTGTTCGGCAGCCTGTCTGACTCTAATCAAAGCTGGCTGCATCCCTGCAAGCTTCCCTCCAGATTCCACCCTCCCTCCATCCCTCCATCTCTGCCCCCCCCCCCCTTCCCTCCAAATCTCCCCCCCCCCCCCCCATTGATTAGGAAACATGGGGCTGCTTTTAAAAAATTGTACCAACAAAGAGCCGCAAACAGCGAATATTTAATTTGTACCATTTCAAATATGGCGGCGTTTTGATTGCCGCTTTTTGAAATCTCTTACCTGATTAAAAAAATGGATTCAATCTGCTCAATCAGAAATGATTGCTGGCAAACAGCTTGATATGTTATGACAGTCTGATCCCAATAATCAACAGGAGAGAGGGCTCCAGTCCTTTCATTATTTCTTTTGGTTGTTATTATTATTTCTTCTGTAATGAATTCTTTTCATTGATCAATCGAGCCTACATTATCGCCCCTGTTTTTCCAACACATTAAACATGTTTGTTGTAATGTTGTATGTCTTACACACAGTTTTGGACATCTTTTTAGGACCACCCCCCTCCCCATTCAAATCTAGGTTATGGTCAGAGTGAGATGCATTTAGAAGATTTCGATGCCTGTTGTAATTTCCCCACTGTGCTTTTGTAAGGCTGAAGGAAGGTGTTCTTATACACACAGCCCACACACACACTCTGATCAGAAACCACCAAAGACCAGGCAAGCCAGTGAGCTGTTTGTCTTTCTCATAGTGGTTTTCATTTCCGTGTTTTTTTCTATTTGTCTTTCTTGCCCTCTGAGAGTGCACTTCGCTCACTTCATTTTGTTTACATCTCCTTTGCTTTTAGGCTGAATGCCTGTGGGGGCGATTGCATTAGGCTCCTCTTGAGGAATATGGAGGTGGGTGGGGTGCTTTGTGAGTGTCTGTGTTTGATTGTTAGTTTGTTCCGGATGTATCTTTCACTACTGCAGCAGAAAGGTGCAGGTGGAGGGCAGTGGGGTGGGGGTGGTGGTGGTGGTGGATGGAGGATTGAGGGGGGTGTGGCTCAAGGTTCATATGAGGTCTTGCTCTCAGACCGAGGCCGTCACCACGGTAACCTAGAGCCATTAATGAAGGCGCCATCTGTTTTGTTAATTCCCCCCAAAAGACTCCCACAGATCCATTTCACAGAAAAGGCCTTTGCCAAGGTCCTGCCTTTTACAGTATAGCCATTGATTCACTTTGTTATTATGCCCCCTTCAGCTCAGCTCAGCACAGGCAGGAGTTTGAGTTTGAGGAGAAAGCTCCAGAGCTGGGCTTGTTACAGTAATGAGGGGAAACGTCAGGTGAGGAGGACGGCACTGATGTTGTAGGTGGGCAGGTATGTCACCACTGCTGTGGTGACACCCTGTGAGCTCCATTTGCTCTGACGCTATGAAATCCACTGTAAGTTCTTGCATCAACCCCTGAACGACGCAACACATCAAAACCAACAACAACAACAAAAACAGTCGCAGCTGTCTGCAACACCGCAACATCACCCCCCCCCCCTCCTTCTCCCATCACCTCTGTGGTGTATTTTTTGTTTGTTTTATTGTTTGTTTATTGGGTAGGTGGAAGACTTGTCAATGGGTGGCGTAAACAGTAGTGACATGATGCGAAAGAGGAGAAGATCAACTGGATGGGGTGGGCACATGAAAACTGCAGAGACGCCCCTCACCCCCCCCACCCCTGGATTGGGTGGGCACAAGAAAAAAACTGCAGAACGATTTTAAACCTCCCCCCGCTCCTCAAGAATGTCAGTGCCAAGGTTAAGTGGCACCTCACATTCGGGTTTTGATGGCGAAGGAATGCTAAGAGATTCTCGGGAGGGGACAAACGCGGAAGGAGCCGCACTGCTGCATTGGCAGGAGGGGAATACTGTGTGTGGGTGTGGGTGTGAGTGTGTGTGGGAAGGGAATATTGAAGCATGTGGATTTGATGCGGCCCTTGGCTTGGCACAGAGCTCAAGAATGACCCAGGAAAGAATTTTGTTGGAGTTGTCACAAGTTCTTGTCAGTATACAAGTGTGTGTGTGTCTGTGTGTCTGTGTGTAAAAGATTAATTGATAAAAAGATTAATATTGTAAAAGATTAGTCAAACAAATCCACAGAGTTATAACCAAAGTTATATTAAAGGGGGCACAGAATAGATGAATGGAGTATTATATCTACTCTGTTGTAAAAATGTAATATATTTAACTTTATTTCATTGACTATAAGCTTAAATGGCTTTTTATAAGCCCAATTGAAACCTGATATTTAAACTGGTTATTGGAATGGTCAATTTGGCTAAATGGCGCCCTCTCTGGCCTCCACAAGGAGGACACAACCATGCCTCCTATCTGTCTGAATTGATCAGAACCAAGGGGAAAAAGAATGTTTTTCCATTCTATGTATCCTTTAAGGGAAATATGTCCGTTAACAGTTTCCAGGGAAACAGGCTCATTAATTTGATAGATGGTCCATGTGTTCTCAGTCAGAGAGAGCGTGTGTATTGCTCTCGCTTATGATTTGTGCTGAGATACACATCTCCCTGTCCGATTTAATATGGAGAATGTCTGAAAAACGGACATTTTCCCATTACAAGAGCAAATGAGCTAGAGCTAACGCTGATAATTCTTCCCATCTTTTTTAAATGGTTCCTGTTTAGTTTAGTTTCATCCTGGTTTCAGCTAATAGTCAGTGCTTAGGCATACTCTGTCTGGACTGTGTGTGTGTGTGTGTGTGTGTGTGTGTGTGAGACTTTTGGACTAATATCTCATTTCCCCGTCAACACAACCCAGTCCCTGATGACACTCAAAATCCTGCCAAGTGTCGCGCTCTGCCTCTCTGCTACTTCTGAACGTGCGCCCGGTTTGGAGAGTGTTGGGAGAAAATGGGATTGGGGTGGGGACTAGTTGGTGGGGAACGCAAGCAGGGTGGTCAGGTTGGGGATGGGTGTTGGTTGGGGTGAATCAAGGAGGGGGCAGTGTGTGTGTGTGTGTGTGTGTGTGTGTGTGTGTGTATGGATTGTAGGGGAGGGGAGGGGTGGGATGCGGTTGTCAGAATTGTGAGGGGGTGTCTGCTGTCTGGTTTGCTGAGCTAAAAACTTTGTGACTGACAGCCAACGTGATGGATTATTAAGCAGCCTGCAGGGCATTGTCTATTCCTGGAGTGCTTAGTTAAGGCTTGTAACAGCCAGGCCCTGCTTTAGTGGAGCAGAGAGGAGAGGAGAGGAGAGGAGCAGAGGGGAGAGTGAGGAGCGCTCCTCAGCTGATGAGGACACAGACATACATACATACATCCACCAACACTGCTTCTGACACCTCTGTCTGCCCACATATCTGTCTCTCTACCCATCTCTTTATTTCTCCCTCTCTCTCCTTCTCTCTCCTTCTCTCTCTCTCTCTCTCTCTCTCTCTCCCTCCCTCTCTCTCTCTCTCTCCCTCCCTCTCTCCCTTTCTCTCCCTCTCTCTCACTCCATTTCCATACATTCATTTTTCTTAGTCTTTCTTTCTTGCTCTTCTCTCACACTCTTTGCATGCATATAGAAAGAGAGAGAGAGAGAGAGAGTTTGGCCTTTCTTCTCCACAGAGAGGAGGAATGTGAGGCACTCCTGCATTAATCATTCAGACGACGCCCTTACGAGTAATTGATTTGATGTGGGTTGTTAAGATTGGCCACTCTACCACAATCCAATAAAATGAGCGACAGAAGGAGAGAACCAGAGTGGAAAGAGAGACAGTGGGGATGAGTGTGTGTGTGTGTGTGTGTGTGTGTGTGTGTGTGTGTGTGTGTGTGTGTATGAGTGAGGAGTGTAAAAGTCAGGAGTCTTATTTTATTTGAAAAAAAAGGAAAGAAAGAAAAAGAGAAGAGGAAGAGGAAGTTGCAGTGAAGTGAAAAAAAAAGAAAAGAAAAAAAATCGTACATTTCCCAAAACTTTTCTTCCTCCTCGTCTTCGCCCTCCTTATTGTGAGTGCCGGCTGCAGACCAGTAGAGTCGTTAGGTGTTCCTAGGTCAGGGCCCCGGGGGTGCGCTTCCTATTTCGGCCGCCTGCCTGCCTGCCTGCCTCCCGGATGGATGCGGTTGCAGTCCACACACACACACACACACACACACACACGCCACATTCGGCGCTAGCCACTCATTTGAGTGAGCTAATTAGGCCAAATTGTAAATCTCAACTTCAGTGCTACTTAAATGCTCGTTCCTGTGGCACACTGACTCATTAAGCTATTATTCTTAATCAACAGCCCTGAATGGATGAGTGGAGGAGAGCTTAATTGGTCAATTTGTATGTGAAAAGAATGGAAGAGATAGAAAAAAAGAAAGGGAAAAAAACAGAGGGTGGGGTGGATGGAAGATGGGCGGGGGGGTTTGGGGTGGGGTGGAAGATAAGATCCCCTCTTCCTTGTCAACTGCCGCCGTATCCAGCATATGGCATGCAGTGGTTTGGATTGTGGAAGTTGTGGATGTGGGTACGGATGGCGGATACTGTACTGTCGTAGCGATCGCCGTCACTCAGCCACCGCAGTCGGATTGTACAGGCTGCTGTGCAGTACAGGCAGACACAGCGCAGCATGAAAACTAGCTTTATAGCCACACACATAGTTTGTCAGTTAGTTTATTGTCCCCTGAGGGAAATTCTTTTTCACAAACGTTTCCTTTCTGCATTTGATGTTACATACAGTAAGCATGGGATAAAAACACACATACATAGGCATATACATAAACATATAAGACAGGGGAACATAAATTGTACAGGGGGATGCACATAAGCACATAGGACAGCACAAAAGACAAACATAGGACAAAAAGCACATTTGTATCAGGGCATACAAAACATACACAGAAGCCAAACCCATTTGTATGGGTTGGTATGGGCACAGGAAAAAGGGGCATGTTACTGAGGTGGTTTAGTCTTGTTTAGGATGGAGATGGCTGATGAGGGGGATGAGGCTTCTACTGTAGCGTGCGTACATTACATTACATCCCATTACAGCTGCTCCCCGTGTCCTTATTGCACAGCAGCTTTAGATGCTACAGCAGTGACAGTCTGCGCTTTAATGTATTTATTTATTTATTTTTTAATTTTTATTGAAGTTTTATTTATTTATTTTCCAGCAGACAAGCTGGCGAGCAAGGGACACCTGGCTCCATACGGGTTGGCCATTTAAGGCCCATCTGGGCCCCCGTAGCACAGCCGCCGCCTGGGCCTCTGCTACACTGCACTGCTCTGAACTGCACTGCGAACGTGTCCAAATCTCCCCACTTCCATCTCTCTCCACCATCACACGTGGTCGTCTCTCTCTCTCTCTCTCTCTCTCTCCTCTCGCCCCAGAGGCGGCTGCTGTAATCCCCCCCTCATCTGGACAAGCGCATGCTCCAATGCATGACCATACTGTACTGTAGCGGTTGGAGGATCCCCTTGATTACTCAGCCAAATGGATATAAATACATCTTATGGGATGGGGATTACAGCCACTCTGTCTGCAGCTGCACTTTACATGCATTGCATGTGTGTATGTTGTGTATGTAATCCTAGTGAGTGGGTGGGTGGTGGACACACACACACACACACACACACACACACACACACACACACACACACACACATACACACATAAGCGGTGCTGGCTGCATCAACCAGGACAGGGGATCAATGGCCTTCACCTTGAAGCAGCCTCCAGGGAGGTCGTACAAGGGTCCTATTGTACGCTGTTCTCTCTCTCTCTCTCTCTCTCTCTCTCTCTCTCTCTCTCTCTCTCTCTCTCTCTCTCTCTCTCTCTCTCTCTCATTCTCCCTCTCTCCCTCTCTCATTTTGTACTCTATCACACTCGCTATTTTCACATGAACCCACTCAGGTATGAAATGGTATTCATGATAATGTTTAGTGCAGAGCTGCTGGCCTTGCAGTGGTTTCATATGGTCTGGATCATGTCTGCTAAAGTGGGCAAGACAGGGGGAGAGCTGCTGGCCTGGGTTGGTGCAGTGGTTGGGTCAGTGGGGAACTGTGGGTAGAGCTCCCTCTAGTGGTGAGGCTTTAGCCTTCCATTAAAAAAAACACACACACACACACACACACAAACTATATCGCTGGTAGACTGGACAGTCTACCTTTTTGTAGCGTTCAGTAAAAGGGGGTTTAAAAATCTCTCTCTCTCTCTCTCTCTTTTTCTTTCTCTCTGTCTCTAACTGTTGTCTCTCTGGCCTTTCTGTATCGTTCAGTAGAGGGGGCTTTAACACTCTCTCTCTCTCTCTCTCTCTCTCTCTCTCTCTCTCTCTCTCTCTCTCTCTCTCTCTCTCTCTCATTCCATCCATACCCTCCTGTGTGTTGCCTGAGGTGAACATAAGGAAATGTGAGGAGGTTTCACTGTGCAAATAAACCTCTAGGCATAAACTATTCATCCACTTGTATTGTAGGCAATAAATAATTTTAGGCCCACGGAGTAAAGGAACAGGATCTGCGAGTCCGTTCTCTCTCTCTCTCTCTCTCTCTCTCTCTCTCTCTCTCTCTCTCTCTCTCTCTCTCTCTCTCTCTCTCTCTCTCTCTATTTTTTTCTTTCTCTCTCGCTCTCTCTCTACCATTCTTTCTCTCTTTCTCTCTGATTGCTGACATAGGTCAGCTTGTGCACCGACACCTTTTCAAACTTCTCCTGAAAGCTCTTGAGCGAATGCGGACATTGTTTTGCTCTTAATTAAGGAGAAAACTTAAAAAGACACTCACCAAATGGACCAAATTGATTTTTAAAAAAAAAATGCACAGCAACTTTTCACACAATTACCCACTGCTATTTTACACCGTCTCCACACCCTCCCCATTACCCACTCAGGCGGACGACAGAGTCCATCGCACATGGCAAAAAGTTGATGCGCTGCACTTACCATGATAATTTATGCGGCATAATACGTCGATGATGAGCTTCTCTTTCTTTTTTTTTTTCTCTCTCTCTCTCTGGCGTCATTTTTAATTGAAAAACTAGTGCAATCTGTGCATTCTTCAAAAGGGAGATTTTCAGAGGTTGTTCATTTGCGAGAATAGGCTGGATTTAGAAATTAATTAGCCCTCCATTATCCTCTGGACGACAGTGAGTGCGTGAGTCACGTGACCGGAGTGGAGCAGAGCGGAGCGGAGCAGGCCAGGCTAGGCTAGGCCAGGGTGGGAAGAGACTGAAGCACTGTGGAGTCCTGTGGAGCTCCAGCTGCTTCTCTTCCCGGCCGACTCACACATCCATGTGAGGGGGCCACATGTGACAACACACTCATCATCTTTGGGAGCCTTGGGATTAGACCTTTTTTGGGGACTTTTGTGTGCATGAGTGCGTTATTCGGGTGTGTGTGTGTGTGTGTGTGTGTGTGTGTGCGAGAGAGAGTGTGTGTTATTTGGATGCGTGAGTGAGTGAGAGAGAGAGAGAGGGAGAGAGAGAGAGAGAGAGAGAGTTTGCTTGTGTTATGTCAATGTGTGTGTCAGGGGTGTGCATGTGTGAGTGTATGTGCGTATGTGTGTTATTTGAGTGTGTGTGTGTGTGTGTGTGTGTGTGTGTGTGTGTGTGTGTGTGTGTGTGTGTGTGCTGGGGATAGCCTCTCTGAGCTTTTAAAGAGCCATAGCTGGCAGAGTGGATCATGTTGGAGTCTTTCAGGCAAACAGGCCAGAGTACGCCCACCCACGCACCCACCCACCCCCAGGGCCTTAAGGCGTACAGTAAATCACTCAAGGATACAGGTGTTGGTCTTTGGAGTCTCCTGCAGCCACAGAGACAGAGACTGACAGACAGGATATAGGATAAGAGCCGGCAGGAATCACTGCACAAGGCCAGAAACTTAGGGAAGGACATGGACATGAAGTGCCCTTGCCCTGGTCTAATTCAGGGCACTGGAAGCCAAAGAGAAAAGTGGAGCACACACAGACACGCACACACGTAGACACACACACACTCTCTCTCTCTCTCTCTCTCTCTCTCTCTCTCTCTCTCTCTCTCTCTCTCTCTCTCTCTCTCTCTCTCTCTCTCTTTCACATGCACATACAGTACACACACACAGGCACTCACATGCACACATATACTGTACACAGGCACATAAGTGTGCACCCTTGTACAGAGGTATACACAGTTGAACAAGGTTTTCCTCAAACATACCCGCTCTGAAGGGGTTCTAAGAGCTTTTCGTTTCGAGAGGTTATTCTCCCGGACAAAATAGTGTGCTTTCAGTGTCCACGCACCTGAGCGTTCTGAAGCCTTGATGTTTTCTCACGTTTCTTTTTGTGCGCTTTTGCTTACAGACATACAAACCTCAAATCCAAAGATGTTTACGCCTTACGTGTCATGCAACGCAAAAAGCAATTAAATTCCCATGCTTGCGAGTAAACGTATCAGCGAAGCAAATTAGCGCACTAGGCTATCTGATTAGCTGACAGGCAATGAAGGACTCAAGGACTAATGATGAATAAAGAATGAGGAAGTGGATCTCTGAGCCCACGCTGAGTATCATCGGTGGCATTCGTTTGCTTATAGGCGACTGTCTCAGGAGAGGAAGGGGGCCATAAGAACAGATTAAATATGTGCCATACCGGTGCACGAGGAAAAAGCTGGCTCTACAAGATTACATACACGGCAAAGCCGCAAATTGCTTTTTTATTGCTGAAGATCGGTTAAGGTTCCAGCGCGTGGCTTTCATTATCCGCCAAATATTTCTCCACCGTAATTTTGCGGCAGTCGTCTCGCAGGAGTTGGTCATACGTGCGGCAGATTCGATATTGTCTTACCTCCGGTCGCAAAAAAAAAAAAAAAAGTAAACAACAAAATACCAATTTTAACCCCAGTTTAGTTTTGATATCTTGCTCATTAAAAGAAGTGTTGGGAGAACAGTATGCAAAGCGCTGTTGGAACTGGTCGGGAGGATAAAATCAAATGTGAAAGGAAATGTGACTCTCCCCTTCTGTTTCCGGTAAATAAATTATGCAGAGGACAGACGGGCTTAAGTGAAGGCTAGCTGACGGGTGCCAGCTAACAGATACGGGCACGCTTGCCCAGTCAGCTCTGTGGAGAGATCGCTCCGAATGTGGCCATTTTGCATGGCAGGGTGTTTCTGTTAGGTGGACAATTATAGCACTTGGCCGAGCCAGGCTCTGTGTGTGTGTGTGTGTGTGTGTGTGTGTGTGTGTGTGTGTGTGTGTGTGTGTGTGTGTGTGTGTGTGTCTGTGTGTGTGTCTGTGTGCGTGCGTGTGCATGAGAATGAGTGTGCATATGCGCAGGGAGCCTGCCTCGGTGAGCGCCTTGGATTGCGTAAGGACTTGGAGGCTGCCAGCGCACATGTGAGCCCCTCAGCTTCCTCATCCTTAACAGGCCTCAGGGGGGGTCAGGGGCTGCCTCTGTGATAATTGATGCAGTGGCCCTGTGTCTGTGCGTGTGTGTGTGTGTGTGTGTGTGTGTGTGAGTGTGGGAAGTGAGGGAAGGAGAGTGAGTGTGTATGTGAGTTGCATGTGTACTGGTATGTATGTGAGAGAGAAGACGTGTGTGTGTGTGTCTGTGTGTGTGTGTGTGTGTGTGTGCGTGTGTGTGTGCGTGCGTGTGCATTTTCATACATGTTGCTGTGGTTCACCTAGAGTGTATTGGGTGCACCCTAAGGACCCTTCATGTGATGAGGCTGAGAGAGAGGCTGGCACAGTGCCCGCTGTAGAGGGGTATCCATCAACCACCAACCCCACCCCACCACCACCACACCACCAGCCTCTCCACCCTCCCCTGTGTCTTGCTGTAGCAGGCAGACTAGTCCAGGGACCGGCTCGGCTTCTCTGCCGCTGGACAGATTCAGGACACCTCAGGTTCATTAGTCAAAGCAAAGTAGGGCAGGTGCCGTGCAAGAGTCCAACTTCTTCTCTCTCCTCTCCTCTGCTCTCCTCTTTGCCTGTCCCCTCCTCTCACGTCTCTCTCTCTCTCTCTCTCTCTCTCTCTCTCTCTCTCACACACATCCTACTCATACATCTCTATCTCGTCCCTGGGCTCTTGTCTGCCATAACTATTCACAAAATATTCTCTCACCTCTTCCATTTCCTTCAGCACTCTCTCCCCTGTCCTCTTAATATCACTCATGTTATCGCTGTCTTTTTTTTAAATATAACCCCCTTCTCTTGCGGTACCTTTTTACCACTGGTAATGTCTCCTCCTGCAGAGACAGCTGGAGTACTGTGGAGACGGAGCGAAGACAGTTGTGCTGCTGGGGCAGACATATTTTAAAGAATTAAGAAGTACAGTAGAGGACCAGAGAGAACAAGGTTGCGTGGGGAGGTGAATTATTATTTATTAACCTCCCCAACACACACACAGACACACAGACACACACACACATACACATATACACACACACACACAATTACAGCAAAGTCGCTAAAGATTCTTCTCCTTGAGGAAAATGAAACACATGCCCTTGGGCCGATGCTTCTCTACTTGCCCATCATCTCCCCAAACACACACACACACACACACACACACACACACACACACACACACACACACACACACACACACACCCTCTCTCTCTCTCTCTCTCTCTCTCACACACACATCCCTCTGTTCCACCTTCACACTGGACAGACTGCCGCTAGGGTGGCATTTGCCATTTTCCGTCTCAGCCTCCTGTGTATATTTTAATATTTTATTTTGTGGATGCAGGGACCTAGCCTCTGAATTTGATCTAACACAATTTACTGCAACATTAATGAAAGAAAAGAATACATGAATACTAACAACACTTTCTTTTGGAATGTGTGCACTCTAAATGGCCTTGAGGCAGATAGTAAGAATATTGTGCAGACAAATATGGAAAATGAATATTCAGTGGTAACATAAAATCTGATAAGCATAAATTGCCTGTTTTTTTTTTTTTTTACCCCTTCTTCTTCGTCTTCTTCTTCTTCTTCTAAACCCTCGCCTTATGTGGTCCTACAGATATGACAGCCCACCCACACAGGTTTTTATTATTATTATTTATATATTTTATCAGCACCGCTGGAGGAAATGCACCCTCTAATTGTGCGCTGCTTGCACGTTGCTGGTATCAAGGAAGGGATGACCTTAAATTCTCTCATGGACGATAGCGGCAACCGACATTAGCCTAGGTGACCTAAGTGCCTTGGTGACCCAGGGGGGGCTGCTGTACCCTGGAATGCGGGTGTATATATATAATATATAATAATAAAATAGTATATAAATATGATCAAGCTCGGGAATTGATGACTCATGGTTCCATTTGGTCCCGGCGCTGAATTAAGTTAACACATTCAATTTATTCCACTATTTGTTTATGTGTATTTTGTATGCATGCACCATATGAAATGAAACAGTCTGCAGTCATAACACAGATGGTTCATTACCCCTGCACGGGTACAAATCTACCTCGTTTGAAACATGTCAGGCATGTGGACATCATTAGCTGCCCTGTCTTGCCCCCTAATAAGGGAGGTTGTTTGCGGCTCAAGCCATTGTCATTTGTCATTTGGGTAACTCTATTTTTATCATTGCTGCATTACTGGGTTTTGCAGCAGTGTTTTTTTTTATATTTTTTTTTAAAGATTATTTTCAAACTTGGCAGCAGAAAAAGAGAGCATTGGGCAGTGAAAAAGGAGGCCAATGATGTATGGCAACCTGCAGTCAGCAGTCAGCTCACACACAGAACACGATCCCGGACGAGCCCCCAACTGCCAGCTAGTTGGAGTGGCTGCAGCAGCAATGGCAGCAGCAGCGTCTAAAAGCCCAAGTTCCCCCATTTCTACTCAAACCCCACCCCCTCAACCCGCCCTAGCACCTAACACCCACCCCCTCCCCAGGAGTCCTACAGCCACAGTCCCTCTGCAGGCTGTCACAGAACACAATAGAGGTAATTAATGAGGGCTACACTTTTCCCCGTCCCCTGCCCTCCTCTCTGCCGCCCACCGTTCCTCTCCTGCGCTCGGCGGAATTGACACGAGACGGGCAGCAAAGGCCCCGTGCGGCGAGGCCCCAAGGCAAAGCTGACATGAGACGGCCAGCAGGAGGGGCAGGCGTCATTCGCTTGTCTCACGAGCCCAAGTTAGATGGTCGGCCGGGAGTGACATGTGACAGCTCCCGCTCTCACAGCCGTGAAGGACGTGGACGTCACACCCTCCCCTCTCTCTCTCTCTCTCTCTCTCTCTCTCTCTCTCTCTCTCTCTCTCTCTCTTTCCCTCTTTTCTCACACTCACTTTCTCCCCGTTTCTCTCTCTTCTCTTCTGGAAACCGTTGCACTGATGAAACTGCCAGTGTGAATGCACAATGAGCAACGACGATTGCTCAGTACAGCTTCAGCTTTTGTCATAGAATTGCTCAAAGGAGGCTGAATGTTTTCTAATGGTTCATTGAATTGCAGCAACATGTCTCCGTTTACCTCTGACAGAATGAAGGGTTTTTAACCAGCCAAGCAACTGGATGGTTGTAAAGCAGAAGGCAATCATTATTTTGTTCAACTCTAAGACATGGAATAAGCAGTACAAAGAATGCATTGTCATATGCAAAGCATACATCTAAAGCAAGTTGATGCATAGATATCTAGCCTTTGCTGCTTCTGAAAGTATTTCTTTATGTCCCGAGTTTAAAACAGTGCTTAACTGTGTGAGAGATGCTGCTGATTGACCAACCAGCAATTGAGATTGACACTGGCAAGTGTTTAGGAGGCCTATGGAATGCTAAGATGTAATCTTTCTTTGGAAGGCCTTTGAAAAGCTAGGATGTTAGCTACAGTATGTTTGGAAGGGCCCTGGAAGGCTAGGATGTTATCTATGTTTGGAAGGCCTCTGGAAGGTTAGGATGTACAGTAAACTGTGTTTGGAAGGTGTGCAGAAGGCTAGAATTTAAAGGAATAGTCCACCTCTTTATGAAAATTGGTTATTCAACATATGTTACATATGTGGGTAAAAGCATTTTGGTCTCAGTGCTTGTGTTTTCCTTGTATGGCTTCACCAATTTCCCCCATTTTTTAGCTTTAGCTTAGCATAGGAGCTGGAATGCAAAGTTGCCAGATAGCAACTCTTTGGCAACTTTATTCAAAATGTTGCACTTGCCCTCTCTAGGCACTCAGGCGTTGGCGTCTTTGGCAACTTTACTTTCCAGTGTCTATGCTAAGGTAAAGGTAAAATTGGGGTTGCCAGACTGGGACAACGCATGCACTGAGACCAAAATGCTCTTACCCACATATGTAACTCCAGCTAAGGGGATGAATAGCCAATTTTCATAAAGTGGTGGACTATTCCTTTAATCTGTGTTTGGATGGCCTGTAGGAGGCTAGGATATCAACTGTGCTTGGGAAGCCTGTTGGAAGCTACAATATCGACTGTTTGGAAGGCCTGTAGGAGGCTAGGATGAAAACAGAAACTGCTTTGGCAGGAACCTTTTGCAAGTCCGTAGGCCTCAGCTTGAGCAATAGGGCAAAGAGTGGGCAGCCCTTCAGCTATCCATGCACTATTAATGAAACACCCAAGGCTATTGCCACGGGGGCCTCCGTCCCTTTCCCCAAAGCCAGACAGATTATGGCGGAAATGGAGTGTGTCATGGAAGTCGAATAATCGGTTGTTGTGTACCCACAGCCATTAGTTTTACCAGTGGGAATTGATTCGGAATGAAAATGTTACCGTCCTGTCTTGGCGTGTTATTTTATTTATATATTAGAGAAATTGAGCATTCTGAGGGGGCCTCTCGCTGGACTGAAGAAGCGAGAAAAAAAGAAAGTTGATGAAATCAAGACCTCAAAAAAAAAAGGCTAGCCCTTATATTTGGTGGAGCGAAACGGAAACTTGCAATGGGCTTATTAAAAAATAATTGCAGAAATTGGTTTTGAGACCACCTCATTCTGAGAATTCATGACAAAAGGATCTCATCAGGAATTCAGCCGCATGAGCGACCGAGAGACACTTTTGTGTCTTGTAGTGCCTGGGGTTCTAGGTTTACTCAGCCCACTGCTCCTGTCCAACCGCTACACTCTGGCCAGCTGTTGACCTCCCTCCAGGCTTGAGAGGGTTTTCGTGTAGGGCCTCCTCTCCTTACACTCCAAAAACACAGTCCCCACGCGTTAAGCTTAGCATCGATATCTCCGCCTGCGAATGCTGCGAGCGGTTTGTCCCTCCATGCTCCTGTCACACCTGACAGCAACGTCAGGGACCTGCTTGCCGAAGGAGGTCGTCACATTGATTTTCTTCTTTTTTTTTATCCTTCATCCGCTCTCTCTTTTTTTTTGGAAGAGCGATCAGCAAGGCTCTCAGATAACGGGATGAAGGGCTGACAGCGCGCCTGGTTTAGCTCCTCTCTGAGGACTGTCACGACAAAATGTCAGAGGAGGTGTGCACAAACACCCAGGCCCTTTTGGGATGGGGGGGGGGGGGTGTCAGGAGTTTTGGAGCTTTTCTAAACCCTTCAACCCCCATGCCAACTGTCCGTCTGCCCCCACACCCCATACCCAACACCAAGCCCAGGCTTGATGAGCTCAGACTGGGGAGGGCTGTAGGAGGTGGGACACAATGCTTGAATCACCTTTGGGCTATTCATACACTATGAAAAGAAGTCGATTCACCCTCTCTCTGTTCTGTCAGGAAGGATATTGACTGTTTTTTTTTTTTTTTTACACTTTTTTTAAGAGAATAGAAAGAGGCAGTGTGTCTGGGTGTGCTTGATTAGGAGCAGTAGGGCTGTTTGTGTTTGTGTGTGTGTGTGTGTGTGTGTGTGTGTGTGTGTGTGTGTGTGTGTGTGTGGTTTTTCCGTCACAGTGATTGCACAGCAGCCTGCCCCTCATGGCTATGTCTCACATCTCTTTTCATTATAGCGTGTCAGAGCCATGTTTAGCGAGGACTATGGTGTGTGTGTCGTCAAGGTGGCGACGTTTGTACTCGGCATGGATCGAAGACTCCATCTCGACAAACCCTTCCCCCAACCACCGAAAACACCTACAGCAACAGCTGCTGTTTCTGCAAATGACACTCTACCAGCTGTAGTAGGACTATCATGAGCCTTCTCGAGACATCTACAGATACTATCTGATAGAAACTCAATTTATGAGCGCCCGTACCTCTTTTTTCTTCTTTCGTGTCTTTTTTTTCTCTCTCTCCTCCTTCTCTTGCTCTCACTCTCTTTTTTTACGTCTCTTGATATATATTTTCCTTATTGTTTATCCAGGTCTTGTGCTGTCAGGGAGAACAGAGCAGGCTCCGTAAAGCATCTTATCTCCCCCCAAAGCTGACAGCTGTGTGAGGGGAGCAGTAGGCGCGGGGCTCTTTGATGTAAAAGGGGGGAGCTGTTCCGCACATCAAATCTCTGCTCCATCAGGCCTCATCATCAGGCAACAAGCCTCTTCTCTTCTCTTCTCTTCCCCTCTTTTTTTTTCTTCTTCTTGCGCTTCTCTTCCTCCTCACCATGAAGAGACTTCAGGAAATTTTCTCACTCGTTCTAGCTCTCTCACTCCCATTCTCTCTCTTTCTCTCTCTCTCTCTTTCTTTCTTTCTCTCTCTCTCTCTCTCTCTCTCTCATTCAGTCTCTTTCTAGCTCTGTCTTTTAAGGTTCTCTGCTATGCAGTGTTCTGCTTTCTCGCTCTTTCATCCTCTTACTGCTGTTGGGTCTTAACATTTATCTCTGTCTTGTCATTCACCATTCTGAGCTTTCCTCTCCATCTCTGTCTCCCCCTTTCTTGTCTTAACGGATCTCTCCATCTCTCCCTCAGATCTACTCCTGCAGGTAGACAGTCACTCCATCTTTCCTCAATCTTGCCTCAGTACTGTTCCTTTCTTCCTCTCTCTCTTTCTTTCTCTCTCTCTCTCTCTCTCTCTCTCTGTCTGTCTATCTGTGTCTCTCGCTAGTTAAACGAGAAGGCCAAGCTGATGATCATTTGCATAAAGCGCCCATTTGTAGTCTTTCCATGCAGTCTGTGATAACCATTCTGCCTATTTATCTGGTCTTCCTTCTTTACTGTGCCCTCTATGAGTGGCTGGTCATCTAGGCCTTGCTTTTATCAGAAACAATTTCCAGCACAGTGGATGCAATTTTTGTTTGCCGCCTCGCTCCACTTGGCTTTGTTGCCAAACGGAACCTACTGGAACGGCTGGAATCGGCCTGCCCAGCGGAACGAAGAGGGAACGGTGTCGCAGATCGGACCATCTCAGACATCTTCAGACATCTGAGAGTGTCAGGCCATGTTCTCCCTTCCCCTCGCTGTGACTTGACTGACTGAGACATCGGTGGTTTGACATTGCGGAAAAACCGGAGGGGGAAGTTGTGGCAGATATGCTGTGTGCAGTACTCTCAACAACCCCCTCACCCTCACCCCCCCGCCCCCCCTAGTCCTTTAGCTAATAATCTATTCTTTTTTGTCTGTCAAGGTGGTTTGCTTAAAAATTTGCACTGGATTTTTTCCACCCTACCATGCCCCTTAAACGTACTGCTGCCTTTGCCTCCACTCGTGCCTCCTTGTTCAGCCGACTGCAAAGGCAAAAGAATTGCCTTGCGTTCAAAATCTTTACTGAAGGGCTCTGTCCTCTCTTCTGTGCCTCTCTTCTCTTCTCTTCTCTTCTCTTCTCTTCTCTTCTCTTCTCTTCTCTTCTCTTCTCTTCTCTCTCTCTCTCTCTCTCTCTCTCTCTCTCTCTCTCTCTCTCTCGCTCTCACCCTTTTATATTCCCCACACAAAACGCTCTAGAAAGAGAAGCATTCTCAGGCGATATTTCATCATACACATTTCAGAGTTTGTTCCGGCAAAAGCCGAGCCGTTTTTCTGTTGAAACGCGAGTGTTCATCGCCCATAACTTATGCATGATTGCGGGGGAAAGTAAACAGCCGCACACAGTCAGAGGGGACCCGGCGATATATCCAAAACGCGAGAAGTATGTACTGTCTGTGCCTCCAAAACACCAATTTTAATCTTTAATTTGGCTCGGGGATTGATGTTCGCTCAGGAGTGTCCGATAAGTGTCCATCTCTCTTCCTCCTCCTCCATTCTCTCGCCACCCCCACCCCCTCAAACTCTACCACTACTGCCGTCGCCACTGCCTCCACCGCCTCCACCAACGCAAGCGCGGTGCTAAAAAGAACCCTTCGCACATGTAGTATAGTGTCTGTTGGAGGTTATTTGTGGTGATAAATAACCCTGAGTGGAGCTGTGGAGTGGAGTACCCGATGTTGGCAGTCATCTATCAGGCAGGCAGGCAGGCAGGCAGGTAGGGAGGCGGGGAGGCAGGGAGGGAGGCACTGCAAGCGGGAGAGCGCTGTGGGCACAGGTAGCTCTTACTCATCCCCACCTCGGCTTGCAACAACCACAGGGCCTGCCACATTCCTGCAGCCTGTGTGTAGGTGTCCTGAAGTGTTCCTGTCAGAGAAAGGGAGAAAGAGAGAGAGAGAGAAAGAGGGAGAGGGAGAGAGAGGGAGATAGGAAAGGTGTAGAGGGAGGGAGAGAAGAGATAGTGAGAGAGAGAGAGAGAGAGAGAAAGACAGAGAGAGAGAGTGAAGGGAAAGGTGTATGGAGAGAGGGAGAGAGAGAGAGAGGGGAAAGGGTAAGGGAGGGAGGGAGAACGAAAGAGAGAGGGATAGAGGAAGGAGGGAGGGAGGGAGGAAGAGTGGTCACTGAGGAGGAACGACTGGATTGAAGCAGTGGGAGTCGGTAGGTGACTGTGGTGGCTACAGGAGGGTGGGGGAGGGAATGGGGTAAATCGAGGAGTTGAGCGGCTGAAAATCCGTCTGCATCCATCGCCTGGCTTGCATATAATCAGCCGGAGAGGCTTTTAGCGGAGCGGTGGCCATTAGCGCGGCGCCGGGATCTTCACAGGCTAATAAAGAGGCGGGTGGTGTGGGGCTGCGCTAAATCACCGTGATTTACTCGGCCTCCACACCCGCCGCACCGCACTGGCCTCCTGTTTGCACAGGGTGGGCTCTCCCCGTGTGTGTGTGTGTGTGTGTGTGTGTGTGTGTGTGTGTGTGTGTGTGTGTGAGTGTGCATGCGTACGTGCGTGAGTGTGTGTGCGTGCGTGCGTGTGTGTGTGTCTGTGTGTGTGTGTGTCTGTGTGTGTGTGTACTCAAAAGCAAAAGTGTTGATTTGTTTGTGTTTGTGCGTTTTTATGTTGGTATGTGTGTGTGCTTCTGTGTGTAATCAAGTAGATGAATGTGTGAAAGACTGAATGTGTGAAAGTGTGTTGCTGTGTGTGTGTGCGTGTGTGTTTCTATGTTGTATGTGTGTGCATGAGTGTACTCAAAAGTAGATGTGCAAAAGTTTGTTGCTGTGTGTGTGTGTGTGTGTGTGTGTGTGTGTGTGTGTGCTTGTGGATGTATACAGTATGTGTGTCATACATATAAAATTAGATCTACTCTATTACTGTTTTTGTTTTGTTGTTTTTGTTGTTGTTTTGTTTTTTGTTTTGTTTTTGTTTTTGAAATTGCGGGGGTCATCATATCCTGGCCTGCTTGGCCCTAATGGGAAGCTGTGCCTGACTCTGCAGGGTGGAGGTCTGCTCCAGACCAGCCCGCTGCTGTGTTCTCAGCTCCCCAGCGGAGGAGTCTGCCTGCCTGTAGGGATTTGTAAAAATCGACAAGCTGCCCTTCCCCACTTTGCACCCTGCCTGCCCCTCAGCCCGCCTGTCTGTCATGTATCCAGTCCCCGCGTTGCTGCTGGCACGGCGCCCTCCCTCCCTCCATCGTTGTACCTTTGCCATCGTGCCCCTGCATGCCTGCCCTAGCCCTCCATTTGTCCCTCTCCTTTATCTTCTATCCTTCAATCCCTCCCTCCCTCCCCACTCTCTTCATCCCTCTCTCCCTCCCTCTGGTTCGCCCACTCTGTTCATGGGATTAGAAGCGCAGACACCACACTGTTAACACATAGCTTTCTGATAAAACCACTTCATCCATATCGCTGATTGATTTCAGGTTTTTTGTTTTTTTTTTGTTCTTTAGCGGGCTGCTGCTCTGCTTGATTAGAAGACTGCGCTTGTATGAAATCAGTTGGATTTAATTTCAACTCCCACCTTTGAAGTTATTACATTAGCTCAGCTGTGCTACATTTAATTAACTTTTTCTTTCCCTCCTCACAATAGATAAGCATCAAGCATGGCAGGGTTGTTATTGTATTACGTCCTAGGCTGTCAAGTCCATTATTGTTTTATGTGGTAAACGATGGGGTTGCATTTCCAGATTGGTCAACAAATGGCAAGTCGTTTGCCGGTTCCTGTGCCAATGAAATTTTATCAGTGTCCTTGAAAGTACTTGAATTCTCCATCAGTGGTCATATAAAATGGGAATGTATAGCGGTGGTGGCCAGGGACTGCTCGCTTGCTTGTTTATACGCCACCATACCAAACGCAAAGTGATTCCGTTTTTACTTCTAGTAAAAAGAGGTGTTACAATACTGTACCTGGAAATAGAATATGATTTTACTCACATTTTTTGCAGGATAGGACATTAAAGATATAGTACTTACTGTATACGGTATGCATACTGTATATATTCACACAGTACATACATACATACAAACGCTCATACATTCATACGTATACAGATATAGATTCATACATATACAGTACATCTAGCTCTTACATATCCACAGCAAAATGTTTATTTGTTTGTTTTGGAAGTTTCAAGATGTATTATGCATTATTATACAAACCCAAAAGTATACTTATTATAAATATGTATACTTAAATATACTGTACATAAATATACTGAATGTATATTTATACACAATGTACACAAATTGTTATGGTTCCTTTCCATTTGGAAAGAAAGCAGCAAAAAAAAAAAAAAAAAAACGTGCCTGAAATATTTCACATTTTTAGAGAGTGTGTGGAAGCCCGTGTGTGTGTGTGTGTGTGTGTGTGTGTGTGTGTGTGTGTGTGTGTGTGTGTGTGTGGACTTCCCGAGCCGCAGTGGGTTTAGCTAACAAGCGCTGGCTTCCACGAGAGGCGCAGTGTAGTGTGAAAAGTGAACAGGTGGCTCGAGCCTCCTCTGAGTGTCGGTGCGCTCATGAACCTCCTCCCCACAATGTGTGCTGTGGCCTGCACTCTGCGCAGCGGCACCAACGGGCCAAGGAAACAAAGGGAGGGGGAGAAAGGAAAAAAAGAAAAAAAAAAAAACGGAGGCAAGGCTCCAGTTGGTCGTAGGACAATCGGGAAGGTTCCAGAAAGTGTGGGGTGGGCAAGAGGCGAAGGGGTGGGCAAGAGGGGAAGGGGAAGGGGAGAGTGTGTGTTGGGTTGGAGAGAGTGTGTGTTGGGGTAGGGGTGGGGGTGGGGGTGGGATAGGGATAGGGGGGGGGGGGCAGAGTTAGAGGCTTTGTTGGAATGGCACGGAATTAAGTAGCTTCGTTTGTCGCCTCATTACAAGGCTAGTCTCTCAGCCAGAAATGCACTCATTCTCTCTCTCTCTCTCTCTCTCTCTCTCTCTCTCTTTCTCCTTCTCCCTTTCTCTCATGCACGCCCCCTCTCTCCCTCTCCCTGGTTCTCTCTCTCATTCCTGACTCTCTCTCTTTCTCTCTCTCTCTCTGGATGTTCCACAGGCTCCACATCTCGCACGACCCCTCGGCCAAAGCAACAGCCACAGCCACAGCAGCAGCATCAGCGGCAGCCAAAGGGAGCGAAGGGCCCTCCGGCCGCCCACCGCAGACCTGTATAGCCGCCCCCTGCCAACAACAGCCACCTGCGACCCCCCCTGCTGCCCCGTCGGAGGAGGAGGAGGAGGAGGTGGTCAAGCCCCAGGCCACCCTCGTAAGGGCACCCTCAGCGACTCGGCCGACTCCACCGCCGACAGACCTCCGCGGAAGTGGGATCACCCTCCGGCCAGCCAGATCCCCCGAGCGGTGGCCGGCAGTAGCTCCAGCCTGCCCGGTCGCGCCAGCCCCTCGCGCAGCCTGTCATCGGACAGCGAGAGAGGCCCGCGGAGCGAGAGGGGGCCCCTGACGACGCACCCCATTGGCCCCTCTTCCGCCGCCTCCTCGACCCCTTCTTCGGCGCCCTCGTTCGCGGGGCGACTGGGCCAGCCCCCCCGCGGGCCTCTCTCGCTGCACATGTACAGCCGCAAGAACGTCTTCCTGCAGCACTCGCTACACACCTCAGAGCTGCAGGCCCTGGCACAGCAAGACGGCTAACACACACACACATACACACACACACACATACACACACAAACACACACAGATACAGTATGCCAGCGAGTCTACAGACATGACATAAACACGTAAATTAATGCCCGGTCATGTGAAACACATAAACATGGAAAATATACCTCTACCTATACACACACACACGCACACACACACACACACACACACACACACACACACACACACACACACACACACACACACACAGACTACAGACAACAGCCTACAGCCATGGAAATCTGTACAGACGTTTTAAACACAAAAAGTAAATTATTTCTGTACGTCAGCGTATGCACACTCACACATGCACACACACACACACAGTGGAACTTGTCAGTGTACACACGCACACGCGGAATCGCAAACTAGGTTCTGAGCGAACCTACCCAGAGCAATACACACACACGCACACACACACATAGACATGTTAGCTGTCTTAAAACTGCAATACAGAGAAACACACTGCTACACCACACTAAGTGACCAGCACCTTCGTGGATTGATACGTGTGACCTTTCTTTAGTCGCTCACACGATGCACACACGTCCTTACCTAATCCCATCTCAGGCCAGCCTGAACCCAACGCCCCTCCGGGATCTCACTCTTTTAACCTCGCTAACCTGTACAAAGACCTGTACACACACACACACACACACACACACACGCACACACAGACATGCATACACACACACACACGCACACATGCATACACACATATATATACACACACACACACACACACACACACACACACACACACACACACACACACACACACAAGTGTGAAAGAAGAATCAAGTGCAAAAGAATCATTCTGTTCCCCAGTCATGTTAGAAACACACAAGGGCTCAGCTCTTGTTTAGTTCTGATCAGATCAAGCTCTTCCTTGAGTACAAAAAAAAGGAAGAGAAAAAAAAAGATGGAGAGGGGAGGTGTGGCAAATGACAGCGCCTCTTTATTTTGATGTTGATGCCATAGTGTGCATGGGTCTCAAATGAACGACAAGTCTCTCGTCTTGACATTTCGCACTGGAGTCTCTTCAGCGCCGCCATTGTCTGGCTGTCAGGCCTGACAGACCTGCGTGGGAAATATCTCAGCGGAGGGGCCGGGGATCCAATACAAAGCCACCGATCCCACACGCTGTTTTGCCTGCATGACACACACACACACACACACACACACGCACACACCCTCACACATTCACGCACATGTCCACTGTGCAGCTGAAAGGGGGATGATACTAGAAACATGAACACAAAATGGCTGCATGACACCAGTCCTGACAAGTTTTCTTTTGCACTCAATAGTGTGACTCAAACACTTTTTACACACACACACACACACACACACACTCAGACAAACGCACATACACTCACACACGCTCATAAACACATACACCCTCACACACTTACTCGCTGCCAGCGACACAATTTTGCCAAATCCTCTGTCTTAAGGAGAGCTTGAACTCTTCCGGGTGAGTTACCGACGCAAGCCCAGACCCCTTTTAAGGGAAGTGAACACTCATTAACCTTCGCTAATTGCATGCTTTTTTAACGGCAAATAAAGATCGACGGAGAGCCTTTTTTTTCCCCACTTGCACAGTGACTGCGGGGCTAGAATAGCTTTTACAGTGTTTTAAATAAGCCAGAGTGGCGAAATGTGCTATGATTCACGCCGCTTTTTTGGATACGAGTTAGCGTGATTCATTGGATTTGAAACGCAATCACACCATGGGAGACTTGGACCATTCCTTGCTCTACTGTATCTTATATAAGGGTCAGAAGAGGAACTCGGGAGAGGAACTGTGTAATGAAATCGATGATGTATCACAGTTTGGATCAACACAACAGGAACTGAAGTCACAAGATTAGAAAAAGTGATGTGTAATATGTAATATATACATACGTTGCCGGAAAAACACTTAGGGGAGAAAAAAAAGAAAGAAAGAAAGAAAAAACTGCCACTGATGACAGATTTTTGGAACTCGTGCACACATTGGCCAGATCTTTTTTTTTTTTCTTTTTTCTAAGAGGTGGTGGGAGGGGGAAAGATGGCTGTCCTCTTTTTGCCAGGGAGAGAGATAGAGACTGTGTGTGTGTGTGTGTGTGTGTGTGTGTCTGTGTGTGTTTTACGGCGGAGCGGAAGCAAGGACGCTTAGAGGTGAAGGAAGCCCTGAAGAAACGCAGTCCCATCCACCAGGTCTGCTCCCTGAGGTCCACTGCTCCACTTTCCCAATCTGCTGGGAGCAGGCAGCCCAGCTTCGCTCAGCCTACTTCCACAAGAAGCCCCGCACGGTCCAGCCCCACAGAGAGAGAGAGAGAGAGCCTCTCAGCAGCCACAGTCGCAATCTCCCCGTCACACACACACACACTCTCCATCCACCGCAACTAACTGCGAAGGACGGATCTAAGAAGGGTACGCAAAGGTGGTGGTTGGGGCAGGGGGTGGGTTGGGGTGAGCTGGGATGGGAACTGACTGTCTTAGATTGATGAAAGACCTCGTCTGAAACTGCAGCGTTTGCTTGCACACAGACACACACACACACACACACACACACACGCACACGCACACACTTTCGCTTACATGTGACTCCATGGCCAGCAATAGTATTGGCATTCTGACTGGAAACTGAAGTTCCGGTGGCGAGGACAGTTGGTGCATGTCTGAAATAGCAAAACCTTCCTCCAGCTCCACCGTTTAGCCATTGAAAAGACTCCCCCACCCCTACCCCACTACACACACACACACACACACACATTCCCCTGTACCCACCATCATTCCAGACCGACCCATCATCTTCCCCTGTGCTTTCGCTTCATGAGTTTTACTATTTGAACTCTAAAGCCAGCATTGATTGAAAAAAAAAGACTGATGGACACTCTTTGAAATGTGTTTGGACTGTTCAACAGACAGAACTTTGATCCCAAACCTAAGGATCTCCAATATAAAAGTGTGTTATAAGAATAGAACTTCTCTCAATCAAATCAACTTGTGTGTTCAAAAGACATTTCTGAACAAATACAATTTATATATAGAGATTAGCTATTTATTTTAAGCCTTATTTATTATATGGTGTCATGTGAAGTGTGATCACTTATTTGCCTTTTTTCGGGCTCTTCGTATGAAAATAATGGAAAAATGACCTTTGTCCGAAAGCTGGCGTATTGGTATATATTTTATATAGGCAAGTCCCTGTTTATATCTGTAAGTTCTTGCATATGTCATGCTTACTTTTCACATTGTGAATAGGGCTTGCCTATGACTGAAACTTTTAAAAAGGGATTAAATAAGTAATATCATGTGAATAAAATTGAAATAGAATTTATCATCTTCATACTTTCCTCCTTGAAGAAGTTTTAACTGATGACCGATAATGATGATTTTCACTGTGTGATTCACTTTATTAAAGACCTGTGAAAAAAAGGGTATTTTCTTTGCTGCTGCTGCCCCCCACCCCACCCCCTCACTTTTTTCCTCCTCCATTGGAGCATATACATTTTGGCCTAGACTATTAATTAAGACTAATCCCATCCCGGTGAGACCTACAGACTTGTCTTATTAAAAACAGCCGAGGCTCAATTAACTTTGCTCTGGTGGAGCCCCAGTCATGTATAGGCATCCATCCTGGATGAACTCCCCAATCTATACCATGGCCTGGGGGGTGTGGAGATGGGGGAGGTGGGTGTAGTGGTGGGTGGGTGCGTTTGTAGAGGGGCTGAGATGCTAAGTGGAGATTAAAAGTGGCTGTGATTCGTGTGCCAAAAAAAAGAAAAAAGGGCCGTGTTTCGTTTCTGTGGCCTGTTCTGTTCTGTTCTGGCCTTTATTCATTATAGATGAGACACAAGTCCCTGCGTCTACACTAGTTCTTCACACAGTACTAGTTGCTGCTCTCCAGCCGCTACAGACCAAGGACCCACCACCACTACACGCCAACGCCACCACTGAGGCAATACATTTCCTCTTTGATATGTCATTTATTGAAGCAAGAATGCACTTGGATCCATGAAATATGGGAACTCTATATGTGCTTTGACACTTTCAAACATCATTTGAAGAGCGTCTCGCTGCATTGCTAGCCAGGCGTTGCATCATGTTTTTTCTTTTTTTTTTCCATTATGTGAGCTGCAGCGAATCACCCTTTTCTAGCCTTAGTGATTTGGGACCCTTTACTCCCTGGTCCCAATTCAGTTACCCTGGTTTCTCTCTTCTCTCACATCTCTGGTCCTCTTAAATCATCCTTTAACATGTTTCTTTTTTCCCCGAGACACAACAGAGTCCAGGCCTTAACTGCCTGAGAATATCTAATATGGAGCACTGGCAGACCAGCATGTACAGACACCAGTAATAATATCAGGTGTTTACTTTGTGAAGGGGAGACTTTTTTTTTGCAGTTGATATGTGACTCACTGTCTGTCTATGAAATTGCAACACTTTATATTTGTGACTCCCTCATGAAAGTGTTTGTGTCTGCACACATTGCTTGCTGATGAAGATTTCTTACATATCCTACTACCCTTCATCTGTAGGAGTTAGAATTTTCATTTAAGCTGCCGTTTTTTCTTTTTCTTTCTTTTTTTTTAAGTTCTGAAGCTGGTCATCCTGTCCCCCATCTCTCTGCAAGATGAATAGATTCAGCGCAGTCGGACAGCGTAGCGAACAGTGTGAATACAAACAGCGAGCCGGCTTCCTTTGAAAGGAAAGATCTTAACCATGTCTACGTGCCACTAGGGATTTTTCTTGTGCTTTTTAATGTGAGGTTTTTAAAAAAAGGAATGTTTGTATTTCTCCGCATCAGCCACACCACACCTGATTACCAGTACGTGCAGCCCTTCCTCCCTCGCTGATACTTACTTAACAGAGTATCAGCAGCAGACAATCTTTCAACCTTGTTTTCTTAGGGTGAGGGACATCTCTATTGCACGCCCCATTCAGTGCGACGCTCGGCTGTCTTCTTTATCTCAAGTGGCACGGCATGCAGAAAAGGAGACAGTAAATCCCCTGTGTAAATCACAACAGTAGCGGCCAGGGAGTTAAGTGTGACCACAGGTGAGTGGGACCTGTGGATGAGCGCTGGTGTGCAGAAGGGGGACATGCTGTGCTGGTGACCCCGAAACGGCAAACAGAGGTCAGCATGCAGTCAGCTAGCCTGCCCCCCCCCCCCTCCCAACACACACACACACACACACATAGACTCCACCACATCCCCAGCCGCCCCGTGGAGATGCCAGCCTTACTGCAGAGCTGGCAAGGATGCCCTTTGACTCCACCTCAGACATAGAGACAGCTTAGTCCTTGGAGGTGATCTCAAATCTCTGGGGAGGGTGTGTGGTGGGGTCTGCATTCCTCTCAAAGAATGCAGCACAGAAAGAAAAAAAGGAGAGAATGTATTGACGTGGATGGAGTGAAACATTAAAGATGAAAGGGAGGCAGTGGTCAGCTCATATATCTTATCCTCCATGTCCTGACCTCTCCTGCTTCCAGGTTCAGTGAATCCTGGCTCTGATCATGAGGTGGGGAGAGTGCGATCAGAGACTGATATCCCACAAGGACCACAGGGGTGTAGCAGAATCAAGTGCCAGTGATTGTTACAGCAACAGATTTTAACATGGCCACATTATTATTATCAGCCATGTTAAATCAAACGGATGTGTTGAAGATAGGGAATAGATGCAGCTAGAGGGCAGGGGTAAGAGAAAGAAAAGGGAGAGAAGAAGCGCCTTATCCATCAAACTGCATCAGACTGATGCATCTCTCCCTCTCTCTCTCTCTCTCTCTCTCTCTCTCTCTCTCTCTCTCCCTCCTTCTGAGGCAATATCCCAGAGAGACGAGGCTTAGGGCCCCAACGGCTCCCTGCTGTAATATCCTTATCTCTCCTACCCACCATCCAAACAACCCCTGCGCAATCTCAAAACAAAGGACGGCGAGCTGTAATGGCAAATAAATTCTGATATTATTCTCCCCTTGCGGAAAGTGGGAGTGAATCCGCCATTACCGAGAAAGAATCCCTCTGAGAAAGCAATGATGTTCATGAGCGGGATGTTCGATGTGGGATCACTTGATGGCGTGTTCTGTAAATTGGAAATGAAATCCGTTGCTACGTGGAATAATCGAGATGGTGCGTCAGTGCCCCTGGTGCAAGCTCATTATGTGTGTGTGTGTGTGTGTGTGTGTGTGTGTGTGTGTGTGTGAGAGAGAGAGAGAGAGAGAGAGAGAGAGAGAGAGAGAGAGAGTGTATGTGTGTGTGTGTGCGAGCGAGCGGGCGGCCGAGAGAATGCAGTTATGATACTGCTGCTGTACTTTCCTTGATTATCATCTGGACTCTAAGAGTCAGCCAGAGCGAGGCCCCTCACCCTTCAGCATGTCTTATAAATTCTACAGCCTCAGGAACTTGCGGGTTGAAGGGCTCCTTATAGATCCCGCCGTTTGATGCCGGTGTTTGATCGTCACAAGAGCATGCCAGATTGATCGTTTCAGAAGCTTAACACAAACACACTTGGGCACAGTTATGTTGGGAAACATCGATACTGATGCTGCACTGTGCTGCGCCGCCGTTGCAACATTTATCCAGCCTCCTACAGTAGACCAAGGGGCTGTCCTTTTGCCATCCTTCTGTCTGGAAACGTTAGACTTCTCACACATCACAAATTCATGGACAAAAGTTGGATTGCCTGAGGCAACGGAAGAAACAATGAGGTATAAACATTCTTAACACCTGCAACAGTTTTATTACCTTTCACAAAAACTATGTAGCCTTTAGGCACTTTTTCTGTTTCTGAAATAGGATTTATCTGATAAACGCAGTGCAATATGCTCCTCCATGCCATCACGCCACGACGTCAGCCACATCCTTACAGTCTGCCTCTATCCATTCCTTCACTCATCCATCCATCCATCCATCCAAGCAAACTGAAATAGCCAGAGGCTCCATGGGTCCCCCATTTTGTTGTTTCGGCATCGTTTCCTCGAGGAGCATAGTATGTGTCCCCTTAGAAATATTGACACCTTGGTTCGGGGTATGCTGCAGACAGCACCACAGAGAGTACTGTAAAGTCGTGTCGCACGCATGGAATAGAATGAGAAAGGGCGAAGAGAAGGGGAGACATGGAGGGAAGGGAAATTATTATTTATATATATATTTGTTGGCTTTATGGCACCTGAGTGCCGCCGCAGCCAAAAGCCAGTCATGCATCTCGATGATAATGATGACCCGCCGTCTCCGTGATTGCGTTAAATCCGCGAGGCTATGCAGACACCGTGCGTAATGTTGACACGTGGCGCCCACCCTTCGCCGCCTACCTACCTGCCTCAATTAAGTTCCTGCTGCTGTTCATGTCTGGTAAGTTGCTTGTTTGACCTATTCGACCACCCCACATCTACACACACACACACACACACACACACACACACACACACACACACACACACACACACACAGAACCGCTTTCTTTCAGCCTGTACTCCTCCATTAACCTTTGCTAACAAAGATCTTACTCTCCTCTTGTAGCTGAAGCGACAGACAGAAAGCCTACCGAAGGCGGTGGAGTTGAGGGCTTATTCAGTACAGCGCTCTCTCTCTCTCTCTCTCTCTCTCTCTCTCTCTCTCTCTCTCTCTCTCATGTCTCCCATCATGGCCATTTTTCTGTCCTTATCATCTGCCCACCTCGGCATCGAACATTTAAATCTACTCAGGCCTAGGCGGTTTCCCTTTCTGCCCCTCCTCACTTTCCCTCTGTTTTCAGGGTCAGTCAGCCAGAAAACCAATTAGACTCCCCTCACCTGAAAGAGCCTGAAAGGGTTAGGCCGGTGGAGATATGGCAACACAAGTTATTCTTTCGATAATCTCTCAAGTCTGTTCTGTGCTACTGCTGCACCGAGGCTCACCTTCTTCATTCTGTTTTCTTTTTTCATCTTCTATTCCTCTCTTTTCTCCGCCGAATCAATAGAAAGGCGCTTCCAAAATTAAGCACCTAAAAACTCGCGCGCTGAGGGATAGACGCTCGCTACACAATGCGCTCGGGCTTATCAGAAAACCGTGTGATTCAGAGACAAATAAATATACGACCCAGTTTCTCCAACCACTCTTGTCACCCTGCTCGTAGTGAGAAAGGGGGTGCTTGACTGAAGGCAGGAGAATGGCGGAGCACAATGCCGGAGCACATTTAGAAAACTGCTAAGCAAAACAACCAGGCTGCCCGTTCTCTCCGTTTAAGGAGGATTGATGGATTTACATGTATGCTGGAATTGTCAATTATGTGAGAAATGAAATCGAAATGGATCCATTCAGATGCACTGTTTTTTTTCCACCACCCAGAAGACGACTATACTAACCCTGCAATTTTGTCTTTTTTTTTCTATTTCTCTTTTCAGTCCCCAGCTCCCTGAAAGTGGTTCTTTCTTGTTACTCTGTAAACACAGTTGGGTGGTGGAGACAGAACTCCATGTCCAAACTCTGCCGTAGTAACTGCCTTGTTCAGAGATGAGAAGACCACTCCATCCCTCCCTCTCTTTCCACCTTTTCTACACTATTGATCAGGGCTGGACTGGGACCAAAAAAAAAAAAAAAAAAGGTTAAAAGGCCATGATTGCCCACCATGATTTTATTCAATAATAGCTTAATACCAAGCTAAAATAACACTGTAAGTTGGACACATTGTATGACCATGGGAGATTTAATTGAAATAGCCCACAATCCTTTAAGGAAATTATGAGTAAATTATGACAGCCCGGGCCCAAAAATGACACACATTGAGTCAGCATTGGCCTGCCTATATCTGCCAAACCACGACTCCAGACTCCACTAAAAAGAAAGTAAAGTCACCCCCACTACGCAAGGTGATCCATTAATCATGCAAAGCAAATTTTAACATGAAGGGCATTTTTTTTCCAGGAAGTAAAATGCAGCAGTTGGCCCCACTGTCATCCGTTAGCCAGGGATCCCCAGGGGGTGGTCTGGTTGTGATGTCAAACGGTGGCCTGTGTGTATAGATGCCACAGAAACTCCATGCCCTTGACAATAACGCTGCGGAGAAACCTAATCATGGGGAGTGATTTAAACCCACAGGCAAAGGCCTAAACCAATGAATAAACAAGCAAACATGACTGTCCATGAATGAGCATTCAATATTGATGATATCCTGCTAAAAAATCTCTTTCTCCTCTTTGCTGTCTTCCTCTCTCTCTCTCTCTCTCTCTCTCTCTCTCTCTCTCTCTCTCTCTCTCTATCATACACACAAACATACACAGTGCTGCACAAACACACACGCACACACACGCATACATACACACTCTCTCTCTCTCTCACACACACACACATACACACACACACTCAAAAAAAAAACACATCACCTTACCAGCCAGCTAAACAACTCCATTAATATTTAAATCACAAGCCATTGTTTACAGTCTCTCAGGCACCTCACAGTGGAATCAGACCCACCCCGGCACCTTTGGCTCCGAGCACTCAGTCAGTCGGTGCTCTGCCTGTCCCGCTCTGTCACTGACGCGCCAGGGTGGAGCGTGGATAGAAGCATGGCAGCAGCTGTCAGATGATCTTCGCAGAGGTGAGCTACCACTGGCCCCCATGGCCTGGCTGGCTGCTGTAACACCCCCCACAACACACACACACACACACACACACACACACACACACACACACACACACACACACACACACACACGCCAAAGTGGGAGGGCGGGTGGCTGATGGGGATGGTAGCTATGTCTGTGACTGTGGTTCTGTCCCAGGACAGCGGTCTGATTGATTTAAGTGCCTGATTGTCTGCCATCCTGCTCACTGGAAACTGTAAATAAGCTGCAGCTCATCTTTATTCAATCTGTCCTGCGGGCTTATTGACCTGGACTATGATGCACAAAAAACACTGACTGTGCAACCCCCTACACACACACACACACACACACACACACACACACACACACACACACACACACACACAGACACAACCCCCCCCCCCACACACACACACACTCTTTATGGATATGACTTTCTTTTCTGAGCACCACCCAATGATATGATGCTAAGAGCCTAGATAGACTGGTGTCATTTTCTCAAGGCCTAAAATAACTGCCTTTGTCCCTTGAGATCCCTGGCATTTAGAATGAAGCATTAATTCACAGTGGGCTGGAATAAAGCTGTTGCACGGACAAAGCTGTAGCCGTGTACTGTAGACTCGGCATATGTCTCCTCCAGCATTGTCCATGTTATGTAAGTAACCTTATAGAAAAATACAGACATCTCGAAAAGTCTTAATATATGTCACCTTACCATAATATATGTGGTGAAACAAAAGAGTTAAGCAGATCACATAAAAGGGAGCCCTCTGCTGTTTGCATAGGGGAACTTCAGTAAGGCTCTGCATTCCTCCATGTATTAAAAAAAAAAAAAAAACAGTAGCTGTAATCGCACACAGACCATCATCTGCACACAATGCCAGCCATTTACGATAGAGAGCATTGTCTGCTTTTACCCATTATCCCCCCAGCCACTCACTTTGTGGGGAACGATTATCTGCCAAGGTGGTAGGGGAGCAGTGGGCAACTCCACTGTGGCAAATGCAATACACCGGGACTGTCAGAGCAGTCATTGACTATAAAACCCTCCCACCCCTTCCCCCACTTCCTTTTTTTTTTCTTCTGGCTAAAGCGAAGTGGTCAACAGCTGCTGCTTCCTCCTATGGGAGTGTTGTGGAGAGGTCTTGGAGTTGTTGAGCACTGATGCGTATTTCAGCACCAGTCCTGACCGGACAGCTCCCCAACTCCTTGGGAAGAATAGGGCTGCAGCAACAGCAGCAGCAGCAGCAGCTCCTGCTATGTTTTATAGATTCCAGCCTGTTCTCGTTACTGTATCTGTCTCTGTCTCTCCTCATTTACCTTTAAGCGATTCATCTGTCTTTACTCGACTAGAGCGCTGCCGTTGGTCAGAGCGAGAGTTTCTGGTTGAGGATGCACATCTTTGACTGTGGGAAGAGCTTGGCCGCCTGCCAAATTGATTCAGCAACTTAATAATAGACCTTTACTTCTACAGGCAATGTGAAGAGGCCAATATATCATAAATATATAACAAATGCTAGCTTACATATTGGGCTCTTTATGATAGACTATTAATTATGAGGACGTCTGTGGCAGTGTATGGAATCTCATTTATACTTATACAATGTGTAATTTTTCAATGTACACTGTTGCTTTAGATCTGCTATGACATTCACTCAAGTTGATTCAGTACATTTTAATCATCTTAAAGCACGTAATTATCTTATAGCTCACAGCCTGTGAGTATAATTAGTTGAAGCATTTCAAGCAGCCTGTATCTTGTCTCAGAGACAGGGAACCATCAGAACAACACACACACGTCTAATGTTTCACCTTATATGGTAGACGTGTATTGAACCACATTCACGTAATCATACCCTTAAATACACTGAGATCTGATAATCAGAAAACAGCATAAAGGTCTCAAACTCCACTGCATTATATCATAATTGTACTAATAGTCTACTATACAATTATGCCCTGCATTGTATCTGTATTACACAAGTATTCCTATTGGTCTTTTCAACATGGCCTTCTGTCTTACTGGCTACATCTTATGGCTACAAGATGCACTGAAGGTGCACCTTCAGTGTTGCATAACCAACTCAAAGCAAAAAAGGAAGTCTACATACAGTTGGCCAGTGTGTATGATTCAAAAACAACGGGAGAGTTTCAAAGGATCTTTTTACCACAATTCTATGACATAATGTTAGCCTATTTTAAAAGGTCTGCTAGATGTACAGGGTATACACTAAGGCTGAAGAAGTAGCTTTAAATATATATGGATTAGTTCAATATGGTTGTACAAAAAAAAAAGCTTTGAAGGTGAGGCCCTTACCTTTGTGTTTATCATTTTGAACACTCATACTGTCTGAGTTTGGTAAATGTGTCCCAGTCATTTGGAAAATGATAATGACTAAATGACCCACTTTGGCCCCTCTCTCAAAACGGCGGATTACAGAAAATGGAAAATGCTTCCTCCTGGTGTCAAACATATGGTGCCTACCTGTGGATGTCAGGAGAGCTTTTGTTCTGAAATGGATCCAGTTTTTATTTGAAATCCACCCACCTGTCTTTTGTAAACCTGAGTGACTCATAATCCCTGTATGTCTCTCTCTCTCTCTCTCTCTCTCTCTCTCTCTCTCTCTCTTGCTTGCCATTACAAAAGCAGAGCCAGAGTATCTTTGTTTGTATTAATAAAACCCTTAAACCACTCAGTGCTGGCCTGGGCTTAAAATGGTGTGTGCACAAAGTCTGAGCGGTGCTAATGTATGAGTTTGGGGCTTCAAAAACTTGAGAGAGAGAGAGAGAGAGAGAGAGAGAGAGAGAGAGAGAGAGAGAGAGAGAGAGAGAATGCCAAGAAGGTGTAACTTTGAAGGGTGCCATCTCTTTATTCCTGACCACGGTTCAGCTTTATTATGCTGACTTGTGGTAACTGTGCGCTGAATGTTGCTGCTTCCTGAGGAGAGTGTTTCCTGGCCTTAGCAAAGTGGCAAATCTCCAGCAGCGATGTGTCCTTGAGGTGTGACTGCATGCATACTAACTAGCTCTCCAATGCACACCTGAGCAGTGCCCAGGATTGGTAAGAGAGAGAGAGAGTGAAAGAGAGAGAGAGAGAGAGAGAGAGAGAGAGAGACAGAGAGAGAGAGGGAGAGAGAGAGGTGGACTTTAAGAGCCTCCCCCATAAACAGCTCGTAAACATTTACACATCTGCGCATCAAAAAAAAAGTAGCATTCTCGGGGCTCTGTGTACAAGCAAGCGCACACAGGAATCCTGGCACAATCTGATCTGCAAAAATGCCCCTACTCCCTCGGTGGAGCAAACAACACCCGTTTCCACGAGATTGTATCTCAGAAGCAGGGTGTTTGACAATGACACCAGGTGTCCCATTATAGTACTGACACTGAAAAGTGTCACTTAAAATGGTGTGTGCTGATGTGTGTGTGTGTTTGTGTGTGTGTATATGTATATGTGGCTCATAAAGCGGGGTTCAGCATCTCTATTCCACTGGACTATAAGTGCATGCTGGGAAACTGAAGTGACCTCAGCGTAGTATTTCACTGTGTGCTGCATTTGCATTAATATGCTGCACATCCTCGTTTTCTTACATGCCTTATCCAATCATTGTAGTTAATGGGGCATCGCTGGCTCGCTGGGAGTTTTCTCGATATGGGCCCAGAGCGGCAAATGTTTCCTCTGCTCCCCAGAGGTCTGTGATCTCACTGGGGCACTTTTCTAAAAACATCTTACGTGTCTACTGTGTAAAGTATGTGCAGACCCTATGAACCACTGCATCTCCCTGTACAGTATTTGCAATCCTTATGCAACTAAATGTGCCCCTGTCTACTATTAAAATAATAATTAAAAAAATGTTTAAAAAAAAAAACATTTCTGTGAAAACTGTTAATAGAAATTGAGATTGGTATAAAGTCTTTACACTTCTCACTGTCTCTGTATTGCCATTGTTCAAAGAGAAAAGAAAAAAAAACATTGGAGTGGATATTATATAAGAGGATGGAAGAAAGCCTTTCACAGTAAAATTGGTTTCGGGGCCACATCACCAATGTATACACTCTCACAGTTACAGTCATATACCCTGAATGATTAGCAGATCTATACATAATTTACGAGCATACACAGACCTACAATGTTTACGCCTAATCATCACGTATCTTTAAAAAACTCTTCAACAAGTAAAATGAAAACGTGATTGAAGTCATCATGTCTTCATTTGTTGCAGAGAGCAAGAGTGTCAGTTGCCGAACTGGGGAGGAGCTAGAGCCTCACAGATTACCATTCTCCATGATTATGTTACCACCCCTTCCTCTTTGCATCTTTCTCTCTCCTTCTATCTTCCACTAAGGTAATTTAGTCCTACACCGAACGCGGCCGGCTACTGATGCTGCGCGCCTTAGTTGCATCCCTCTGCCAGCCTCCTCCTCCCACTCAGCCCGGTTTATCCGACAAATGCTAACAGGAATCCGCATGCGGAGCGTCATTGCGCGCTCCGTACTGATATACAGTTCTTTCTGTCGCAGAAAAAGTGTCGCCTCGATGTTCCACGGTACTCTGGAATAAAAGGGCTCGCCGCTTTTATTTCTTTTCAGCTCGAAACCTTTCGTTTCTGTGCTTCGGTCGACTGAATTCAATGAGCGCTTTACTGCGTCTTCACGAAAAAGGAAGTTATTCTTTCAATGTTTGGTTCGGTGAAGCTGACAAGAATGCGTCGTGTCTGAGGCATGGATCACGGTCCGTTCTGATCTTGTCGGAGGTCCGTTTCTGAGACGCATTATAGAAACAGACCATCGTGACAACACGTTTAATGCAATCTGGTTTTGATGTCGTTCATGACTCAACTCGGATGAGTTTGCCTTGGATTCGAAAAAGAAGAAATTTTGCGCATTCAGGATGATTTGACGGAAATAGGATGTTATAAAAAAAAGGGTTCGCGTCTGGAGATCGCTTGGCTTTGCTCAATACAGTCTCATTCAAGCCTCCAAAAAATCCCAGGGAGCGGACGGCACCGGAGAAGGGAAATCGTCTATCTGGACTAAATCTTCAATCACTCGGGATTTAAAATCGCCTGCTCACATCACGGAAAATAACCTCAAACAGCGGGAGAGATGAAAGTTTTTCCGGCAGTGGTCTTATTGGTCACTATTTGGAGTCAGGAGTGGAAACCCTTGCATGCCGATTCAATCATACATATCGGTAAGTTAGCATTAACACTGACACCTGCCTCTCAGACTGGAAATCTGTTGAAACTTTGGACGTTTTATAAGTTGTTGGCCACTCAATATGAATCACAGGATGTCGAAATTTGGAAGGTTTTACATTCTATTCGCATAAAAAACTGTTGAAGACCAATGCGGAGCTCAAGCTATCCCCTGGGTTCCTTGTCGATGTCACCCTTCAGATACACAACTGCCTGCCATGCACTGTCCCTTTAGTGGCTAAATGGCCATGGATATGTCCATATAGTCAGTTCTTTAGCCCCTTGGGGCAATTGTAATGCATTCCACACATGTGATAATGTAACATTTAATCGCAAGAACATATTCCAATTGTAGGCAACGTCATTGTCGAACAGATATTTTATATCGGTGGATTACTGCGCACTGCTGTGGTCATTACAGGGATAATATTATTTACCGAGAACAGGTGGTTTGAAAAACATTCACTTTACCACCAAACAACTGGTATTAACATTGAGGAAATATGTATATTACGACTGTGCTGTTACAGAGCGGGTAAGCAGAGAAAACATGAGAAAATAGTGGAAAATTGGCATCCCCGATGTGTACGGATGCGTGGGAGAGAGAGAGCGAGAGAGGGGGTATGTAGTTTCATAATGCTTGTGTGGTTGCAGGAATCATTAGGGTAGGGCAGTTACTGGACCTCTTGTTCGGCGTCCAAATGGTCAAATGGGTCATCCACATAAAACACAGAGAAAGAGAGTGGAAGAGATCAGGGTTAACTGTAGCATTTATAAAAGTGAACTCAGTTGGTCTATGTGAGCAAGAATTTTAAATTGTGTTTACAATATTTATATATGAGCTTCTAATGCATCATAAAGAACAGTAATAGCTGCTGTCGTCTATGAGAGGCGACAATTTCAAATTGTTTTATTTTAGTCTGTTAACACCCCCTCTCTCTCTCTCTCTCTCTCTCTCTCTCTCTCTCTCTCTCTCTCTCTCTCTCTCACACACACACACACACACACACACACACAAAACATAATCACACTCAAGACAAACCATCACTTGTCCTCTAATGATAGATGCTGTAGTAGTGGGCGTGATATTATGAAACCATGTTATTTATGTCAGTAAGGGGTCATTAGTTGACACGTGGATGATCAAGAAGACCGAAAGAAGTGACATGCATACAATCACTTGCCTCTCTCTCCAGTAAGACATTCTCTCTCCCAGTTAAAATCCTGCTGTGTCCGTCCGCTACTCAGTCATCAATAGCTCATTGTCCTCGGCTGCCATTTTGACTTATCACCATGGACTTCAAAAAGGACGACGGTAGCCAATTCCAAAAATAAAGTTAGTGGCTAAAATTCATTGGTCACGCAAGTACGGAAATATAAAGCCTACCCAGTCATCACATGTAGGCTACAGATTATAAGGAAACCACACAAATAGCTTATTGCAGCTGATAAGAATTGTAGGGTATTCGACTGAACTCTAGCCTATATTTTATTGATGAATAAAAATAAAACCAACGTGTTGCCTATTGCGCAAAATATAACGCCAGAGACATGACCGATCCAAAGTTTTGACAGTGTCATAAGTAATCCTCTAACCTTTTTTGTCTGATGTGTTTGGGGAGAGACAGGACAGAAGAATGACATATAGGAAAGCAGAATAGTGCATTCTTTATTTCGTAAGATCAAGGCATTTCATCACGCGGGCATTACTTGATTGCCGAGGAGCCTCCTTAATGATCTGCATGCTGGATGAAGCACGAGAGTGCCGTGCGTTGAATGGCAATGGCGCGCTGCTTTATGAGGCTATTCACAAAGTCACTGTGATTTATGTCGCAGAAAAGACCCAAAATCCGTGGTATTATGTGGAGCTGCCCAGCATCCTGTTACTGTTTCATATTCACTCTCCTGCTGTGGGTCCAACAGTCAAAAATACCCCGCCTTACACCACAATAGCTGTGAGGGTCACACACTTCAGATGTTCAAAGGCTTTTTAGCAGTCAGCCTGGGCCAGTGTTATTACTTGCTAACTAACACCCTTACTAACACCCCTGATTTGGCGCAGTTTAGACGGAACCAGGTTGTAATGTCATCCGTTGTCAGATGAGTTTTGCATTTGCAGTAGTTTTAAGAGCACTCTCCCCCTAGTGGTTGATAAGTGTCCCCCTAGCAGTAGACACCAACTGCAGAAAAGTGTCTAAGTTCTGAGAGTGACACTGCAAAAAAAAAAACGTATTTATGACTTGTTTACAGGATAAAGCACAGTTAGACTTCGCAAATATAAGTTTTTTCTGTGCTCTTTTAATGTGTAACGCATTTTCTCTTCTGACTTAGCTGTGTGTAGTCTATCTTCAATGTCAGGGATAGTACAAAGTAAAAATCTTTGAGCAATATATTGCTCAGTGCAGTCAACCTTGATACATTAATCTTTAGTTTTGACTGTCAGTTGTATTACCAGATACATCTTTTCCATTCCGCACTACAAAGGTTTGACAGCTCCCGTCCTTCGACTAAGTCAGAATACAAGCAAAGAAAGTTGTTGCAGGAGGTCAAAGAGACTTGTTTGATCCTGTGAAAAGCAAGACATGTTTTCTGAGTGACATTTGTGTTCACAGAACATTATGAATTCACACAAAGGCAATTGGCTTGGCAGTGTAGAAGACATTATGGTGTGTTGAGTTTCAGTCTTGTGGTCCTTTAACGGACAGGATAGAAGGACATCGCACTGCTTGGTTTTGTGATGTGCAAATCCCCAGCTAACAGGAAAGAGTGAACTTCAGACTCTCCCCCGACCGTCAGCAAGGAGCCTGTTATCGGTCCAGAGATCAAAAGACAGAACAACTCAAACAGAAATGCACTCGAATGAATGTGGCAGTGTCTGCTGGTGGGTGAGTGTGTGGGTATATGAAAAGAGAGAGACAAAGAAAGATGGAGAGAATGAGAGCGAGGAGACGAAAGAGAAGGAGGAAAAGAGTTGGGATGGGTTTTCGTTCTTTCTTTTGGAGATGACGACTCAATGAGAGCATAGAACAGCATAACAACTTCAACAGTTTGAAACTCTCAATGACACCTGTAGGCAGTACTAGCCAGATGATTTCAGCAAAGTAGCCTACACGCAGGCAGGCTATTGATAGCGCTGCTGCTAGCAATCTCCAGCAAGGCAACAATATTCAGCAACTGCATCTCTAGGCCTATGCATTGATGCCATGAGTAGAGGGGATTTGTTGATGATTGCTGTCCTTTCCTGTTCAATGTGTGTATGTGGGGGGTACATGTAATGTTTCCAATGTGTTTAGTGTATGTGAGTGTCTGTCTATTGTTATCATGTGTAACATGTCAAGGATACAGAGGCAGATAATTTGTCTTCTGTGTTCCCATGCCCCATTCACTGGCAAAAAATTCCACAAGGGATAAATAATGGACTCTAGCCTATCTATCTATCTATCTATCTATCTATCTATCTATCTATCTATCTATCTATATCTATATTCAACATTCAAATCAAATCAACAATTACCTGAGATTTGAAAACCAGGTTCTTCACTCATCCCTCCCTTTTTGTCTTCAAACCTTTTGGACTTCTGGACCACATGTGCTGTGCTCTATATGCTTGATTGACATTCTAGTCTCTTACTGTAATCCTTGGCTCTGAGCCAGTGTCATGTTCTGGGTTGAGTTCAAGATGCATGAAATATAACTATACAGTTACAGTAGTTCAACAGAAACAGAAGCGGGATACTTTGTTGCTTGGACAGGCAGTAGCTGAGAGTGTCATCACAAGGTATTTGTTTTGTGTTTTTACCCAAGTCTGATTAAATGCCTACAGTATAAATATGGGGATTGTAGTTTCTTTTTCACTGTTCACTGTTGTCACTCCACTGGAGGGTGGATATTCTGGTTACTGTCTTTTTTATTGTTGATTTTTTTTTTTATAAACATCAGTGCTTTTAGCTTGACTTTTCTGACACACACCAAACGCAGAAAAAACTGCCTCTGAAGCCTGTTGCAAAACATTGCGCTACATTGCGGCCAAACACTTTGCTCAATTAGTAAACCGTAGCAAAGTGGTGCATCGGTTGAACTTGCCCCTGATCTCACTATCTTGGCTTAGAAACGCACACAGGGGAATACAAGGAATGTAACTGTAGCTCCATGAGCTTAATGCACAGAACCCCTTACAGTTTTCCCATCCTTATTAGGATGTATGTTTGCACATACAGTATTTAGATTTTCCATTTGAATGCAGTTCAGAAATAGAATAATAAACTTGCCTGCGCTTTGCTTTGCGCAAGGAACAGCATGCATCCTTGCTTCCATCCTCTCTCCCTATTTGCATCCATATTGGTCTTTGGTGGCAGGAAATTTTCAGAGCGTAATCCCCACCAAAGCTTTGCAGGTGGGCCAGATGGGCAGAGCCATGTCAGTTTTCTATTTTTAGAGGAAAAACTCCCTAGGTCTTTGGAACAAGAAAATAATGATGTGAAGTGCAGGTCAATGCTGCATGAAAATCCCAAATAGTCAGTCCATCTTGTGCCGCCACCATCGTCTTAATTTTTGTCTTTGGTGGAATCGTTTTGTCGCTTGCGTCCTATTTTTCACACCTCTCGCATGGGAAATCCTGTCGGTTGTGTGTGTGTGTACGTGTCTGTCTGTCTGTCGTTGTTATTTGAATGACTTAAAACGCAATCTGATGTCGAAGCGAGTGAATTTATTTATTTTCGTAGTGGTGGTGTTATTGTTGAAAACTGGAGGCTGGTCAGCAGCTGAACCTAAAATAGCTATATTTAGCTTCATGCTTCATTGTTCTATGGCAGCTTTTTATTTATTTTTTTGCTTTTATGTAGAGAGATACGTGCCTCTGGTGACAAGGCCACAACTGCTCTCCATGCTGGCTTACAGCAGCATGTCTGTTTTGATGTTTATAGGCTATCCGGTGCACTGTTGTGAAGCCAGATCTGAAAGATTTATGTTTAAAAGCCATTGCCTCCAATGATTATATCTCCCCTTCTAATATTCTATGCAGGAAACAGCACATGTCTAAATCATTCTAGCAACAATTCATGTGGAAATACAGTCAAAATGAATATGAAATGCAGTCTCGGTTATCATGTGCATTATATGGGGTACTGCTTGAACTGGATGCTGTGACTGTGTTACTGCTGTGGTTGCTTTTTTTTGTCTGTTTTCTTTTTAAAGCAAAGCTCACTTTGCCATGGCGCCGCCCGCCGCTACTCTACTGCCTGTCTGCCTGGCTTGAGCAGACGTTCACGAGGGCATAGGCAATCAGAGTGACCACTGGCCAGCTCTCTGCCCTCTCGCACACGAGTGAACCCCAGGTCTCTGTGCAAGAGAGTGGAGAAAGAGAAGGAGAGAGAGGGAGGGAGGGAAAGAGAGCGAGAGTGGGGTAGAGACAGAGAGAGAGAGAGAGAGAGAGAGAGAGAGAGGGAGGGAGGGAGGGAGAAAAGGGGTAGGTAGGGAGGGAAACAGAGAGAGAGTAGGGGAGAGAGAGAGCGAGAGAGAGAGAGAGAGAGAGAGAGAGAGAGAGAGAGAGAGAGAGAGAGAGAGAGAGAGAGCTCAATGTCTCCATTAAGGCTGCCAGCTAAGGCACTGCTGTGTGTTCCATCAAGAGTGGAGTAGAGCAGAAATAGACTCATCGGCTTCAAAAAATGATAATGGAAAAATAAAACACTATGCTGAATGGCAGAGTACTCTTGGTGTGTATATGTCATATCTGGGTTGTGTGTGTGTGTGTGTGTGTGTGGGATGGTGACGTACTATTAGCATGACAGTCAGAGCTTGTGAGTGCATCTTTATGTCTCCCATTTTGCGAACAGATTTTTTGTTCATTGTAATAAAATGTAGAAACATCATCTGGAGTGGATGTACTTTACATCCTAATGTTGTGGATTTTGAATAGAACACATAGCCCCCGCTGTTTCTCCTCTTTGAGTGTGCAGTATTGTAAAGCTGGATCTCAGCAGTCTTTTTTGTACTGCTGATGTCAGAACTCAAGTAATTTCCTGTTTGTTTAGTAAACACGCTCCCAGCGGACTGCTGCACAGCACCACTGCGAACGTGTCAATCAAGCTTGGCTCTAGGCATTATTTAGCACACTACTTTGCTGTGTTCACATAACTCAAAGTTGAGGAGACAGGGCGAGAGGAAGGGAGGAAGAGAGAGAGAGAGAGAGAGAGAGAGAGAGGGAGAGGGAGAAAGGGAGACATCACCCACTGCCCTGTTCATTACAGGTTCTTTATTCCTGTGGAGTTATATTCATCCTTTTATGCTTCTATTGATCTCTACTGACTTCATGAGGCTGACCCCCTCCAACTGTTATCTGGCAACACCACTAAGGCAATAACACCAGGCTGCAATTTACTAATCAATATAATCACATATTTTCTCACCTAAATAGAATTATGGACATGATACAACGCCTATGGCATGGGTTTAATGGCCAACTGAAAAGTAATTGGCCAGTTGTTGACAGTATTCTGCTTTCAGAGTTACTCAGTTAAATGCACACAGTATACTGTCATTGATTGCACTATGACCTGCAGGTCCTAAAGTGTGGTATTCACCCACGTAGATGTTCACTGCCTTGCCTTTGTGGGATCCTCTGATTTGTAAGGATTTTATCCTTGCGGTGATTTAAAAGAAAAGTGTGTGTGTGTGTGTGTGTGTGTGTGTGTGTGTGTGTGTATGTATGCACACACACACACACACACACACACACACACACACACACACACTAGCTTCAAAGCATTGTTTCTTGTTAAGGGAAAAGTTTTCATAATTGATTTGTTTTATTTTTTGATGTCTCTTCTGCTGCAGTGAAAGTTTTCACAGAGGCCTCTTTCTTTAATCTGCTGTCTGCTTTAACTGGCGCTGAAAACTCACAGCTTTCACAGTGCTTTTGCTTTCAAGACCACTTCAGTGTGGTTAGCGGAATTATCAATAAAATGTAAACAAGGCAAAATATAGCCTAGCATATCTAAACATTGACTTTCAGAGGGATGTATCAAGTAATGTTGAAGCTATACATGTGGCATGTGGGAACATCTAGTAGCCTTCATCTTTAGTAGCCTACTGTCCTCTTTCCTGTCCTATGCTATTCCGAGTTAGCCAATTATATGGCAAGAAATAGCCTAGCATATCTTAACATGGACTTTCTGAAGGAGGCATTACCATCCATCGCTAGCAGATGGGCAGCTACTGTTGAAGCTATACGGTAGCATGCAGGTATATCTAGTAGGCTTTATCCTTAGTAGCCTTCCGCCCTCCATCCAGTCCCATGTTATCCCGAGTGAGCCAAGTGTGTGGCAAGCACAGCTTGTCTTTATGTAATCCATCTCATTTCTAATTTCTTAGTCCACTAATTCACACATCATCTTCATGCTCACTCATCATACTTCCTGTGTATACATTAAAATAAATATCTTCTTGACATATTACACATAGAAATGAATTATAAGTTGCACGATAATCCTTATGCAAATGCCTTATTCAATTACTGTATGTCCTAAGCATAAGTCTTGTAAATCTTAAAAAGTTAAGCTTTAAATCCTCTTTAGAAGAAGCCTACTCTAATCATGTGGATATTGTTGTTTTTGCCTGACTAATTCCTTCGATTTTCTCTGACCCTGAAGCGGTGATTTCCTCGCCGATCCCAGCAAAGGTCAAACGCCGATCTATGTCACAGGCCTGTGTGCACGAAGCACCTCGTAATTACTCTGAAATGCCAGTCGCATCCCACCGAGAAGCCTGGTCTCACACTGGGAAGCTTTACTTCAGCTTATGGGGTTTGTGGGCATATAGGGTTCCCCTTCAGCACAGTTCTTTGTGTGTGTGTGTGTGTGTGTGTGTGTATGAAAGGAAGTAGGAGGAGTCAGAGGTTATTGGTGAAATGGGGATTTGGTCGGATGCCATGACAGGAGTGTGTGTGTGTGTGTGTGTGTGTGTGTGTGTGTGTGTGTGTGTGTGTGTATGTGTGTGTGCATGTGTGTGTGCGTGCCTGCAGCTGGATGTAAATCCTTTCATGGTGGAGCAGAAGCTGCTGGGGTAGCTCAGGACGAACTAGTAGTGACGCTGCTGTTTTGTGTCTGAAGAGAGAGACTGTACTGTACTGTGCTGTGCTGTGCTGCATAGAGGCTCTAGGGCCTGGAGAGCGTTAAAAAAGTCCTGAGGGCACACTGAACAGAGCAATGGCTGACTGGCTGCACAGCTCCTAGGGAAGCCATGTATTAAACACAAAACCAAAAGGCTTTGCTCAGGTCATGCACCAAGGTCACCGAAACAGACCATAATATGCCCTACAACAGAAATGGAGAGAGAGAGAGAGAGAGAGAGAGAGAGAGAGAGAGAGAGAGAGGGAATGGCTCTCTCAAAGGAAAATGGACCTCACTGAAACTGTATGTAGAGGTCAGGCCAGTGTCCCACACAAGCACTGCTGTTATTATGATGTGAGAAGGGAATGACAACCCTGAAGGGATGACTAATCCATCATCTGTTAATATGCCACCAGTGGCCTGACACTGCTTATGGGAAATTCTGATACAATCTCGGGGTTCATCCCTCCCCTTTCTAGGTTGTCTAATCTGTAGTGGGATCCTGCATTCACTAGCCAGCGTAGGTCTGTCTCTCTTGTCTCTTTTTTAAATGCTAACCCTTCGGCTCTTCTGTCACCTGTCGTCTTGGCACCCTTGAACTCCACCTCCGGAATTCTGCCGAGACGCGCTGCTGATGTCGGCCGGTCGTGAGTCACGGCCGCAAAACATCACCCCTCGCCCCGGCCCACCCTGTCACCCCTCCACACACACACACACACACACACACACACACACACACACACACACACACACACACACACTACTCCACCACTGCCCCATCTCTGTCTCTCTGCCAGCCGTCGCTTGACAGTCGCTCTCATTTACACGGCTTAATGCAGCATGACCACACAAGCGAGGCGACGAGGGCATACGCCGCCTATCCTCTGATGCTGACCCAGTCTTTACTCACCCACCCCAGCCCCTTCTCGTTGTCGTTGTCGTTGGGCGGTGGGGTGGGATGGGGGCACGTCATCATCTGTCATCGCCTCATCTCCATGAATCTTAAAACACAAGCCGGCCTGCCCTGGCCTGGCACACACTCCCGGGCAGAGCAAACACAGACTCACACACTAAACGGAATCATAACACACGGGGCTGACTGTCAAAGCCTGCGGGATAAGCTCTTTGTATATTTCTTAGGTCATTATGTATCATAGGTCATTTCTTTTGAGCCTGTATGTATTTGTTTATATTTTAGTAATGAATTCATTCATGAATTAAATAATTTATCCATCCATTCATTTACTTAGTTCAATCATTTTGTGAAATTATTCTTTGGGTTGCTGAAAACGAAGACTCGTTTATGGACTATTTTGATGCCCTTTTGCAGTGCATTAATTCAGCATTTCAACTCCTCCCGAGTAGCTCATTGTAATCAGTGTCTTCATCAGAGGGTGATGAGCATGCAATTGTAATATTTACCGAGAGAATTAAGAACCTATAATGGTCTCCCTACTGAGGGCTAAATATTTACACTCTCATTCTTCCAAGCGATAAAATCTTTTTTTTTTTTTTTTTTTTTTGTACTAGATAAAGTGCAGATCAGTGGAGTTTCATGAAGCCTTTCAAGCCTTGTGTCTGGTTGATGTTTAAAGAGTCGTGATTCTGCATCTCTATGAGTCTTCAGCATCTGCATTTTATGTCAGAGGAATTTTTTCAGGCCTAGGAATGCCTTGGTCAGTGGTCAGAGAAAGAGCGAGAGAGAGAGAGCACAGGGCAGTCAATATGGACAGGCCCCTGAGCACAAAATCATTGCCTAACACTCTTTTAAAAGCCCTTCGTCACGGTGTGGAAGACAGTTCTTCAGAGAGACTCGAGACTTTTGTGTTTGTGTGAAGTTGGTGTGAAAAGCGAGAGTGTTTGAATGATCGAGCGAGCGAGTGAGTGAGTAGGTAGGCGGGTGGGTGTGTGAAAAAGAAAGAGAGAGAGAGAGAGAGCAAAGAGGGAACTTAAGAGGCGAGATTTCAGATTTAGGGGAGGTGGGAAGGGATGTCGAATGTAATGTTCTAGAAGCACTGAACTTCACTGTTTCTAAGTGCTTTTTTTCTGAATGTTTTTTTTTTTTCTTTTTTTTTTAAATGTTGCGTGTGTTCGGGCGTTTGTGCCCGCTAGGTTTGTCACGTGGCCAACCCTCCATGGAATTTTCAACAACACTGTGGTTGCTGACATCCGGACGGAAGGGCAAGGGTGGGTGGGGGGTGGGGCGGGGGGTAGGGTAGCATGCTTTGCCCCATTTTTCGGAGCCTACTGAGGTGCGCGTGTGCGTGACAAGCACGTGCACACACACACACACACGTATGTCATCTGAAGGGGAAATTGCCTTTCTTGTTATCGGATGTCGCTTCTGCGCACAAAGCCCGTCGCTCGGGCACCGCTTGGGTTTCATAAGGGCCTTTCATGTCACTCCAGTGTGTTTATCATAACTGGCGCAGAGATTACAAACAGGATTTGTTTGGCAAGTTTGTTTACATTGTAACAGCCACAGGCAAAACAGAAAAGAAAAACGGGACGCACGTTTTTAGCCCTACGGTGTTAGTGCCCGTAAACGGTTTGGATGTGTTGAGAGTGACAACATAGGGGAACGTGTGTTGCTGGGTGACAGACATTCCCATGATGAAATGAGAGAACCCTGAGCACAAGGCACAGAAATGCCAATTATGTTCCATTACAGCTCTGCCTGTGACAAAACAGTGGCAGAAAACAAACAACCTGTGGAAATGCGTCTTTTCAAACTGGACACTGTGTCAGAGAATACTCAGGGGATGACATTCTCAAAATGAATTAGCATTGTGCACCATGTGAAAAAGAAAGAAAGAAAGAAAGAAAGAACAAAAGAAAAAAAAAGGAAGAAAGACAGAAAAGGAAAACAACCAGTAGATTGGTTTGTGTCGCTGCAGGCTGCAGTTGCCTTTTGCATTTAAATGGTCTGTGGCATTTAAATGGTCACTTGTGTCCTTCCGTTTACCATTCGGTCAGCTGAAGTGGTACGGCTTCAGTTTATCTGTCCTGTTGTGTTGCTCTGATCTCGTTTGAGCTCCCTGGGGGGAGGCCTTTTGATCACAGGACTCAGAGACTTACAGAAAGACAGGGAGAAAGAGGGAGGGAGCTAGCCTTGCATAGCCCGACCATAATACTGCTGTTCATCCATATTCATGGTCTGGAGGTTCTTTAACCTGGCGCGATTATAGGGCGGGGGGGAGGGCATTCACTTCTGGTTTGAAACGATTGGACAGCTCATCTAATCAGTCTCTCTACCGATGTAAACCCGCCCCAGAAGACCGTCCCCAGACCATGGATACGGATGAACATTCGTATTATGGGCGGGCTATGTAAGGCTAGGAGGGAGCCTCTCCTTATCCTTACATCCAGTCACTGTACAGTACTTTACAATGGAGAATCCTCAGCAATAAATCTGTGTAGTAAGACTGAGTGAACGGCTCGATGCTGTTTTTTGCCATCAACGTCACCTTCAGGCAGCACTGCCTTAACCCTAACACCCTTAACCCTCACCCTAACCCCTAGATTTGGAATGCCTTGAAGGCAGGGTTGCCTGGAAGGCACTGTTGAGGGCAAAAAAAAGAAACTTCTTATTGTTGGTTACACCTGAATCTGTTTTTTTTTTTTTTTTACTAACATGACCGGTATGCAATTGCACTTTAAGTAGTAGAAGTGGATGCATAGTAATAGAGAGTGGGTGCATTATTGCCACCGTGAAAAGAGACATCACCAAACTGTGAAAAGAGATACTGTATTTTTTCTTCTTCTTCCTCCTCTTATCTTGGTTGCAATGGACCAGCCTGCGGCCAGGCTAGTGTGGTTTTTGACTCTCACCTTTCCTTTGATAATTGGATACTGGAGGAATTCCAGTGAGCTCCTGCCTTACACGGCTCTCTACATGCAGCCATGGGATTCCAGCGCTCTTCAATATTGCATCGCTACGCCCTGCCAAGAGATAAAATATTAATACTTGAAAATGTCTCTAATATGAAGGAACGTCAGAGAGGTGGAAAAAGGTGAAATTTGCCCTTGCCATTTTTTTTCCCTCCCCACACACACATACACACACACTTCCTCTGCTGAACTGGTCATTTTTGTTTTGTAGCCGTTTTTCCCCCCCTTTCTTCATCAGCCTTCAGCTGATTTGGAATCATTTAAGCTGCTCTCTAAATTAATTGGGGTGGATGGTCTATTTGCCGTCTCACAGCACACTCCCATAATGTATGTTAGCGCAGGGAGACCAATTAATGATGCTACACTCTGTAGTTGTGAGATTAAAAAAACACAGCCCAATGGATCTGTATTTGCATTTGGATAAGCCTGAGCAGAGTAGGTTAGGGGTGGTGAGGACTACAGTACCAACTCTCCTTTGGCCCAGGCAGCCAACCATGAGTTTTCCAGGAACACACACACAAAACCACACACACACACACACACACACACACAGACATAAACACACACACACACACACACACACACACACACACACACACACACACACACACACACACACACACACACACACACACACACACACACACAAGCAAACACACATGCGCACAGGCACAGACACAGTTACACATACTGTAGTTACACACACATTTTAATTCTTTATTTGGATTGACAGATAGACATTTATCATAGCACAATATGGCTTTAAGGAGTCTTATACAGCACACACACACACACACACACACACACACACACACACACACACACACACTCAGATACACACTCACACCCCACAACACACACATCTGGCTAATATGTACACAACGGCAACTGTGACCACCTTCAACCGGCTGCAGCCATTATGAAGCCACACTTCTACTTAGGATCCTAGAGCTCCCCTGGCTGAGGCAGAGCCTGTCTGTCTTGGCTTGCCCTTTTCCCAGTGAGGTGTCTGATGATTTGCTGTGACTGACAGATCTCCCCGTTTGCCTATCTGCTGGTGGGGTGCCTCACTTCACTTCGCTTCGTATCACCTCTCCTCACCTCTCCTCGCCTTTCCTCGCCCGCTTCTCTCCTCGGCTAGTAGCCCCCCCACACCAAAGGTGTCTGCCGCTGCCACTTCAAAGTCTTGTTTAATTAAGTCTGCCAAGTGGCCCGCCTTGAGTGCCCTCATATGGTCTCCAGGCCCCCACGCCCCTCCATCTGCCCTTATATTGTAGGGACTGGCGTTGGCGCACTGAGAAGCCCATGTAAACACAGAACGTAATTAGGATCACTGCCTGCTGGTTGGCCCTCGCTGTGTCGGAAGCCATCTTTACCTAAAGAGATGTGTCAGTTTACGACGAGCTGATGAGTGGTGGCTTGGCGTAAGTTGCACATGAGCGTAATGTCTGCTGTGCTGATTGATTGCCATGGCCATGTTAGCTCAACATCTGCTGATGGATTGCCATGGCCATGTTGTTTCCCTTTGTAAAGACAAAAAAAAAACAGACAAACTTCCTTCCTTACAAATGAGAAAGTCCCTATTACGTACATGTAAATAATGACAAGGAGGTATCTGTAGCTTTAGTTTGAGTCAACTCCAAAACATGGAAGTATCAAAGAGGAAAAAGAGGTTGTCCACTCCAATTCTGATTGTTATACAGAGAAATGCACTTGAAAAATTTCCAACATACATCTGTTTCGAAACTGATGTCTTCCAGTGTCCCTTTCTGACGACTAATGTCTGATTGGTCTGTATCCTTATCATGTCTGTTCACAGTGTGTGTCTGTGCGAACTGGTAACCATACTCTCTTTTAAAGTCTATGGAGAACCCCTTCTACAGCACCCTGCACACATGGTACAATAGAACTCGTTTCTTCAGCTTGCATCTGCCACACAAAAGGCGTGCAGGACAGGACAGGCATGTGTTGTGCACAGTTTGTATCTGTTTAACATGTATTCTAAACCAAAACAGTCCAAAAGACATGCTTGCAG
>JAODXP020000019.1:15348447-15380947 GCA_027497455.2 Sardinella longiceps
GAAAGTCATTTGTCCCTTATCCGGACCAGAGATTCTGGAACCCCATGGTTGCTTTATTGTCACTCCTAGAGTAATCACTGTCTTTATTGGGCGTGAGCGGCCGCAGAGTTGCACACTTAACACAACTGGCTGTGTGCTCTTTCATTTGCTCAAGAGCGATCATATCCCCCGGAGTTATAAATCTAATAATATAAATGGTTGACTTTATGACAGTGTCACCCGTGTTGGTTTGTTAGTGTGGCGCTTTCATTTTCAAGGCATAGTCCCTAATCGCCTCGCACCATTACTGTGTAATTGACTTACAACCATGTCAAGGGGAATGGTTAGCAAGGCGTTTTTTTCCCCTCACTAGGCCATTGTATGAAAGGATGATTCACTGTAAGGTGGGTGTCATTGAGTAGATTATGGTACATGTGCATCATTAAGTAGATTATGGTAGCCTATATGTGCACTATTGAATAGATTACGGTACAGCAAGCATGCATGCGTCCGTTTATGACCTAGGGTGCATGTTTATTCTCATAGTCATAGACTACTGTGCACTCCAATATAATATACATTACTAAACTGCACTGTTTTGAAGTGTTTCTCATGTCCTTAGCAAAGGTTTATTTTCTCCATTAGATACTTTAGCAAGGTTGGTCTGGGCCATAACTCTGCTGGAAACTGTTGTATTTGGTTCTGGATGTCTTTGAGACTAAAATGCTCTGAGACTTGAAGCCGCAACCCACAGCTGACCTCTTCACTTGCAGTATTTTACTGTAAGGCAAGAAAGACATACTTTATAAAAGACATGCATTTCCCTCTGATCTTCACTGCATTTAAAAGACATGCATTTCTCAGATGAATATAGACATGTTTTTTTTTTTTTTTAGCATATTAGGCCTATAGCTTTATTTCTTGAATTTCCTTTGGGATGATTTAAATACTATCTTGTCTCATGTTATCTTTTTTAACATGTTTTTTTCAGCTTATAGCTTTTTAACATATAGCTTTTTTCAGCTTATAGCATACATCTTTTTTTTAACATATATTTTTCTTTCCTAGTCTGGCATCATTGGTATCATGTTTGGAGAGCATCATTTATTTATTTGTTTGTGGTCAGTGAAGGACTGATGTCTCGCAAACTCAAGGATACGGCAGAGACAGAGACTAAAGCTTTTGTCCTCTAGGCTTAGTGATGTATATTGGCCTATAAATGTACTTTCAATGTGTCGTGCATTCAGAGCAATGAGATTTTTTATTCAGTGATAAAGAGGGTGGCATTTGGAGAGTCTTGAAGTCGGAGAAAGAATGTTTGCACGCACATGAGGGAGAGAGGAAGCGGGACAGAGATAAAAGAGAGAGAAAAAAAAGGAAGGAGAGGAGACAGGCAGAGGCAGAGAGAGAGAGAGAGAGAGCAAGGGAGAGAGATAGAGAGCGAAAGAGGGAAACAATGGCATAACAGCAGTGGACCGTTGGCTGTGTGTACACAAAACCTGTGATGCCCCCTGGGTGATAAGCAGCACAGAGATTCATTCCGGTCTGATGTGTCCCCTAGCGTCGATCTGATTTGATTTTACAGATTTCTGTGTGGGTGCAGATATTTTTAGATGCTTGCCTGCCACCCCGCCAACCCCCCCTCCTAAAGCTCTTCCTCCCGTACTCCTGTGCCAATGTCTAAAGGCATGAGAAGTTCAGAAACTGATGCCATCAAGGAGTAAAAATTCAATCAGCACGCATTGGCTGCCAAGAGCTATTGATTGATAACGAACAGCAGCCGCAAAAAAAAGTCACCTGATTGTATTGCCACCCTGGAGCAGTTGGGCAGGGCACTGAGAGACAGTGATACATGTCATATTGTGTGTCATTCTCCAACCCCTCTCCACCTTCCACCCTCCTCCACCCCACCTTGGCAGCAGCAAGGCAAATGAGGAGCTGAATTGCCATGCCAGGGATGAACTGTCACCGTCCACGCCTTCTTCCCCTTCATGTGAGATGGCCATCCTTCAGAACAGTCCCCTCCTCTGCCCAACACACACACACACACACACACACACACACACACACACACACACACACACACTCTCCATCAGATGGTTCTCGCTTCATTTACATTCTATGTCGGAGAGCCGTACCCTTATAGAAAACATATAAAGAAGATTCAGTGCCTGGCAGTAAATCATAAAAAGCAATTTCGGCAGAGCATGGGGGATCTGACGGCAGTGCTCTTGACTTGTGCCGGTAAAAGCTGCTCAAGTCAGTGTCACCGTGGCCATGTTTTATGCTCACTCCCATACTTCGAGGGATGGCAAAACAGCTCACAGCATTAAATTGCAAAATGAAAACTCTTGCTTGTTCGCTTGTGCGCGCTCAAGGAAAAAAAAAGTAACTTCTAAGGCCAAAAAAAGTGGAGCAATTTTCAAAGCGCTTGTGTTGCGGCGACAGGGAGTGTTGTGTTGATGAATGGCAGTGGAACTTCTTCTCAATGCTGTTGCAGAGTCAAAAATTTACTTTCATGACCCCAACAGGTGAATCCTCCATAATTGTCTCTGGGAAGGCCACACAAGGCCGCCCCAGCTTTTTTTGAACAAAACAAAATAAATAAATAAATGATCAAAATCCCCAACATGGGGTTGTTTCTTCTTTCACTACTACCTCTTATCTAGGCCATTGCCCGTCTGGTGATTGCCCGGGTTTCTCCCTCCCCCTGAGCCAGCTTTATTAATTGATCTCATAATGTGACGTAAATCTTTTGACTGTTATCACGCCTAGCGTGTAACACGTCTCTGCCCCCCCTCTGGACACTCCTGATGTTGCGTGATATGTCCTTGCCTCTCTACCCACTTGTTCTGGCTGTGCTTTGTGATCACAGGCAATTAAATGGTCGAATAGGGATTGCTTCCAACCACAGCTCACATGGTTCAAGGCAAAAAGGGTGCAGAGAGAGAGAGAGAGAGAGAAAGAGAGCGAGAGATGACTCGAGTCGTGGAGCCATCATGTGACATTTTGGCCCTTTGGAGACAGTGGTGTCGTGCCGTGCAGTGCTAGTGGTCGGGTAACAAGGACAGAAACGACCACCTGAGCCTTCTTTTCTAGATATCAGCCAAGTCCACGTTGGAATCCAGGGCAAACACTTGCCCTGCAGTGGTCTGGCCTCTTGCATGGAAATAACGTAACATCCCCCACCCCCTCCACATACAGACCATTCTCACACTGCATTTCAATGGATTTTCTCACTCCCAAAATAGAGAGTGACATTTAGTCTTCCAGTCACGTTTGTACATCTGTTTGAAATCAGCATAACACATCATACAACCAGAGTGCACGTTATCCCAAGAGCTGCCAGTTGTGTGATTATCAGTATTCAAACAGTGCTGACAAACTGGTCCATTAGCATGTAAAAATAAGCACAACCCCCCTGAGAGACCCAAGGTTGGTCCTGCCGGATGTCCTAAGCACGCTGTAAAAGTCGGTATTTTCCTCCTAAACTTTTATAGATGTTGGCGAATTATGTCTTTATCTGGATGTGTTTGTGGTTGCAGTGTTGTGGTTTACGAGGAGCACAGGGGTGAGTGGGCTTCCAGCAGAGACAGCCAGATTTTCCTTTTTTTTTTTTTTTTTACTTCGTTCTCACTGCAGCTGCTCTCTATTGGTGAAGGATGGAGACAGAATCCAGGCTTGGAGCTCCGGTCAGCCTACATAATGCATGACGTGATTTATTTATTTATTTATTTTTGGAGCGGGTAAACGTTCAGTGAATTTTTCATGAGACTAAGTTGACCATGTTACTTTTTTTTTTCTTTGGGCAAAAACAAAAGATGGTCAAGCGAGCACCTGTACAAAAGCAGGAAAGACATTATAGGACCTGGATATCCTGACGTTGATGCATAATGCAAAAGTGTATTCAGGACACTGTGCCTTACCGTTTCTCCAGTATGCATGTCAAGATTGCCATCTATTTCCACTAAGACAAAAAGTACTCCATTACAAAAGGGTTATGATGATGGCGTGATTATATGCAGATGTTTAGCGCACTCACCTGGTTCATGATTATCTTCGTTTCGCACTGCGCTAGTCTACAAAACTCGTATAAAAAATTCCATTAGATAAAAAAAAAAAACTCCTGTACTCAGACACCTCAGTGTTTCGCATCGCATCATTTCTCTTTTCTTGCTCATTCGTGAAACAGCCAACCTGCCTCCGCTCATCTGAGAGATTGATTTTAAAAGCACTCTGGTTTGTTGCTAGACGAAATGAAAGCGCACGCACACTGGCGTCAGCAGCTTGAGACGAGCTACACCTGTCAGACTTCTGGGCCTGGTTTTGCATAGAGCAGAGATCTGCCTCTGATAGAGCCCAACATCTACAGTATGGCCCTATACTCTTAGATTTTATTATTATTATTTACTTTTTATTTTTTTTATTTCTGCCATGCTTTTTATTTATCTTTTTGATAGTATTATCTCACCACTGGATGAGAATTAATCTGAGATTAAAGTGCGTGTGAGCCGAATAGCTCCTACTATGCCTTAGTAGTGACGCAAAAGACTGGCTACAGTGACAAACCGATAGAGGTCGACTCTCACCATTTCACACTGTTTGAGCCTTGATAGCTCAAAGAGTTAAACGCACAGGGTACTGTAAGTCGACTGGATAATCTATGGAGGTCCACTCTCTTAACACATCATACTGTTTGAGCCCTGGGTTAGCCCAAGAGTTAAGCACACAGTGTAAGTCCTGTCAAGGTCAGGTATGAGGTGCCACAATAGGACGTTATGTCCATGCAGGGTCTTAAATGTTGAAAAAGGTAGTGTTGGCTAGACTGGAGTGTCTCCAAGGACTGCTGTGATGGGTCTATGCATTCGATTTGTGTGACTAGCCTCACATATTCACCTTTTTTTGAATTCATACATTTTTAAGAGAGACAGAGCACATTTTTTAATGTAATGATCACCACAAACCTTGCACCTTCAAGGACCATCTTGTGTTGCCAATCCCGGGTCCCTTGTCATCCACTTGAAAAAAAAATGATGTATTGCTTTCACATTCTGGATGTCACATTAGGTAAAAGCATACAGTGAGCCAAGCTGGCTCTTCACAGCCAAGGAGCTGCAAGCTCATATGAATTTAAAGGTGGGGGTGTGCAACTTCAGAAAAAGAGAGAGCCCTACTCCTTTGTCTATGCGGCATTGCTGTAAATAGATGGGCCGACAAGGACCCCGGAAAGCGGGAGGCCTGCGGTGAATGCGATCGGATGAGCACTGGAGATGCTGCAGGGTGTACGCGCCTACGGGTGGATGTGTGCGTGGGTGGGGAGTTGTAGAGTGTGTGTGTGTGTGTGTGTGTGTGTGTGTGTGTGTGTGTGTGTGTGTGTGTTTGTGTGTGAGGGGTGGGTTGGCTGCTGTTGTGTCTGGACTGTACTGACCTTCACTCACGCAGTGGGAGGCTTGTTGCAAATGAGTGGAGTGCTCTTTTTAGATGGAGCCCCTCGGAATGAGAAACTGCAAGATGGTGATAAAAGAGAAGTGTGTGTGTGTGTATGTGTGTATGTTGGGGGGGGGGGGGTGTTGAAATGAGAAAAGGTGCTTGTATGTGCTGGTATTGATGTGAGAGCAAGTGTGAGTGTGTGTGTGTGTGTGTGTTTGTGTTTGTATGTGTGTGTGTGTGTGTGTGTGTGTGTGTGTGTGTGTGTATGTTTGGTGGGACATTCAACAACGGGGGGCCGCTTGCGATGGAAGTCCTGAATAAAGCATTAGGATCAGTCAGTGTCTCTGTTCTCAGAGGAGAAAGAGACAGATCCTTTTTTCCCCTCTCCCTGTCACTTTGCGCCTCTCTTCCAAAACACAACCTTGGGACAGGTCTTTAAGCTAAAGACCATTTGAAATGTTCCCGAGTCTCCAAAGTCAATCCACAGACGGGCTTTTCCAACAGACTTCTCCGTTTAAAGGTTTACATTTGGGAGTGACCCCAGTACTAAGCCATATCGTTTTATGTGGGTTTATGATGAGCTGTGCCTTAATGTGCTCTGGCATATGTCTTTGCCGCTGAAACTCAAGGGTAGGTGATAAAACGCCTTCGTCTCAAGGACACTCCTGTCACAGGAGACAATAAGTAATACCATTTAGTTGCTAGTACTCTTGTCAGGCCTGGGACCTGCTCTGCTTTAACATGTCATTACAGTGGCTATTTCACTCCGGAGGAGAAGTCACAGAGTTTGATCCGCGGCCGTAACTCACACGCAACTGGTGGAGCTGAGGCCGTTGGTCGCCTCCCCGTAAGTAATGACTACATAAAGCAAATTTACAAGCCTGCCACTCAGCTTGGGGAGTGGACTTATGGGGGAGCCTGTCCACCCAGAGGAGTCCATCATTTCTCCCCAAGCAAGGGATCATGGTCCTGGATCATAGCTGCCTGAATTGCGTCTTGGAGCTATATATATATATTTGTCAGGCTAAGCAAGCAGGGGTTTGCCCTAAGATAGTCATTCCTGTTTTGGGGGTCCTCTCATTGCCCCTGTTGTACACCATCATTGGGGGTCCTCTCATTGTTGCCCCTGTTGTACACCATCAACATCAATACAATTGTTACTGATTAACAGCACCCTCTGCTATTTAGGTTATGGGAATAACAAATCTTCGGATGGAAACACATTTCTATATACATTTCTATTCACTATTGCGAATATACAGTACATCTAATTTGCTTGAGAGAGGCGGTTTAACTTTAATGCAAATAAGGAATTATTCAATTCAAGTTGGATGGAAACATTTTTGGCCATAGACGTCCCTTGATCAGCACAACAGTTCCCTTTTTATTCGCATTACACATTCGATGAAAACGCATTCCGATGTGAATATTCTGAAGCCAAATTTTTGTTCATTCACATATGAAATGCGAACAAGTTGGATGGAAACCCGCCGATTGTTGCCCCTCTTGCACTCCTGTTGTAAATTCTATTGATCGTTGATACTGATTACTGTAACAACACCGTCTGCTACTTAAGTGACCAGATCATTACTAGAGAGGTTCAATTTACTGCATGCCATACATACCCTATAAAAAGTGTTCCTTTAATTTTTTTGAGCAGTACATATTTTTTTTTGATTAAGCTTGAATGGAAACAAGCAGGGTTTTGCCCTAAGATAGCTTTGATATTTAGAGACCAAGGGGAAACATGACAACACAGTTTGTGAGGACTTAATGGTACATCTTTATTTCCTTTGTTGATCAGATGCCTCATATCTCTCTATGACCCCATAATTCTTTACTTTTATTCTTCTTTGATGCTAAATGGATCCGGCCCTGTTTGCTTTAAAGAAATGGAAAGAAAAACAGACTGTGGCTATACCTATTATGTCATTAAATAGTATGAAAGCAGATGTAATAAGCCCATTTACGGCTTTGAATTACTCTGACTGTGGGCAAGTTTCAAAAGGCTGGGGCGATTGCCTCCCTTCTCCTTTTTGCCTGTCTGAGAATGTTTGCCCAGTTTAGTGCGCCTGCTAATATAATTCATGTTGAACAGAAGTAGGTCGCATTTTTCATGGCCTTCCATGAAAGGTTTATGATAATGTGGTAGAAGCACATTCAAAAGGACAGGCTAAGCCTGCACACTGGTGGCTAGAAATGCATTGAACAATAGGTTATGCTGTCACGCAACAAGCTCCCAAAGACCCCAAACACAAAAAAAGAGTGCCCTTTTTCTTAAAGAAATAAAAAAGAATCTTGCACAGACTTTTATACATTTAATTGGGTATTTTGCACACTTTCTGAAAGACCAGGGCTAGATTGCAAGATCAAAAGCATGCATGAGCAAGACTAACGACTAGCCTTGGTGATATGTCGAACTAAGTGGTTGTTTTGAGGCACAGCAGGTCAGATAAGCATAAACTATGCAGAGGAGCTGCATTAAATTTGAGCCCGCTCTGGATCCATCATATGCAAATGTGAACGTTGGTCCCTTGTGGTCCATAATGTGAATATATTTACAGAAGAGGTTATTAGACTTTGCTACCTTTTGATTGAAGTAATTGGCCTTAAACAAAGCCTGGTCAACAATTACCTTTCTTAAGCATAAGCGATAGCTGAATTTACATATTACAGCAACATCAAAAACACTGCTGGCCTGTTAAGCCTGCCTATTTTTAGTATGAGGTAGAAAATGCTGAGAATATTCCACTTAAGCTTTCCCTCTTTCATATGATCTGCTCACAGTATGTTAATGCTACAGTACCTGGCCCTTGGTTACCATACAATTCAGAATTCAGAAACAGTTTTACTGGCCTACTTACAGAAATTTGACTTCAGTAGGTGTTGACTCTCTATCTATACACTCTATAAATAGACATGACAAATAGTACACATACTTCACAACAAATAGGATACACATAGGCATATGTCAAGACATACTGTATAACAAATATACAAATAAGACATAAGACAAATAAGAATATTCACTTAGTCCACATGGAGTGGGATGTAAAGTGCAAAAAGTGATAATGCAAATGTAGTGTGTAAAGTTGATAAAGTATGTACTGTAATGTATAGAAGTGGATGTATGGCCAAAGTGAGGATGACCCAACTTATGAATGATGGTAGTGGGGAAGAAGCTGTTTTTGTGTCTAGTTGTTTTTGTGCATATAGGGATCTGTAGCGACTGCTGGAGGGGAGGGGGTTAAAGATTATATGTAGGATGCTTGCAGCCGTTAATGATGAACTCTGCCCACTTCCTGGTCCTTCCAGAGTACAGTCCCAGTACTGTCAGTGGATCTCCAGCATCCTGGCTGACATGAGTCAGCATGTGCAACTGAGAGATGTCACATCTGGAACACAAACAACAAGCACTGGTGCACCACAGGGTTGTGTCCTTTACCCCCTAATTTTCTCCCTCTAGACTAATGACTCCTGGCAGGTGATACAGTGATCTGAGTGAGGATTTTGATTTTAGGTATGATAGTGGACAGGACTGAGCTGAAGTCCACAAGTAGGATCCTTGCATAGGTCCCTGGCTGGGCAAGGAGTTGCAGGATGAGGAGTAACCCCAAGTTCATTGACTTGTTTGCTGTAGAGGCAGGCCATCCAATTGTTGTTCTCCACATTATAGTAGGTAGACGCCCTAGACCTTGAAGTTAATTAAATTAACTTTTAACGGCATTAAATATTATTCATGACAATTGTGCTGTTAACACAGAACAAATTCAAACATATACTGTACGTAGGCATGATGACAGTTCAGTATACTTCATACTTTTTTTATTGCCGTTTGCTTTATTTTGTCAACAGATTTACAGGGCCAAAAGCGTGTTAATATAGCCTGAAGGAATATATAACTGCCTATGCCTGACCTTTAGCACGCAGCAAGAATTCAGTAAGCATTCCAAATGGGGTCAAAGGTTAAGTTGCCAAGTATGCACGATCATAAGTCATTTTGAGTGAGAGCATCCACATGAATGAATGAATAAATGTAGATGTAGTATAAGCATCTACACACACACACACACACACACATACACACACGCAGATACTGTACACACACGCTAACACAAATACAAAACACACACACACACACACACACACACACACACACACAAAGCTCCTTTCCTTCACCCCTCTGCCTTGCTGAGCAGTGCCTCTCCTGTCATTCTGCATAACTGGGATAAACATTGACGATTCCCAGCTGAGATGGCTGCCACGCAGACAAGACTGTAAATACGAGCTGTTCTGCGATGCGGTGCACATTTACATAAAGCCAGCTCATCTCTGATGCTCTTCATGTGCTCTGGACCTTGATTTAGATCCATGCTTAGAGAACGTATAGGGAGGGGGCGTGGGCGGGTTGGTTGGTTGGGTTGTGATGGTGGTGATGGTGGTGGTGGTGGTTAGGGTTGGAAGGGTGATGGAGGACAGACAGTGAGGGGTGTAAATTTAGCTCGTGCAACCACACTGTGAGAGATATTAATAATTGAGAAGGCATCTGTTCCAATTAATATGCCCCTTCAAATCAAATCCCTATTTAAATTTTCTAACTGGGTCACAGTCTCTGTGGTGCAATAGGATAAAATGAATTGGCTTCTTTAAATCATTAAGTCTGAACAAGTGGGTTACAACACAAGAGAATCCCCCCTCCGAGTCTCCTGGGAGCCCGGTGGTCTCAGGAGAGTGTGATCTGGCTTTGCAACAGAAACCTTTTTACACATTGGCCCATGATGAATATTTGTGAGGGGCATGTGTGTTTTCTTCTAGCTAAATGTTAACATGTCCGTGGTTTTGCTCAGTCTGGGAATTCAACCCTTTATCCATCTTTGAATTTGCATGTTATCATAAGGACTACATTGTCCCGAATGAAGGAATTGTCATTCCTGCAGGAATCAAGTATGAGGTCCATTTTATTCAGTCCTATATCAGCAAATGCGTTTCAAAAATTAGTTTGCCGTATTTTTTTTCCTAGCTCAACAAACGCTCCACTGAATTCAGTTTTATTTTCCAACACCTGGAAAGATCAATTAAGTTCCCATTTTAAAGTGAGATTAACACAGATTACAGAGACACACACAATTTGCTGGTATTCGTCAGAGCTGGCCTTTTCCGGCAAATGGACCAGTGTGAAATTGGCTCTGGAAGACTAAAATAATGAGTGGAACAGACTGGCTAAATCTGATTTGGAATGATGATTTGCAAAGTACAGACTTTACAAGCTCAAAGTCTGGTGAACCAAAACTTTTTTGCCTTTTTCCCCCTCTCTACTTGTTAAACGGGGCTGTATTTTATTATGACCAGCCAGTGCAGCATGAACCACTGATATAAGTTTTCGTCATGTCATGTTTTTTTCTCCAGCTATTTTTGTTATGATTTTCCTTGACATTGGGGCCAGAACATGCCACTTGGTGGACATGGTTATAGCCTCATTGGGCTTACAGTATATGGGCTGTATGTGTTCCCTGGGCCACTTCTTCCATTCTGTATGTGGAGGCTCTTTTTACAATTTGCAAACTAGTAATTTTTCAGACTCAGGTAATTCCTAATAATATGGTAAGGTGGCAAAGGTGAAAGTGATGTCTTTGCATTTTTTGTTTAGTAACGTTTTTGATACCATTAAGCTCCTCTGTGAGGCCGTCCTTTCTTTTGATCTCTAATAATATGATTACCCACTACAGAAGCAGTACTCTGATGTGAAAAGTGCATACTGCCACCGTATACATGTACCACTTGCTTCAGTGCTACACTGGTACCGTTTTGTACTCTGTCTGACTGTATTGAGTTGGATCAAAAGTCTTTTTAAAGCCATTTTGTTCAGCATTTACAGATCGTCTGATCATGTCCAGCCAAGCATGGCAGCCAAATCCTGCCTCATGACGAATGCAATTCAGTGGACCCTCACTGCAAGAGATCACATTTTTGCCTCATACTGTATTAGTGATTTGACTCTCTCTCTTTGGCTGAACTGCTGCTATGGAGACCCCTGTGGGAGTCCATATTTTTGCAATGCAAATCAACACAGCTCATTTCCATGACTGTACTTTCTGTATCACAAGACGTCCTCTTTTAGACATCTCCGTGTTGAACATAAAGCGCTGAACTTACACTTAATGCATTGAAACCCATGCGAGTGTGACTACTGCTGCCAAGAAGCCTATAGCGAGTTCAATTTACCGAGCCTCTGCATCATTCTGTTGGTGCATTACATTTTCGCTCCATTTTCTGCCAGAGGTTCTCACAGAAAAAAGGTGTGTTTGGGTAAATGTATGCCTGGGAGCATGCTTGAGAAATACTGCGCACTGAAATATATGAGGTGAGAGTTACATTAAATAGAGTGTGTAACAGCTTTTTTGTGACTTGTTGACTGCACCTTGAACCTTTCTTTTGAACTGCTGGAGTGATCGATCTTTTATGTATGTGCGAATTTTTTAAAGGCCTTGCAAATTGCACAGCAAACGATGGTTGTCGAAAACAATTACAGATTCTTCTGATGTTCCTGAACCTTGAATGGTCTGAGCAGCTGCAAGGCCTTTTTCTGGAGAAAATCTGTGTATTGACCCAACTCATGTTAAATTCTGTGGTGAAAGCCATAGATAAAAAAGACAAACTGCCACTATTTCGATGGGAAATATTTAGCACAAGGCCAGAAATAGTTTTTTTTTAATTATTATTATTTCTGTCTGCATGGCTCTGGCTTTTCTGCCTCGAGCACTGGAGTGTCAGACCTGCTGGTCCTGCCTTCAAGAAAGAAATCACCCTCCTTTTCCTTGGGCTTTGATGGCGTACAGAAAAAGCCGTTTTTCACTTTAATCTTCCACCGGCCATCAAAACCAGATAGGACTCCTAACATGGTAGCGAAGGCACATGTCACAGTCTCAAGAACAGTGCCTTTATTCTCCGCGAGTCTTGTCATTTAAGTATGCTACCAGGCATGACAGTCACAGCGATAGAGAATAACCTCAGGGCCAGGAGCTTTGATGAGCACATTTACATTTCTCATATATTTTTATGAATGTGAAAGGGGGGATGGAGGGTGGGGGGGTTGGTGGGGGGTGTAGAGATTGAGGGGCTGTGGTATTTCACAAAGCGGTGGCCCTTGCCAGAAGAGCGTTTTGGGACAGGCTTTATTTAAACAGACAGGGATAAATTACGAGTCTGTATCGTACTAGGGGTGGACCCAGATGATCCACGAAGGTGTTTCAGGCTAGGCAGCATGACTGTGTGCTCAGCGTATTCATTTTCTGCTTTGACATTTTTGCTAAGCTCAGGGTTCACATTGTACCAGTCTCAGGCACAATGTTTTGGCCATCATTCTCAGCGTGGTTTCATTTTGCGGCATTGACGGGCTACGATAAAGGCTCTTGGTTTTCTGGTGGTGTTCAATGGCACCAGTTTAGCAAAGAACGGTAGTCTACCAAGACCTCTAAGAATATTTGCATTAATATATTTTGGTATCCTACCAAGACCATTAAGGTCTTTTTTTCATTTTTTTTTTTTTTTCATTTTACTCTCTGACCATTTGACTTCTGTGTTTGTTGCTAATGTTTTCACAATGTCCTTTTGTTTTTCAAGTTATTTTTTTTATAATAATAAATCTAATTTCCTGTAAGAAGGAGTGCACTCTTGAAACAGTTGGCAAAGTATGTGGAGTGTCTACAATAGAGCCTTCTGAGGAGGTTAGTCCAGGCTCTTGTTGAGGTAACATGCACAATGGCAGAGGCGGTGGTAGTGCTCAAAATGGGAGCAAGAGAGTTGAGGGGGAAAAAGAGAGAGAGAGAGAGAGAGAGAGAGAGAGAGAGAGAGAGAGAGAGAGAGAGAGAGCACTTATCCCTCCTCTTACAAAAGCCGCACGTTCATGCCTTTGCTATTGAATATTCTCAGTGGTGTTTTAATCATTCAAGGATTACACTTTCTTCTTCAAAAGAACACCATGTATACTTTGGCGAGGAACGGTGTTGTTTAGGACGCAGCAAGTGCACGCCTGAGAGCTTGTTTTGTTGACGCACCCCTTTGAGCCGAACAGAAGGTTGGAAGATCCGTTTGCTCGCTAGTCTCCCACACAATATGGGCCCTCCACACACAAATAGAGAAGGGGAAGGGGAGAGAGATATAGATGGATAGAAAGAGAGAGAGAGATAGATAGAGAGAGAGAGAGAGAGAGAGAGAGAGAGAGAGATCACAAATAAATGTCTATGAGAGGTAATTGCTATGAATAATGGATTGTTCATAGGTTAGTTATTGACCTGAGGAAATGAAAGTCAAACATGCTAAAATAGACAGGCAAAGTGCTTCAAAGCAGGCCACCAAACTGACTATGCCATTTAGAAAGAATGTCCACAAGGTCAGTTAATTACTGCTTCCTTTAAAAACTGATAATTCGTTAAGCACTCCTTTACTGCTTACATTATATCAGACACATTGAGATTCGGATTAAAGCATTCTAGAGCTCATGTCCTTGCTTTATTTTTAGACATGGGCGTGTCATAGTGGCGGTATTAGTATTATAATATTAAGCTCCACTGATTTTACATGGTCCCCATGGCAGCCATGTCCATATCATGATTCAACTTTTTTTTTTTATTTTGCAGATAAGCACCATGTTTGAAATGTGTTACATTATTTTCAGCTTTGCTTGTTATCAGCCATGTTGGGGTATTGTTTGGTATGTTGCAGCAGTTAATCCGACATGTTATATCTCTGACTCGGCATTACCACTACAATAAGACTCCCCATTTCCTATATATCTGACTGGTCATGTGGAAAATAAACACATACTGTATGTATTTTCATGTAAAGTAAAGTCTATTTAAGTTGAGGGACTGCTCTGCAGAAGGGACAGCCAAGCGTGGAAGCCACTGGCCATCCTTGGCATCCATCAAAACAGAGCATGTTGATTCTGTCGGCTAATTAAACGCTTCGTTTCCATGTGTTAATTTTCCCCTCTCCTGATAATTAAGCTTGTAATTACAATTACATCGCGTTTTGGACAGAGACCGTTTTGAGGAATATAGAGGGTTTTTTAGAGAGTGGTGTCTCATTTTCCTCCTCGGGGGGAAACACCCACCCCTTTCCCAAGCCAAGCCTTTGAATTCAAGCAGGGGGTCCACGTTTAAAAAGCCCTTTTGATTGCCTGAGGGGCCCTGAAGGTACTGTAGGCTATGGCACTGGTCCTTTACCCCAGAAACAACTGACATACTAATCGCCAGCCAGAGCTGAATAAGACATCACAGTCACTGTTTAAAACACAATATATACAGTAGAGACATCCTCTCCTCATCATGCTTTCAACCCATTAGGCTCTTTGGATTTGTGTCACAGCGGTATCCGCCACCGTATTCTTGACATGGAATCAGTGAGTTAATGCAGTTGTCTATGAGAGCTACGAAAGCTTTTTGATAACCACTGTCCAAAAACGTGCAGGGAAAATTGACTGATGATTGCACAGGAGAGAAATGGTTTGCTAGTGTGTTGAACAGTTTAATTAGGCTCAGCATAATTTACAGAATTTGAAAGCTAACATGCAATTGAAATTAGCCCACAAGAATGCAGCAACGTTATTTTCAACAAAATGGCCACTTGTGAAAAAGATCTATTGGAGAGCCATTTGCTGCTAGGGTAGGTTCCCCATTTTCACTGATAAATGGCATTCTGATTTGGGGCCTGTTTTCCAAAGGCAGAGTAATACAATGTACATTACCAATTTGCCAACCAATTAACCAACTAGTTCTACCTGGTTAGTGGTTGCTAACTGGTTAGCAGCTGTATGTTGTTGGGAAATGAAAATCTCCCCACCATTTTCATCTGCAGGACTAATACCAGATTTTTTTTAAATGGTTGCAGTTTTTAACAGAATATGCGAGGATTGCCTGGAAGGCAAATCAATTGTGAAGTGAAAATGATAGGGTTACTTCAAAAATTACAATTCCAAACATAGTTTAGTGCAGTTCTGCTGCTGGTAAGTGTCTGATACCCGGTAATTGATATCGAAAATATACAGTGTAACAATGGAGTGGAGTGTAGAGGGTAGTGATTTTACGGAGAAAATGTCAATAACGACACTGCATTTCTGCCAGACTATACGGCAGTTAAAATGTAATGAAAATGTAAAGTACTATTTCTGTAGTCATTTCTGTGGGGCCTTGGAAGACTATCTAATACATTCTCTGTGTGTGTGTGTTTGAGTCTCTATGCTTTGTGTGTTTCTGATCCTCGGGGTAAGTGCACTGTGCCAGTAATCAGATTCAGAAAGAAACAAAGGCTTCACTTGAACTGGTGAGGGCTGTTGAGCTTCTCCCTAATGCTGTAAGAGAAAAGTCTGTACTTTTAGTACATTCACCATAATTCTCTCAGTGCTTCCAGTTTAACCTCTGGTGTTGATACACAACGCCATAAGACAGAGCGCAAAAGGTACGCATCTCGTACCCCTGTTTAAAAGCTAATACCATTTGCATTTTACAGCTTGAGAGGCACACAGATTGGGGTGGTGGATAAGAGGGGGGGGGGGGTGTTGTAGCAGGAGTGCTTGTTTCATCTCGCCCAAGCATGGCGCCCTGTCCTCCAGGCCACCCAGATTACTGCAGTGATGAATAAAACAACAGGCTCTGGGTGGTTACGTTGTGCTGACTCGTGCTGTTTTAAATGAAGCAGCAGACAAGTCGGCCGGGGCCCTGCTTTCCCGAGATGGGATAGGAAAGGGTGTGTGTGTGTGTGTTCGAGTGTGTGTGTGTGTGTGTGTGTGTGTGTGTGTGTGTGTGTGTGTGTCTTTGATTGAGGGGGGGGTGGAGTACTCCACTTTGTAACACCCACAGCCAACTGTCTACAGGAGGAAGGTCAGGGCACTGTTGGTCAGTGTGCGGCGGCGGGGAAGGGTCCAGGCAGGCTAATAGGGGCCCTCGATGGAATTAGTGTCTGTGATGAAATGGCTGACCTCCACCACCGGCTAGAGACCACTCCACAGTGCCTGCTCCAATCGGGTCTGGGGGAAACCTAAAGCAACATTTTTTACCCTGAACTCTGCTTCACCCTTGTGTTTTGTCTGTGACACACAGATACACACACACACACACACACACACACACACACACACACACACACACACACACACACACACATGCACAGAAGCACATAGACAAACAGATGAACACATAACCACACACACATATTGACACACACATACACAAACCTACAAACATACAGTACACATATATAACACACACATGCACACACACACACACACACACACACACACACACACGCACACGCACACACAGAAAGGCATTCACATATACACAACAGACACACACACAAACACAAACACACACATATACCTTTACAGCCTGTGCACTCACGCTGTGTTCATTCGATTTGCTCTCACACACCGTTGTCTGAAGTCATCAGAGCCTCCATCACATAAACCCCCACTGACCGCTCTCTCTCTCTCTCTCTCTCTCTCTCTCTCTCTCTCTCTCTCTCTCTCTCTCTCTCTCTGGCCCTGGCCAGCCATGGGGGTGGTGGTGGTCTCTCCATGGAGCAGGATATTTTGCTCCAAATGGCATTAGTGTCAGACAGCATAACACTCATGGCTAATTTGCACAGCGAGATGGTTCTATATAACAAATATGGGCTCGTTCAGAAGCATGCGTCGCCATTAACGAAGCACGTCACCATGCGGAGGCTGAAAAACAGCATGAGCGCGTGTGACACACACACACACACACACACACACACACACACACACACACACATCTCCTATAGAGTCTTCTCTTACCCCCGAACCCCCCACTGCCAACCACACACACATGCTCAGCAGTTCATATGGCGTGACGCTTCTTGGGAACTCCAGAAATTGTGGGCGCCACTTCTCTAAAGGTGGGTCACATTGGAAAGTGTTGCCATAGTGATTTTTAAAGGCAGTTGGAGATGCTTTTTTTCCTGAAGGTTTTCATTCAGTGGGTTCCATTCATCTGTGAAGGAAAGAATAATTACTGAGACATCAGGAGATGAAGGTGTCTGGAGGTGGAGTGGGGGCAGGTGTGGTGTGGTATGGTGGTGGTGGAGGTGGCCACACAGGTAGCAGAAGCACAGATGTGACACTTTAGGACACTGCATTTATCTTTATTTTTATTATTATTATTTAAAATAATATTCAAAAATATTATACATGGGGGCCCCACACAGTGTCTTGGTACAAGAGAGATCTGGTAGGGCCAAATGTGATAGCTCTCCATACTAAGACAAATAACGCCAATATTATTCACAAACAGACCTATTTAACTGGCTAGGAACCATATTGGCTTACAATTTACCCATCTGAAGGAATCAATTGCACCAGAGCAGACAAAAGGAGTTGTCATATCCAAAAGGAAGAGCACGCAGATGGAGCCTGTCACACAGTAGGGACGGATCAGCATGTTTTAAAAGAAAGGAATAACCCAATAACCCCTGTCATTATCCCCCCCCCCCCCCCATCCCCCATGGGAGACGGGAGATCAAAATGGCCATTGCGTCCGCTGAATGACTCAATGGAATAATTACAGTCGTGTGATGAGAGCCAGTGACGGCCAGCATTCCCTCTCACCCCTAACACCCCCGGCTTCTGGCCGTTAATAGACTCGTGTGAAATGACACCATTATTCGCAGCAATTTATTACTGGGAATTGTGGGTAAGTCGGACCTGCCCTTTTCAGCCTCGCTCGTTCCGCTCAGCCGCGGGGCCCCGCTAAGCTTGGCGGTGGACTCTGATTGGTTGGCTGGTGTGAGGAAGATGCTCCTGAGCCGGTGGACCAGTTAGGTTGTGTGGAGGGGAGGGAGGAGAGAGAGGGGGAGTCCAGGGGTCCAGAATTGACAGCCATCAAGTGGGGTGGGGTAGGGTGGGGTGGGGTTGGGTGGAGTTTGTGGGGTTGTGCAAGACAGGTGAAAATAGCCATTGGCCACAATTCCCTTGCCGTGTCTATAGGGTGTGTGTGAGTGTTGTGATGCATGTGTGTATGTGTATATGTGAGTGTGAGTGAGTCGCTGTGCATGCGTGTGTGGACGTGGGTGTGTGTGTGTGAGTATATGTGTGTGTGTGTGTGTGTGTGTGTGGGAGATGGTGTCGGACAGGCATGAGCAAGGCCATGTTAACGTCTGCCCACTAGCTAATGATATTGGAGGAGCTTCACTCTAATGGGATTCACGTCTTCAGAATGTCCATCTGTCTGGGGTTATCCAGCGGCAGCCTTTAAGCCCGCTTTGATTAAATGTCAGATCGGAGGCGCGTCTGCTCTGAAAGGTGAAGGACAGGAATTTCAGATTGGTTCGAAAAGTTGGGGAATGAGGGGGTGTGGTGGGGTGGGGTTTGGCAGGCTTTTGGAAGTCCAATGCATTGGTGATGAAGGAAATTAATTTACATCGTAATAACATTAATAATAAATTTGTATTGCAGGGAAGGCATGAGTGGAAAGGGGAACCTGCACATTGGGGTTTTTGTGGGTATGAATTATGTGTTCAGGGAGTCTTTAAATCGCCTTCCAAAGAGGATATTGGCCGGCACTCACTTTTTATATCACCAGAGAAAAAATAATATCAAGTAATACATAAAGCTGGAGCCGCCTTTCAACATAGTTACTATGGTAGTTTAGTGCATGCCTATTTGCCCCACATCTACATGCAAACCCTTGTTGGTTCCTTTGGTCTTGGTTTCCAGAAAGTTCTATAAACAAGTTCTATAAACTCTCTCTACATGCCCATTTTGCTTCACATTTGTACCTCTGAATCTTTGTTGGTTCTTTTTGCCTCAGTTGCCAGAACAAGTTCTATAAATAACTTCTATAAAAAAGTTCTATAAACACTCTCTATACTATAGCCTCCAACTTCAGAAGGGCAGCTCTCACTGCTTCAACACAAGCCAACAAATACCATCAACCATTGGCTCGCGATGCTATGGACACTGGTTGAGATTCCATTTTGTTTTGTTGTTTTGTTTGTTGTTTTGTTTGTTGTTTTTTTGCTCAGCGCTATTGAACACAGCCCCTTTTGTTTATATGCTGGTGATGATGAAAAGAGGGGTGCAGCTCGGCACCGGTGAAAATTGAGAGTTATTAATGGGTGACAGTGTGTGGCCGGCACTGCCAGTGTGATAAACGTTCCGGCTTGTTGCTGTTTTTATATCTCGTATTATATCAGTGCATTACCCACACTCCACCCCAGCCTCCACCCCCTCCTCCGTCGGGCCACACGGCTCGTTAATCGCCCTTGTCTCTGAGGTGTCACCGCACACGTCCTTCCCGAGAGGTGCGGCAGGCGGTGGAGCCGTAAATCCGGAGGCCAGACTCTCCCGAGCCCTTGTGGGAGAGCAAACTAATTCATCATCATCATCATCATCATCATCAGCATCATCATCGCCGAAGCCATCATCATCATCATCATCACGCTCACACGCCAGAGGAGTGATGCCTTTCATCAACATGGCAATGCCCCAGTGCGCTGCCCTGACTCACCCCCACCGCCTCCCCCACCTTCCCATCACGGTTCAGCTCCTGGCACAAAAGGGCACTGGGTGATCTCTTACCTCTTATCAGATCTGCCATCTCCATCTCAAGGTATCACCATAGATACATCTAGCTTCAGCATCAGAGATGCATCTAGCATCAACATCAGCACCATCATCATCATCATTGACGTTGTCATCATTATCATCGTCATTATCCTCATCCTTACTCTAATCATCACCATCATCATCATCATCATCGTCGTCATCATCATCGTCATCATCATCACCATCATCACCATTGTCCTTGCCTATGATGAATTCAAAGTCAGTGTTTCTCTATTGCTTCCTTGCCAGAAGTGTGTGCAGGTCCCTTGATACTGTATCTAAGCGAATGTGTCCTTGAGGGATCTCCCACTAACCGACACAATGATCCGGTACACTTTGCACACACACACACCACACCCACACACACACACACACACACACACACACACACACACACACACACACACACACACACACACACACGCACACCTCAAAAGTTAAAAACATATTTCTCAGCTGCGATATGGTACTTGCCCTTCCCCTTATCCACACAAATTCCATCTAGCATCCTAGCTTTTGGAGACTCAGGGCAGCTTGCCCTTACTTATGGTCTTTTGAAGCTGAGGTATGTGGAGTGGACGCAGGAGTGCTGAGAGTGTGGACTGAGATTGAGCGCCGTGTCGGGGTAATAGACTGAGAAACATTTGGGCTGTTCTCTCTGTGGCTCTCTCGGCAGGTTTAATAGGTAGGCTACCTCCGAGAGAATGCTTCATTAATCTTGAATTGTTTTCAGAGCAGACGTAGGCTAATTACCTCTGGCTTCAATCTGGGGTGTGAAACAATGGAGTAGGGGAGAAAGTTTCAACACTGTTGATGTTGTATTGAGTGTAGTTACAAAAGAAGGGGTAATTACGACAGGCCTTTTTTGCTTTGTAAAATCGGAGAGAATGCATGTTTCACAACCACACAAACTTGCTTATTGTTATATCACCAGGTTGTAAGTTTTGAGCCCATTTATATCTATATGATGAGCGTTGATTTATTTGCCAATTTCATCCACACAGGCTCATTATTCTCGCCCTTAAAATAACAGAGAGACATTTTCATGACTGTGCTTAGTGTGCTGCTGGTGGGGAAAAGGGGGCATTTCAGCAATGCTATTTCATTCATTCTCACAGGCCCCCTGTGGTTAGTTATCAGTTGATGGAAATGCTCTGCAAGTGCATGGTATAATTTTAGTCTTGGCCAATGCACTTGCTGAGGGCTTGGGAATGTATAAGTGGTCTGGCGTTTTTTCTTTCTTTCTTTTTTTTTTTTTTTTTTGTAACCATCTAATTCTGCCCTGTTGCCCTTGGCAGGCTTGCTGTTGCAGAGCCAGACCCAATGCCATTACTCTCTCTCCTGATTTATATCATGACGTTTGCCTTTTTCCTCAAAATCCAATTGCCGAAGAGCTGCATCCACGCCGGTGTTTAGAGCTGAAGTAAGCCAGCTTGTAAATCAGCAGTCAAGGCTGGGTGTGTGCACATCATCACCCAGCTCCAATTCGACACTCACACAGACACACACACACACATACACATGCAACACATATGAACAAACACCAAACACACACGCATGCACACACAAGGACCCACAAATAGACAAATACACTTATATGCACGAATGAACACACACACACACACACACACACACACACACACACACACACACACACACACACGCTGTCTCTATCTTTCTTAATCTCTGTCTCTCTCTCTCTCTCTCTCTCTCTCTCTCTCTCTCTCTCTCTCACACACACACACACACACACACACACACACACACACACACACACACACACACACACACACACACACACAGAAATGCACACATATGCAGTGCCATGCCACACCTCCTGCAAACACATTGTGTGGCGGTGGGGGGAATCCTTTGGGGAACAAAAGGGGGGATTGATAGAGCAGGGAAAGAATATAATTTTCACTTCTGTCCCCTAACCCACTCGCCCATTCCTCTCCCGAGGTCCATAAATCTCTGCTACCTCTCCCATAATGCATGATGCTGTCTGTTTGGCTCATGGTACCTGCCTGTCCAGCCAGCCAGCGGCTTCAGCTTGCAAACCCATCTGATGATGGCCCATTTCTGAGCCACCCCCCTTGGAGATGGAGATGGAGGATGGAGTTGGGTTTTGGATTGTGTTGTGGAGGTTGGGGTGGAGGTGGGGGGCGGGTGGTGGTGGTGGTGGTGGTTAGTGTTCCCTAGAAACACCCCTTGCTGCCACACAAGTCATCAGAAGTGCTCCTGAGCTGGATTGAGACAGTGGATGAGCCGAGATGAGTAGCGACTAGATTTGGTGTTCGCTCACCATAAAGCTGCTGGATGAATTGCTCAATCTGTTAGACATTGTCCTGTACAAGCTGTCATGTGTAACACTGGCTTGTTGTTTACGTTAAGGACCCTCTAGCTTCTCTCTTCCCCCATGTGTTGATAAATATGATGTGCCGTACATGCACCTAAAAAACAAATAATAACGATGCATTTTATTTATAATGCCCTTTTCATCAAGGAATCTCAAAGAGCTGACAAGATATCGTGATATGATTGCATGCTATATGCTTTAGTATAGTGTAGTGTAGTATACTGTGTTGGCTGCAGCGGTGGCACAGGACAATAAAAGAAATGTCTATGTGTATTATTAGTCTCTGCACGACCGCATTGCTTGTGCCGTTTTCCTCCTTCCCCTCCTCCTCCTGAGACGCGCCGCTGGGTGGACCTCACGCATAGATGGATCCACCTCAGATATGAAAAATGAATATTTCAACGAGTATTGATAATTGATTTCCTCTTAGAAGCTCTAATCACAGCTGCTATCTAAACCGATGTTTGATGGTTTTAGTTACAGTTCCCTAACAAAGTGTGTGTGTGTGTGTGTGTGTGTGTGTGTGTGTGTGTGTGTGTGTGTGAGTGAGTGAGAGAGAGAGAGAGAGAGAGAGAGAGAGAGAGAGAGAGAGAGAGAGAGAGAGAGAGAGAGAGAGAGACAACAGTAGCGGGAAAACTGTTTTCTCTCCATAGCATTTCACACTGCCATGGGTGAGATATGCAGCTTTAAAGTATGTTTTGAAACCTCCACCTTGAGTTTTGTTTCTATGGCAACTCAATTTCCAGCCCCAGATAAAAAGACCCATTATGATTTTTTTTCTTTTTTCTCTTTCTTTTCTGTCTTTTTTTTTAGCATTGGATTCAAGTCGAAATGTGTGTCTTTTCGGGTGGTTTGGAGGGAGATTTGTCTTCTTGAAAAACTGACAAGTTTGCTTAGGCTTTCAGACCACTGTGTTGCCAAGAAAAATCCAACCACATGCCTTAGATTTGATTTACTCAACGCTGTGGTAACAGACATGGAACTCATCATACAAGACAGAAATCACAGCCAAAGACATTGGACACATATCCTTACCGCTTGGCCAGTTCTTTTGTTTTTATTTAAACCATTTCTCTTTTCAAGGTGAGCACACAAACAGGAATACTATTTAGATTTGGATATTCCACTGTGAAAAACAGTGCTTTCAGTTAATCATTTATGATTTCAAAAAGTGCAGGCTTTTTTTGGGGGTGTGTGTATGTTATTTTTTTTTTCTCTGCAGAAAAAAAGCCGTGTGAGTCTAATATGCTGAAAACACAGGCGCTAGCCCACACATAAATGGCTGGATGGATTTTGCTGGTGGTTTATGTTAACAGATGTACATATACAGTTTTGTGGCATATGGAAGAGAATCAGAATGAGAGCTTTGCGTGTGTATTGAGCTGTAACAGATATAGCATGTGGGCTTGGGTGTGTTATGCTGTGTTGTGCCAGTTATCTCCCACTCTCTCTGTCTGCAGAGAACTGTGCTGCAAATTAAACTCTCAGTCATCGACTGTGTGCTCCCAGATGGGTCAGTTTATGAATCACCAATTTGTACCAATACAAACACACACACACACACACACACACACACACACACACACACACACACACACACACACGCATACACACGCGCGCACACACACACACACACACACACACACACACACACCATCTAATACTCTAATACTAGAAGATGATTTGCTAGTCAGCAAAAAGTGTTTAGCTTTGCCTCACAAGACATTTTTTTGTGTGTAACATTGCTTGCCTGTTTACATCAGGAGGCAGCTAGGAGAAAATGAGACTGAACACACAGGCCAACAACATGGACGATACAAGAAGACATGGGGCCAGGAGGCAATTTCAGTAGACAGTACCACACAGTGTGCAATAGCAGGCTTTTGTCACCCCCCCCACATACACACACACACACACACACACACACACACACACACACACACACACACACACACACACACACACATATACACACACACATCCCCCATCCCCAAAGAAAAGTGATTGTGCTTGTGCTTGTGCTGCCTCTCAGCTGAGACTTTTTTTTTTTTTGCTGCTTGTCAGGTAGTCTGCTAAATATACAATGATGAAAGAAGATGAAACAAGCATTTTATGCCTATACATTCCACTGCACTCGGTTCTAATGGAAATCCTCAAATGTTAATTGCTTTTGCTTAATGGCAAAATGTTGTGTGCCATTACTTACGAAGATCAAAACATCAATTTATTCCTGGTGTTTCATCTTCTACCCAAGGCCCTAATCTCCTCATCTATGTTACACGTCGCTGTTGACTACCGTGCTTGTTTCGGTATTCAGCGTTTTTTTTTTTTTAATGCAAGTGTTATTTTGTGGCTTGTTTTCTTGCATTCAATCAATTAATAATTTCATGCTTCCGTGACTTCATGATGTAACAATGGCTTCATATTTTTTTTGCCCTCTCGTAGGAGCCATCTTCGATGAGTCTGCCAAAAAGGATGACGAGGTGTTCCGTCTCGCCGTGGCCGACCTCAACCTCAACAACGAGATCCTGGAGACGGAGAAGATCACTGTCTCGGTGGAGTTTGTGGACGGGAGCAATCCCTTTCAAGCTGTCCAGGAAGGTAGGAGAAGTTTTCATAGCTCTTTCTCTCATTTCTGACACCCTGTGAGTTTTCTTCTGCTCTAGTGCTGCGGGACTTTTTTTTTTTTTTTTTCGTTCTCCCTGCCATGAAATTATTTATGTGCCAGTTTTCAACCCCCCCTCTAAAAAACCCAAAACAACGAAACAGGCACAATGAAGTTTTCCAGACAGTCTCTGACATTCTCTCAGTTGCAGTGTGCGCATCTACCCACGGATGGCCCCTCGCTGTGTAGATCAAAGGTGCGCCCCGCGGGCCACAGCTAATCTTATGTTTATTAATGTGTTCAACGCTTTCATTATTTTTAAGCATTGTTCAATCTGTGGAACTGTTTAATGACCAAAACGAACACTCGGTATTTTATTAGTAATGGCACATGCTCAAAAACTGCCCCAATTTAATGGATGTAATTAGTCATACATGAATGACTGGAAGCATTATTGTTTCCTGCGAAGCAATGTTTATCGTTGTTCATCAGCTCGAACTGTTCGGCTAATATTTTGCATAATCTAGGCACCAGATTAATTGCAAGCGAGGCACCATGTTTATAACTCCAGCTCTCATTAATACAAAAAAGTGGGCCTCTGTATCATTCCGCCATTTAAATTACCCTATAATATCAGTTATGGAGTCAGGGCTGGGCTAGGCTAAGGCTTACCTCATGGGTACAGATGGAAAAAGATTTAACCTGCAGATAGCAGAAGCTTAAAGGTGAAATCCGGTGGGAATAAATCCATTGCCCTGTTGTTCCAGGTCACCGAGCGCTGACAGTTGGAAAAAGAATGAGAAAATTTGATGCATTTTTCTTAACACAATTTTCAGTTTACAGTTTTCGATTAGCAAACCGAATGCTAAAACCAACTGAATTGTACACAGAAACTCTGAACAGCTTCATTCTCCTATGTTGCTATCAGTTAGTTTTAGTTTCCGGTTGATATGTTGGATCAAATTGCCTTGTTCTTTACTCCTACAGATAACACTTGGTGACCTTAAACAACATGGATTGAATTACACTCCCTTTCTCTTTTAATGTTGCTCAGGCATAAAGTTGCTAGTTCCCTTTTGCAACCCTTCATTCCATCCAAATTGTAAATGTTCTGTGAGAAATGCCAATAGTAATCATGGTGTAAAGATCAATAGCAATAATCGCCTGGTCAGCTTCCTAAATGACAGCGGTTAGACAGCTTTCATGCACTGTGTTAACACTAAATTAGTCATTTGGTTACCAAAGAACACGGGTGTAAACAATGAACTATCCAAAATCTCTCTTTGACAATACTAAGAATGAACAAATGGCGAAAAAGAAAATGTGTCTCTGTTTGACACTATTTAATATTTGCAGTGTTGTGATGTTTCCAGCATGGCACATTGTAGAGGCATGATTCTAACATGAGGCAGTATAATAACATGGCAGCGGAGCATGCTGCTCAGATAATTGACCGAACAGCCGGAGGAAACTGTCGGCTTGTGTGGCAGGAGACGGCCATTTTCCTGACAAGTCCTTGATTTAGCCAGCACGCTGTCAAACACCTGTCCGGTATCATCAAACTGGGTCTGGGTCGAGCCCAAGCAGCATATGGTACCCCTCTGCATTGATAAGACACTGATTGGTCATTGGACGCATGTGTGTGTGTCCGTTTATGCATGTCCGTGTTTGTGTGTAAGTACTGTATGTGTGCGTGTATGCAGGTTAGTTAAGTGTTTATTTGTTCATGTAAAACAACAACAACAGCAACAAAAAATTGCAATTGTTTTACCAAGCCTTTAGACTTGCTCGTTAGGCAAGGGGTGGAGTGCCAGTGTGAACATAGACTGTCCCAAGCTGGCCTTGGCTTTGTTTGTGTGTATTTATGTTCAAGTAAAAAAAAAAACCTTAGCCCCTGGACATCTGCTTGAAAAGAAAGCTATCCGAGACCACTCTACTTCAACTAGTTTGTTCAGTTTCTTTCAACTTCATTATATCCTAGCCATGCGTTGAGCACTTTGAACATTTTCAGTCTCAAACAATGCGCAATGACTACCAAGAGCAATTCAAAAGGTATATTGTTCAGAAAGAATCCTGTATTGCTTTGTTGGTAATGACCTCCCCCAGATCAAATGTGTTTTTTATTGATTTTGGTAGGAAGACTCATTATTGGCCCCCGCACTTTTAGTGCTCTTAGAATGACAATTTTCTTTGTCATATATGTGCATTCCCAAATGGGATCCATGTAAGGCCTATCCTCTTCTGGTGAATCATAGTGCTTGGAACATAATTGGAACACGACATGTGTTTTCATGAGTAATGGTATGTGCAGTGTACTGTAACTAGCATCTAAAACCTAATGGGCTACAAACGTTACCATTATTTTCGGTGTATGTTACCAATAGGCTGTGTGCTTATCTTTTGTCTCTTTGCTGCATTTGCAAGAATTAGAGTTGTACAGGGGGAATTTTCATGTAAATGGTTTTGAGGGAAGTGTGAGGGCTGGGGAATTGTGCGAATAAAATAAAATAGCCCACGTCCATCAAAGATGGTGGGGGATTTCATTGCATTAAAAAAGCCTTTGAAATTCAAGCAGGTTAAGTAGGACTTTTGACTGATGAGAAACAAACATGGTATTACGTGATCTTTCCCTGCAGTTACCAAACATCAACAATGTTCTTAAAAGTCATAGGAGGCACAGAATAAAGTTCTGTGCATCATTTATACAACACATCCTCTTTACATTGGTGATTCTAAGCATTATTTTGGAAATTCATCTTGGTTTTAAGGGGCCTCGTCATCACATGGGTCTATAGATAGCGAGCTGTAGTGTCTTAACCTCATCCGCTTCTTGTTGGCAAGCATACTTCCTCCCAAAGACAGTTAAACATTTTAAAGCAAGTATTTATGTCAGACTTGTCGGATTTAAATGTCCAACTGTTTGCCCTGAGATTTACTCTGTTTTCGTAGTATCTTAAGCAATCTCCCTCAGCTCAGCAGTGCAGAAATTATCCTGAATGAAAGGAACGCAACTACTTTGTGTCTGCGTCTCACACACCATAGACGACAAAGAAGAAGAAGAAGAAGAAGAAGAAGAAGAAGAAGAAGAAGAAGAAGAAGAAAAAGAAAAAGAGGAAGGAAAACAAACATCCAAGCAAAGCCAGACAGGATGTCAGCATTGTCCAGTTCTTTTCTTTTTTTAAAGTGCAAATGTTTTCAACACTGGACCCCACTCACTTTTATTTGCAGTGTGTTCCTCTGGTGGTTCTCAGTGGAGGCCTTTGTTATTGGAACTTAAAGTCTTCTCTTCCCATCAGCTGTGGCTAGGACAGACAAGCAAAAGGATGACAAAGTTTCTTCAAAGTTTCAGAAATACCATAATAATGCTTCAGTCTCCCACTGAAACACTTTGTTGGGTGTTGGGTTGTTGGAAGCTTGGGTTTTTGAGGAGAGCTTTCACGCAAAGATCATGGATCATGGCTCCGCTTGAATCTTCTCTGTTTTGAGTGTATTCACTTCAAAAGTAGTGTTGAGTCCTATCTGAATGTTCAGTGGTGTTCAGGCTGGTTCTGAATGGAGGGTCAATGGGTGCATTGTTTATGGTTCGCATGATTAAAGCAGTAAACTTTTTTTCTTTTGGTATGAGCGTGCAAGGCAATCAATCCATGTGGGAAAAGGTCTGGGAAAATTGATTCGGGTCTTTTCAGCTGGCTGTCTCTTCTTGGTTCTGGTGTTATCGCACATATGCACAGATATCCAGTCAGAGACACAACAAAGATGCTGCGCCCCAAAGATGACATTTTGTGGGTGTGGAGCAGTGACAGAAGATGGAGATAGCGCATGGGGAAAAGAAAAAAAGCCCAGCTGTCTTCTTTGGAGAGGACATGCTATTGATGACAGTACAAAAAAAGAAAGGAGGAAGTTTGAAGACTTTGATATAGTCGACCTCTGAGCTAGCTGAGACCTGATCCTTATGTTGTGATAGCCACATTATATAACAGTGGTCAGTGAAACAAACAAACAAAACAAAACAAAACAAAACAAAACAATGAAGGGACTATTTGGAATGCTGTATCAAAGGTACCAGAGACAAAAAATACCAAAGACAAAAAAACAACAACAACAACAAAAAAAAAAATGTGAAGCACACTTGAAGACTTGAATACATTTTCAATAAAGCAGTACATTGTATATGATACTGTGTGAAAGTCAATAGCTTGGTATTGCTACTGACAGGTTTCAAAATAATATTGAATATACTGATGGTATGATGCACAACATCACAATCTAAATGCTGCAGGTTTTATGGACCATTGCACTATGCAAGAGGCATAAAGAGAGATAGAAGTAAAGCCAATTATTTAAATTAATAAATTCCTGTTTTTTGTGTGCCCAGGAAGTGCTTAGGAAAGATACAAATGGAAGATAGGAAGAGGACCTTTCAAGCATGTTCTAATTTGACCAGATTTCACAGAATACTGCGGATATGTTTGTTATGTGTTTTCTCATCAGTATGAATATTTCATCAAATGAAGCCAGTCAGTGTGATGCATTTTTCAGACAAACCTGTCAATTATTTTTTTCTCTCTCTCTCTTGGCTTGTTATGGTTGTTCAGAATCATAAATCTTTGAATATTCAGAATAATCAGCGAGCTGTTGTGGTTCCTGATTAATTCTCAAAGTTATATTTAGAATGTCTAAAAACCCACACACAATTAAAGTCCATGACAGATTTAAAGGAGAAATCCGGTGTGAATCAACCTTTAACCCTGTTCATCCAGTCCACCATGTACTGTAGGAGAGAGAACCAGAAAATTTGATTCATTGTAGACCGAATAGCAAACAGACAAGAGACAAGAGACAACAGACAACATTATCTGAACAGGGCATAGGAAAATAAAACTGAAAGTTTCTGTGCTCCATTCAGTTAGTGTTAGCTTCCGGTTCACCATTCAGTCTATGTTGTATCAAATTTTCGCATTCTCTTTCCTGCTGACAGCACTCAGTGAACTGGAACAATGGGGCTATAGATTGATTCACAATTACTGTATCTACTAAATCCATATCAAAACTCTTCAGTCTCATCTGTCATCTGAAAGATGCTTCTAGTTTCAACATAAATACATACATGAATCAGATTGATTGATGTCTCTGGTCTGATTATTTCCTAAAAAGATTAAGCGGATTCTTTCAATAATGTTCTTTGTTTCGGTGAGTTGTTGAGATAATGAGTAAAGCGTTTTACTCCTGCATACTACTATGATCCTCCTCTCACTTGGTTAGACTTCAGAAACAAGTCTATAATTTTGCTCTTTTCCATCCAAGAACAAGTTACATTTGTAGCACAGACTGTCTTTAAATGTATCCTTTTCAAAAAGTCTAGAATATCTCCTCAGCGGTGATTGGTTCTGACAGTAAACCAAAAGTCAAATCCTCCTCTCTGACTCTCATGAATATTTTACAGACCTTTCTTCCAGGGGGCACAGCTATCATGTCCAAAGTATTCAATCCAGTTTCACTCACTCTCTCTTAAAAGTCAGTCATGTAGTACTTAAGTGGTACCGTTGTGATCACTGGGAGTGCTGCTCACCTGTGACGGAAGGGGGTTGCTGTTTAGATGCCACTCTTACCCCTCCACCCGCCTACCTCTGTCCCTGTGTGTCGTGTTGTTATTGCGACCCTGTTGACCTTCTCCCTACGCCCACTATCACGCCACCTTCTCCATACTGAGAGCCTCTTCATCTTATAAATACCCCATACTGGTTACCCCCACCCCCATCCTCCTCCTCCTCCACCACCACCACCACCACCCCCCACCCCCCCCCACCATCAACCCCAACCAAAAGCCAGCATTCCTGAGGAAGCTGCCACAATCCAATTATCCAGACTCCAATCAATGAGGAGGGAGGCGTATCCCGCCGAGAGCCTGACATTTGTAATAAAGCCGTGCTATGATGGCATTCTGCAGCTGACAGCTGCCCAGAAGCTCCCCTCTCTCTCTCGCGCCGATGGGCCCACAGCTCCTCGGAGGAACTTGGCTTGGCGATAATGTGGCCGTGCTGGCAAACGACTCCGACGCCGGAGCTGGCACCTAAAAACACTTCCCATGAATGGCAACGGAATTTTTATTTTTTCCCCCTTCTTCTTCTTCTCCAGTTATGAATGTCCAGTTGAGGATGAGGGGGGAGAGGATAGTGGGGTGGTGGAGGGTGGGGTGGCGTGCCAAATGTCTCTATTGGGGAGTCACAGCCAGAGTCAAGCATTTCCTGCTCATGTGGTGCTGGCTGTGTGTTTGTGTGAGTCTGTTTGTGTTTGTGGTGTGTGTGTGTGTGTGTGTGTGTGTGTGTGTGTGTGTGTGTGTGTGTGTGTGTGTGTGCCTGAATTGCCATTGGAAAGGCGAGGTCATTCACAGGAAGAAGGGCAGCATTCACTGGGCATCAAATGAATTTGAAAAAAAAAAAAAAAAAAGCTTTTGAGGGCCACGATGATGTAATGAAGACTTAAGACTTTTTGCGGTGCAGACAGAGGAGAATAGGACAGAGATTTGTTTTTGTTTGACATTTCATCAGCCACTGATGCACAGCCATTTCCACAGCGCTTGCTTTGACCACATGAACCCTTGCCAGGCTTATGCAAAGCAGTGAATTCAAGCCATGGGGTTCTATCCGCTATTCACAGAAGAATTAAATGGCAAGTAATCCCCCCATCTGACTCTCCATTGTGTGTGTGTGTGTGTGTGTGTGTGTGTGTGTGTGTGTGTGTGTGTGTGTGTGTGTGTGTGTGTGTGTGTGTGTATGTGTGTGTGCGTGTGTGTGCTTGTGTGTGTGTGTGTGTGTGTGTGTGTGTGTGTGTGTGTGTGTGTGTGTGTGTGTGTGTGTGTGTATGTGTGTGTGTAAAGGGAGGATGGGTGGGTGGGATAGAATTTGAAGGGGCTTGCAAAAACAGTCAATAAATTAATAGAATGCACAGAAACAGTATGGCCAAGGCCATCACAAAATGGGCTCGCTCTCATACCTATGTTTTATGAGTCCATAAAGCACAGAGTTTCAACTGGCCAAAAAGCTCTTTGTGTTTTAGTGTTTTCAAACAGCACAAATGGCCTCCGTACAGAAGGTAGAGGTGGTGGGTGGTGCTGCTGGTGGTGGTTGTGGGTAGTTGGGTGCAGCGGCAGCAGCACAGTAAGCGGATGAGGGTGCCAAGATTCAAAGTGCAGGCTGGGCTTCAGAGAGACTTCAGTCAGCCACTGGCAGCAGGCTAGACTGATTCATTATGGCATAAGGACATCTGATGGGACACACCATTGGCTTGCATTTGAATTCCCTGTTTCTTCCTGTTCAGATTGCACCCATTCCAATCTGTGCATGCTTGTGTCTTTGTCTCTTTCTCTCATTCTTTCTTTCTTTCCATTCTTTCTTTCTTTTGTTTGTTCTTTCTTTTTGTCCTTCTGTCTGTCTGTCTTTCCTTTTTTTCTTTTATTCTTTTTCTTTCTTTCTTTCTTTCTTTCTTTCTTTCTTTCTTTCTTTCC
>JAODXP020000019.1:15395947-15413447 GCA_027497455.2 Sardinella longiceps
GAGTTGTTCAAAAACTTTGCCTGATGCCCTTGGGATGTTTTTTCCCCCTTCAATCTGATAGCATTACTGAAGGTTCTTGGGTGTGAGTACATGTACTGTACAGTACAATGGAGATGTCTTAATTCCGACCGTCCGTGAATGAGGTCAGGCATCGTTTCGGAGAAGCGCCATGGATGAAAGGCTAATGAGGACCTCATCCACATGAAAACTCAGGCCAGCTTTCACATGCTGCTTAATTTTTATCTCGACATGCAGAGTAATAAGATACTGATATCACCCTTAGCAGCACATTGGGGGATCAAAAACCTTTTTTTTTTTTTTTTTTCTTCCTCTTTTTTTTTTTACCCAAGATTTGAAAATTAATGAGGGCGAAAATTGTAATTTGTTTGCCAGCTGCCTGGTGTCTGTTATCGATTGATTAGCCCTTGCAGTTTGCGGGCGTGATGGCGAATGGGCTTTCCGCTTGAAAGGAGAAAGGTTTCCTGATTGAGTTCATAGCTCCATGGAAACTCAAAAGGCTGCGACAAGTGCCTCAACCAACCAGAAGTCAGGCTGCGGAAGAAAGAAGTTGCTACACTGCTTTTGCAGTGCTCTTGCGGTGCTATCAGTAAATCTTTCCACTCTCTCTCTCTCTCTCTCTCTCTCTCTCTCTCCCTCTCTCTCTCTCTCTCTTTCCATCCTTCTCATCTGATTGATATTGCTGTCAGATGGTTTCTCTCGGGCCCTGATGTATTCCTGTAGACGTATGAAGACTCGTGAGGAGCTAATTCTCCCGTCGATATCAATGAAACGTTGCTGATTTCTACGTTTCCTCTCATCGGCTCATCTCTAGAGAGCGAACAGCTGCCGATCGAGACCAGCTGTATTGATCACGCCGCCGTCTTGAAACGCACGATGGCACGAGGCAGTCAGGGGAAGATTCGAGGCCTGTGATATCCTGTACAATCTTTTCATCTTCCTCTCTCTCTCTCTCTCTCTCTCTCTCTCTCTCTCTCTCTCTCTCTCTCTCTCTCTCTCTCTCTCTTTTCCATCTGCATTTGGCCCTGGGTTTAAAGTCATTCCAAACAAAGCCGTAATGAAGCAAGGGGGTGGTGAAGCTGGAGGGATTATAGGGCATGTTGGAAAAACATTTCCCTAAGACTCCAGCAGCTTAAGAAAGCACAGACTCACTGGTCATTAGCTACCCTCTCATCCACACTCGTTTTTTTCCCTCCCTCCCTCCCTCCCTCGTTTTTATTTTTTCATTTTCTTTTTGTTTGCTGTTTGCTGTTTTTCACCCCCACCCCACCCCCCTCCCCTCATCCCCTCTTACAATTTCTACCATATTGGAAAAAAGAAAAGACTTTTTCCTTCTTTTGAGGCTGTGTGTGCTGTAAAACGAGCATAAACAAACAAACAGATGAATGTGGCGTGGGGTTTTGTGATGCCGGTACGCTTGTTGTATTCTAGCAAGGTCTCGCCCCTCCGATTTCACACTGCGGGAAATTCTCTCCATCCGTGTCGGTCAAAGCTGCAGAAGATGACCACCACCCTTCTGCCCTGCCCCCTGCGTGTCAATGTGGGATGCCCATCACTGCAGCGTTTCAGGCAGAGAGAGAGAGAGAGAGAGAGAGAGAGAGAGAGAGAGAGAGAGAGAGAGAGAGACAGAGAGAGAGAGAGAGAGAGAGAGAGAGAGAGAGAGAGAGAGAGAGAGAGAGAGAGGGAGGGAGACAGAAAGAAAGAGAGAGAAGAAGAGAGAGAGGTAGGGAGGGAGAGATGCAGAGAGAGAGAGAGAGAGAGAGAGAGAGAGAGAGAGAGAGAGAGAGAGAGAGAGAGAGAGAGAGAGAGAGAGGAGACCTCAGCAATAACATCAGCATCAATGCAGAAAAATAGAGCTGGTGAGTTTGACAGGGACAGGATTGCCTGGCTGGCAGTTGACACCTCAAGCAAGCGAGAGAGTGACAGTGGAATTCTGTGTGTGTGTGTGTGTGTGTGTGTGTGTGTGTGTGTGTGTGTGTGTGTGTGAGATGTGTGTGTGTGTGTGTGTGTGTGTGTGTGTGTTAGTCTGTATGTGTTTGTGTATGTGGCAGAGAGAGAGTATGTGTGTGTATGTGTGTTTGTGTATGTACTGCATGTGTGTGTGTGAAAGAGTGTGTGTGTGTGGATAAAGATGAGTGTGTGTGTGTGTGTAGGACACAGAGAGAGAAAGAGAGTGTGTGTGTGTGTGTGTGTGTGTGTCTGTGTGTGTGTATAGCTGTGTGTGTGTATACTGTGTACTGTATGTGTGCAGTTGGTTGGATAGAGTAGTGACAGGCTGGTGACAGGCGGAGGTAGACTGGATGTGGGGTCCACATTCACACACACACACACACACACACACACACACACACACACACACGGGCACTTTTCCCAGGTTTCCATGGGCACGGTGCACCACAGGGTGCGGATGAGTTGCGGGGGCACCCTGCAGCATGGTGCAGCTTCTCAGCCACACACACACACACACACACACACACACACACTATTGGATTCCAGGATGTCTCGTCTCCCCCCTTTGGGCTTCCTGCCACGACCACAACTATCACCACCGCCGCCACCGCCGCCACTGCTGCCATTCCTTTGGTCTTCGCCACCTCCTCTGGTGCTTGTGGCGCCGTCGTCACGGGCTGCGGTTACCTGGCTCTCGCCCCCTCGACTTCCCTTTCCCGCTGAGTCCCAGCAGCCATCATTTCTCCCAACAGAGGCCGAGACCAAAGCAGAGGAAGAAGGGAGAGGGAGCGGGGTGGGGAGGGGTGGGGGTGGTTGGGGATGGGGGAAGATGAATGTCCTACAACTGACACATCCCATTCATTCTCTCTCTCTCTCTCTCTCTCTCTCTCTCTCTCTCTCTGGCTCTCACTTTCTCACCTTCCTGTGTTTTGTCCCTCCTTTTCTCTCTGCATGCCCTTGTTAAAAAAAAAGAAAAAAAACAAAACAAAAAGAATCTGTAAGGCGCAGGCGTCAAACACTAGCGTGGCCTTGCTGAGTTGTTTAAAACAGTCCATATCCTAGAATTATATTTAAAAAATCCCTCAGAGTAGGTGCTGTTGTCGGCCTGGGTAGAGGGAAGGGAAGGGGGGGGGGGGGTCTATAGTCCTTTCTGTGTGCCAAAGAGTCTTTGTTCACTTTTGGATTTTCCAGCTCTGGCAGAACTTTCTGACATGCTTCTTTGTCTAGTGGAAGTCACTTTTTCAATAGACACACACATCCTTTTCCAAAAGAGAACAATGGCGCTTCATTGCATTTAAAATGACTCGCAGAAAATGCTGGAGAATGAGAGAGTTTCTAAAGTGATGGATATTTCTTCAGTGAATTAGTCAGATTGGCTGAAGTAAACAGCATAATTATTCAATCAACTGATGTAGTGTGGTATTTTAAATGGAACTTTGTTAGCATTCCAGTGAAGCGTTGCTTTCATACAATCATACAGTCAAGCACATCTGTGAATACACAGACATCCACACAAACATACAGTGAATGTTTCACCCAGACACACACACACACATACACACACACACACACACACACACACACACACACACACACACACACACACACACACACACACACACACAGAGAGAGAGACTCATACAGACTGTGGCATCAATTAATGCATGACCCATGTTTATGAAAATGTCTAGATGATAAAGAGCAGTCAAGGTCGTCTGTGAAAACACAGACAAGCTCATCTGTGAAAGCACAGACAAGCTAACACAAACATACAGTCACACACACACACACACACACACACACACACACACACACACACACACACACACACACACACACACTTACAGAATAAGCAAGCAAACACTGATGACTAGAGCAAAACTCTGCATATGGCATCAATTAATGATGACCCATCTTATGAAACTGTCTAGATGATGAAGAACAGTCAAGGTCGTCTGTGAAAACACAGACAAGCTCACTTCCTGTGAAAATACAGACAAGCTCACACAAACATACAGTTGATGTCTCACCTACACACACACAAACACACACACACACACACACACACACACACACACACACACACACACACACACACAGAGAGAGAGAAAACAAGCAAACAAACACTGATGACTGGAGCAAAGCTAATGCATATGACATCAATTAATGCTCGATCCATGTTTGCGAAAATGTCCAGATGATGAAGAGCCCATGGCAGTCCTCTTGGCTGAAGCCAACCAACGCCCGCTTGGGCATCTTGATCGTCAAGAGCTTATGTAGCCTATTAAACGAGTCAGCCAAGCATTGTCGAGTTGAAAATGGCCCGTGCGAATCGCAAGCAGGCACACTGCAGATGTGCCCGTCGTCAGCCACAATCTGTCATCTCCCCGTGCCAGGCGAAGAAACACACTCTCTTTCTCTTTCTCTCTCGCTTTCTAAACATTATCAAAGTCCATGTTGTCGTTCACTCAAGTTTAGCTCACTTGTTTGCTGGCTTGGCTCTGGTTGGCCCTTTCGCTCAGTCGATTTTGCCCAGTCGACTCTGTTATATTTTGTGGAATGGGCGATGAGCACAGGGAGCACAGGAGGTGGAAATAGCAGGAACACTGTGGTTCTTGCCTCTAATAGTCTTTACTGTGACGATCGATTGCACAGTCATGCTTCTTGGGGGTGTTTTCCTCAGACGTGCCTTCAATGCAGATAGGCTAATATTTAATGACTGTTTACTGTTCGACAGGATGTGCTAGAAGCCGCTTTGATGCACATAATCACGGTATTATTGTGATGTTTTCCCCCCGACGCGCTTTCTCTTTTCCGCTGTCTCACTGTCTCAGTCTCTCATTCCATTCCCTTCTCTCTCTCTCTCTCTCTCTCTCTCTCTCTCTCTCTCTCTCTCATTCTCTTACTGTCTCAATCTATCTCTTTCTCTTCTCGCTCTATCTCTCTCTTTCTCTCTCTCTGTCTCTCCTGCTCTCTCATTGTTTTTTCTGTCTCTTTGGTGGGATCATGAGCTATGTACAGTTGCATTGAAATGCACGCTGTGTCATTTTGGTGTGCAGGGGAATGGTGCCTGCCAAGATTATTCCTTGCGTCAAAAAACGGAATACACTCTTGCCATTATTGCTCTGCTCAACCTCCCCACTGTTCAAGCGGAGATTTGCAGTGCACCGATGCACCACGGATGAGCCCATCGAACACAGGGCATTAGATTAGGGGATTAGAAAAACAAAACTGATTTTTTTCTTTTTTTTTTTTTTGGGGGGGGGGGGGGGTATTTTGGAGGCATTTGCAGCCCCTAGTGCTTTTTTCTTCTTTTTCTGTATTGTGTGTGTATGTGTTGTTTTATATCTGTGGGTCAAATGGGATTGTACTTTTGCAACATTCTGATGAGCTGGACAGGAAAGGTTTTTATTTCTTTTTTTTTCAGGGACAGGGTTCCATCATTCACACCACAGCGCTATGCAGCACCACCATCAAGTAAACACACACACACACACACACACACACACACACACACACACACACACACACACACACACACACACACACACACACACACATACATACACATACACATACACATACACACACACATTCACTGCTGCCGAACAGTTCATGTGAGATTTCATGGGGATTTGGTCGACAGTCCAGCTCATTTTGAGAGAATTTCACAAAGCCAAGCCCCTGAACAGTTAGCGGCTATAGCAGGATTTACCCTTTGGTTGCGGCACAAAAGAAGAAGAAGGAAGTCCAAGTTAGAATTCAGTGGAGTGATGCGAAAGGCGGACATGGGTAAACATAAACGCCCACTGATCTTGTCATTACAGTGTCATAAAGCAGAGAGCTGTGTTGGCTTACTGTCAAAGTGAAATATACCTTCTGACAAATCCAAAAATGAGTGCCTGTGTGCTCGCAGACAAGAGGAAATGTAATTCCTGCGAGGGTTTGGTCGGTGTGCAATCAGTGTTTGCCTTCATGGGTGTATTTTTGACGTCAATACTGCAGTGTTGGAGAGATGATCTGCTATAGGCTGATCGCATGAGTAGCACTTCTGTGATGTATAATTGTATGAGCTACAGAAATGATGGGTGTCAGATAGATGTAGTTTCTGATGGCCCATTACGTGTTCATTAAATTCTAAACGACTCTCTTGATTAGTCGGTTCCAAATTCCAAGGCAATCAAAATCCAGAGCAAATTTCTCTTTTATGACTTAGCTTGCTGTGTATCTGCTGATTCTCCTTCTCATGTGACTACTGGATCAGATTGCCATGCATCGCTGACGTTTCTACACAGACAGATGGTAGCAAAAAAAAAAAAGAAAATATTTGACTAAAAGAACTGTGAATAATGTAACTACAGCTCAGGCAGTTTAATTGTCATGGTACATAGTCCCCTGGATTCTTGCGTGTCATGCTGCAATGCATTTGCAAGTTTGAAATAAGACTATTTAAAAACCAGCAAACAGAAATAACCCTATGAGATGGTTATCCTTAGAGTATTTTTTAGAGTAGTCTATCCTCATGGAGCGTAAAAGTTGGTTGTCTACCACATATATATAGATTAATGAATTTCCTTTAATGTTCACAGAGGGGGTTGTCTGATTTCATATACAGTAGGTACATTTGAAAGTATTTTTCCTCGTGTTGATTACCTTCTCATTAATTCATTAAAACTGAAGCACATAAGCAGTTTATTGTCATTAGGAAATACTGAAAGGATTGAAATTTGAAATGAAATGAGTTAAATTATCACGTGCTACCACCTGATCTGATTGACATTGTCAGTGTTGTATGAAGATGCAAAGCTGAAAATAATATTTACATTTGAGACCAGATTCTGATTCAAATTCAAGCTGCTCAATACAACCGCTAAATCTTACATTCATCCGAGAACGTTTGAAGTAACCATCCCAATCATTCTGCATATTCCCTTATCATGACTATAAACTCCGCATTTGCATGGTATTTGAAGTGAAAACCCGAGATGTGTTTGCATGTTCCTTATCTGTTGTCTGTTTTCTGAGGACTTCATAAATATATCATCTGAGCGTCTGACCGTAGATCAGACTTTAGCAATAAAATGACTGGATGGATGGATACCTAAAGGTGCTTCTAGAGGCGGACTGGTCAGATGACTGGTTGTGTTCATTTCACAGTTTCCTCGGGTCGGCGAGAGAGTCAGCAGGGAGGGGAAGTAGATATGACTCCCACACAGGGCAAAAAAAAAATAAATAAATAAAAATAAATAAATAAATAAAAAAAATGAAAAAAATCCTCTTCCCCTGCTTCACCGCCTTCACTGCCCAGATCAATAAACACGGCATGAAGAATGTGACGCTGCGGATCATAGGAAATGAGAAGCGAGGAGAAAAACTCATTTTAGACACTTCATATTCACCATGACCCCAGCGCCGGCCTTGCATTCAGTTGGGAGACGCATAGACACCTCCCCCCCCTTCCCATCTCCGACAGAATAAAAGCCCTCTGGTTTATTGTGAGACTTTTATTTGTGCTTTATCACCACGCCTGACCCACTCGCTTTGTAATGACATACAGTTAAAGCACTATTATAGACACAGGCGGACTGCATGAAAATCAATACAAAAGATGGGAGAAATTCCACAATGCTGTTAAGCACTATAAGACAATTTTTTTTTCATATTCATCCTCTGAAATGTCCATGGCAGAACACTTACCTAACCTTGTTTTAATGGGCATGCTTTAAGCTGACAGCGTTCGAAATGTCAGAAATCATTATTTCATTAGTAGCGCGAAGTTTTTCTCAAGAAAATAAATGAATAAATAAATAAATAAATAAAACAAAACAAAAAAAAAACCGCTTCATTACAATATCACATCAGAACACTTACCTGGGTCAGGGCCCGTGTGACACGGCGACACAGTTCAGTGCGCTAAAGTGCAGTTTACGTTACTCTGGGTTAGTAAATTTTATTAAAGAAATAGCCATGTAATTTTTATGAAGTTATAAAAATCAATGAGGCAGGCACTCCTGAAATGCATGCTGTGAAATTAATCCAGTATAGGCAAGACCCAAGCTACAGTAAATTGAAGCTGAAATTACTATTTCCTCATCCATTGTTCTGGTAGGTTATGCCAGAATGCCTTTTGATAGGCTTTTTAGGGAATCCTATTTTGTTCCCGTGCTGTAATCAAATCTACTCACAGTAGTCAGACTGGGTTTGATCCAGCCTCCCCAAAATGGGCTGCTTCTGTCTGCTTTTTGGATATAGCCATTATAAAATAAAGCACATCTTCTCGAACATTTTAAAACCTTTCCCAATTCAAAACTATATCCATTACGTTTTATATCTCTGACAAGAACAGAATACTAATAGTTTTCAAATTTGACATGTCTGTCCTTTTGGGAAACTGCGGGTGATTGAGGAATAAAAGACTGAAATGTCGAGTGCCAAGGGCTGTAAGGAATCTTCAAGAGCATCTCTAAAATGTGGAGTCATAATTAAATGTGGGCAGTTGTTTTATTTTTGCTCTTGTTTTCCTGGCAGATGAGATTTTTATGTTATGTAGAAAAGCCAAGATTGCAACTACATCATAAAACCACTGCTTTACTCTTTTACTCTGAATTTAGTGGATTTTTTTCCCCTGTATGAAATGGTCTTCCAGGGCAGATCTTGAAAGACAGCTTATAGTAAGAAGAATCCTACAGGGACCAGTCCAAAAAAACAACAACAAAAAAAGAAACAGATAAAAAAAAAAAAAAAAAAAACCCACACCCACACTCGCCAAGAGAAAATGATAATAATAATCATTTGAAAAAAAAAATACATGACAAACAGCCTAATTCTAGTGTGCTTTGAGGCCCATTTTGATTGGGTAGCATTTGTTTGGACTGAGTTGTCTGCCTCAATGCTGTCCTCCCCAGAGACTGTACTTACTCAACATTTAAATTCCTCTGTTGTCCATTGTTGCTGGCATCACCTACAACTACAGCAATGACAACAACAACAACAGCAACAGGGGAGGAAAAAAAAAAAAAAAAAAAAAAACTCCCTCTGCTGCAGTGATGGCATTGATTCATTGGAGTTGATGTTGGAACATTCGCCTAAGAAAGATGAGATGGGAGTAAAACTTGGAGCCTCCCTTGATTCTTGGCCATCTCTCGAGTGCTATAGAACTGTGAGCCAGCCGTCGGATTGCAGCGAATACACTCAGCAAAAGGTTGGCTAATAAGATTTGGTACAGTGTGTGATATTTCAATCAGGCTAGGCCCCCCGAGCTCTCTCAGAACATGTCATGAATATGTGCCGCTGTTGCCTGTGACGCATTGGAGTACTGCTGTGCATTTGCAAACATGCAAACCCCTCCTCACCACCACCATCCCCCCACCACCTCTGCACACACACTCTCTCTCTCTCTCTCACACACACACACGTACACACACACACGCACACATATGTACTCAAGGGTGCCAAAGCTCAGTACGGAGTTCTGAACAAGTTCTTTGTATAACTGACAAGATTAAAATGAATGTGAACATATGTGGTTAGAGATTAATTAACTTCTAGCATGCTAGTGTGTGTGTGTGTAAGCCTCTCTCTCTCTCTCTCTCTCTCTCTCTCTCTCTCTCTCTCTCTCTTGCTTTCTCCATATCCCTTCAGCCTCTTATTTTACTCTCTCTCTCTCTCTCTCTCTCTCTCTCTCTCTCTCTCTCTCTCTCTCTTTCTCTCTCTCCCTCTGTAGTAGCTTCATCCACAGGACCACTAGGGCTAGGTTGGGATAGATCATGTGTTATTTGTATTCAGGAGTTCTGCCACGCATCCAAGGTTGTCTCTGAGCCCCTCTGCGTTTGGGAGGGCCCTGTTTGTGTTTCAAAGCATCCGACAAACCGACAATGACATTGAGGCGAAATTATTTATGGGCAAGGCGCAGGGAAAGTTTGTCTTGTTGTCGATGATAGCTCTGGGAAGGGAACGCAGCATCTTGGATGTCAATCGTCACCCTACTCTCACAAGCATAACACAAACACACACACACACACACACACACACACACACACACACACACACACACACACACAACACACACACACACACACACACACACACACACACACACACACACACACACACACACACACACACACACACACACACACACACACACACACACACACACACACACACACACACACACACACACACACACACACACACACACACACACACGTCGCCCACCCGGTTCCCCGGTGTTTTTTCCCTGTCAGAGTCACAGTCAGCTGCACCTGCTTTGTGTGCAGAAGGAAGCACAGCCTGCTGCCGATGACTTCTTTTCTGAGCCCCTACTGACTGGAAGGGAAGAGAGGGGCCACCAGTACCAACAGTATGGTCCTCAGGTCCTGTGGCCAGATGCGCTTTGAGCTAATTAGTCCAACAGTCTGTATGGCCTGTGAGACACACACACACACACACACACACACACACACACACACACACACACACACACACACACACACACACACACAAATTGCACTGAAACCCCCACATCTTGTGAAGTGAAAGGAAAACCTTTTGATCCATGTGGCATTGCTCATGACAATGTGACTATATACCTCCCTCTATTGCCAGTGGCTATATGGTTTACATCTGCAACAACATGCGGTCAACAAATGTTATTTGTTGTAGAGAGGGTAATGAACTTGTTGTTATTGGACGCACACACACCCACAGAGTGTTGTGGTTAGGTTGAGGAGGAAATATGGCCTGTGGAACCACCATCTCTCCTCAACCAGACTGCAGGCCAGCGAAAACACTTACGGAGTCAACAGTCATATAACTCAGGCTGACACGTGAGACGCAGGCTGGGAATAGCTCTTCGGCTAGCTGCGGACCCTTTGACTTCTCTAATAAATGTTTTGGTCAGAAAGAGCAATCAAACTTAAAAGATTAAAAGCACACACACACACACACACACACACACACACATATATATATATATATATAGGCTCAGAAAAAAGCTTGAGGGAGTATGGTTTAGTCAAAGCATTGGCAACGAGGAGTGAGCGCGTATGTACGTACATGTGTGTGTGTGTGTGTGTGTGTGTGTGTGTGCGTATGTGTGCGTATGTGTGTGTGTGTGTGTGTGTGTGTGTGCGTGTGTGTGTGTGTGTGTGTGTGTGTGTGTGTGTGTGTGGATGGATGAGGTCGGAAAGAGCGGGGTCAGTGCTTCTGCTGAACACATCCATTTCACAATATTTCTCCTCCGTCCGTCTGTGGATGACAGCCTCCCTCTGCAACAACAACAACAAAAACAACAACAACAGTAGCAGCACTAGCAGCATGATCATCAAAAAAATGACACACTTGCACTCACTGTCCTCACCCATTTGTGGCAAATGTGTACTAACAGAATGCTAGGAAAAGCTAGTTGAGCTAGTAGAGTTATTGTATAGGTTACGTGAGGCGAACCTGTTTCATCTCATGGTTCTCTCTATACAGGTAGCACTGATTGCCTGCCTGGAACTGACTAAAACCGGTTGTTTAAATAATTTACTTTATTCAGTTGTTCGCTGAATAATTCAAGGTCTTGTACAGAACTTAATGTTGCTTTTCTCAGGTCAGCGACTCACAAGATCGTAATGTTCTTGATTTTCATTGTGTCATTATTATCTCTTTTGTTTTGAAAGTTTTAGTGTCCTCAGTCACAGCATTTGAAATGGTATTACTTGTACTTTGGTGCACTGAGGGAGACCTGGTGCCAGAAGAAAAAAAAAAAAAAAAAAAAACTTTGCACGTGTTTGTTCCCACTTGATTCTAAATAAATAATGCAATTCCAACCGTTTCCGTGACGATTCCCCCATCCGGCACTGTTTGCCACCAGTGCTTCCGAAAAACCCTCAGCGAGGAACACAGACTCTCTGCTCCACCAGAGAGAGGCTCTACTTTCCCACCAGCGCCACCACCACCACCACTAACCCCCCCTGCTGTGAATATCGATTTGTTTCAAGTGACCAATCCATTTAGTTTCCAACAGCTCATTAGGCTCCCCGCGCTGCAGCATAAACTAATGAAGGCTTTAAGCTCGCTGTGCCCGGGGCCTGGAGGCCGTAGGGGAGGGGACAGGATGGGGAGGGGTGGGGAGGGGAGGGGAGGGGATGGGATGGGAGAGAGGGGTAAGCTGAGGAGAGGTGGCGGGCATCTCAGGGCTGGCCTGGCCTTGCATGGCTTGTGTTCTCTTATCCCAGCCCTTATATACCGAAGACCATAGAATACTGAGCAAGATAGAGCAGCGTAATACATTTTTAATGGGAGCAAACGTGAATAATTCTGGTCTGAATAAGTGTATGAAGTCACAATATGAACTTTTCAACAATCTTTCCTATCAGCATATTATGAAAGCTTGACTATGGTCTGCATAAAGGGGGATTTCCCCCCCTCCCCTCCCCTTGTGAAAATATAACACAGAACATATAATGAATGTTTGGACCTCTTTGCTCCGCTTTTACTCTCTCTGCTTATACTGAAAGAGGGATGGGATCCCCCCACCTCTCGCCATGCCACAAACACCCAACCCCAGCCCAGCCCAGCCCAGCCCAGCCCACCTTCTCCTCTCCACTCCACTCCACTCGCCTCCACACTTCTCCTCTCCTCTCCTCTCCTCTCCTCTCCTCTCTCCATTTATTGCCTTGGCCAAGGCCGCTCCTGAGGGAGTTCGCGGTGGAAGGGGAAGCTCCTGCAGAAGGGTAGAGGGTGCGAGTTTACTCTCGACTGCTAGCCTGAATAAAACATGAGGCGTGCCTATGTGCGTGCTCTCCGGCAGTGATATAATGTCTCGCGCCGCTCTCTCCCTCCTGCCCTGTGAAATGTGACTCACGGGTTAAGGTTTCTGCCACAGACCGAACTCCGAGGGGTAGTCTACTGTAGCCTCGACTTTGGTCCTCGGGCAAACCTTCACACAGACGCCATTCCATGTCAAGGCTATGAGATCTCACCCAACGATGAGATCTCTTTGTGTCTCACACTCAAGACTCAAAGCCTTTCAGTCTCGAGATGTCAAGAGTAACTCAAAAGGCTTTACTGCCCCGACTGCCAGAGAGAATCAAGTCTCCGAGCAGAGAGTCGGGAGTCATCATTTCTTTTTCCTTTGAGAATTAATAACCCTGTTGTCAAAAAAACCTGTCTCACAATTGCCCCCTATTTTCGAGACCATGATGGAAATTCATTATTGCCCTGTAAATGAAGTGCCATGGCTCTGCGGTGGGGGGGAATGTCATTCAGCGGGAAAGAGTCAGTCACTCCGCTTGCCGATGGCCCCGAAGGAATCTCGCGTGTAAGAGCCCCTTCGAGCAGAGCTGCCTCTCCATTCCAACGTGGCATCTGTCAGAAGAAATGGACGTCGTTTGCATTCTGTTTAATGAAGCGGATTGAAAGGGCCTTGGGAATCTGGCCTGACGTTTCGTTCCGCAGTGCCAGTGTATCCAGGACTAGGTAGATCTGTTCTGCTGTGCCGGCGTCATCCGTGTCACCATTTGTCTTCACTCCTCGACATTTTTTTTCTCTGACCCTTACTCTCATTGACTGTTGGTGTTTTTTTTTTTTCTTTTTCGGGAGGTGGAGGGTGAGTAAGGCTGGGGAATGTATTGTTTGAAGAGACTCTTCGAAATCTCTTTGACTCCATGTCAGTGCTCAGTCTTGACACAGCTGTCTGTTAGCCAAGTGAGCATTCCTTGGTTCTCTCTCTCTCTCTCTCTCTCTCTCTCTCTCTCTCTCTCTCTCTCTCTCTCTCTGTCGACCTGAACCTGGCACAGCTTCCAGTCTCTCTCTGTCTCCCTCAGTTTCTCTTTCTCTCTTCCACTCTCTCAGAAAAGAGAAATCTGGGGGTCGTCTGCCAACATAACAGTCCAGCGTGAACAGATAATTCGGTTGATTGGTGGAGGTAGAAGCTGGCGGCTGCTACTCTCCAATGGTGGATGAGAATATACAGTAATAGATGTGATGGTGGTGGTGGGCGATGGAGGCGGTGGCAGGGGCGAGGACGGTGCTTGGTTGCCGTAGCGACTCCCGAGCATTACATTAATCCTAATAATTGGCGCAAAAGCAGATGGCATGTCGAAAGGCTCTGTACTCTTTTTTTTATTGGGAGATTATCATTGGTGCTTGGCCCTTATTGCCTGGCACTGACCTGAGCGTGTGCCCGTGGTAATTTCTTCATTAGTGGGCTCTGAGTCAGACTGGCAGGCTCCTCCACAGCTACAGTACAGAAATAAAGAGATTCAACTCCTTGCTTGCCAGTGCACACTCTTCTTAAGGCCAGGGGGAGTCGGGACCTCAGCAGGGAATCGAAGTAGAATCAGAGCACACAGACAGATGGAGAAAAGTAACAATAGGGAATCTGAACAATCCAATGCTGCTAACCAGCCTGTGTTTGTACATCTCTTTGCCACAATTCCCTATCCAAATATATGATCGTATGATCCTAAGCCCTTCTACACACACACACACACACACACACACACACACACACACACACACACACACACACACACACACACACTTCTAACCCCATACAGACAGAGCAATGCTTTATTACCGAGAATTTGCGAATTTCTCCCATTTTTTTCCCATCTGACTTGCAGACTGAAAGACTGATAGAGAGGAACCATCAGCAGGGCCCGACACCCTGGAGAGCGAGCAAGAGAGAGAGAGAGAGCGAGAGAGTGAGTGGGAGAGGGAGCGTTTCTGGTCTCCTGCTGCTCCAGACATGGTGTTAAAGGCAGTAGTCCCACCTCAGGGGGAAAGGAAAGGCACGATCAACTAGGGTGAAGGGCCCTTCTCCATCCCCTTAGTGTTTATGGGGCCATTTGATTTACACAGCGAGGGAAGGAAGAAAGAGAGGGGGAGGAAGAGTGTGGAGGAAGGAGATGGGGACGAGTATTTTTAGAAGCTTTTTTTTTGTTACTCCCCCAAGTGAGCTGTCCATCCCCCTCCTGGCGGGGGTTCAAGCCCGGGTGCTCTGGAGGAGGAAGATGCTCGTGGGCTATTGTTAGTGTCCCTTTCCCCCCCCCCCTCTCTCTCTCTCTCTCCTGTGACTCAGAACTCACCACCATGGCTTATTCACGTCTTCTAGGCAATGCGGCGCTAGCTAACTGGGTGACTCAGACAGGCGTGATTGGACTGGGCCCCTCAAATCAGCGGATTAGCCTAGCATCTGTGTTTGACCTGCTTGCCAATCAGGACACCCCAGGGGGGACTAGGGCATATAGAGGGTATGGGGAGGGGGAGTGAAGAAGAGTGAGGGTTTGATTTTGTGTGTGTGTGTGTGTGTGTGTGTGTGTGTGTGTGTGTGTGTGTGTGCTTGCGTGTGTGTGTGTGTATGTATGTGTGTGTGTTTGTGTGTATATGTGTGTGTGTGTGTGTGTGTGTGTGTGTGTGTGTGTGTGTGTGTGTGTGTGTCTGTGTCTGTGTGTGTGTGTATGTCTGGAGGGAGGTAGTGATATGGTCCCTGAGCTTTCACAGCAGAGTCATTTTAATTTGACATTTTTGATGTGTTTGTTTTTCCCACAGAGAGAGACAGAGAGAGAGAGAGAGAGAGAGAGAGAGAGAGAGAGAGAGAGAGAGAGGGCCATAGAAAAGAAAAGGAGGAAAAAAAGGGCTTTTAATATTCATTTTGTGCATTTGTGAGCTTTTGAGTCATCAAATGTGCATTGTGCTCTGCAGCTCTCTGTTGGCACTCACTGGCAAAAGCAATACAGATGACTGATTAGCTTTATGAATACACTCCCTCAAATCACTGGCAGATGACAGGAACTGCCAAACATTGTTTGCCATATCTGTAATATACCCTCCTTGACACCCAAAAGTCACTGTTGAAGCCATTATTTACAATTTGATCACAATCCATTAGAAAAAGCTTGACATGATATCAGTGGTTAAAACTTTGACTTAAGGGGCGTTCATACCGTCAACAATAACTAGAACTAAAACGCCACATAAATATTCTTCCAATTAATATGATTAACAGCATCCGCACAATAATTATAATGACAACGTGCAACGAGATTGTTAGGAGTCACTTTCAGAGTGATATGTAGAACGATAAATGATTAGCAGCCTATGAGAACACACATTAATTCATTTGCATGAAAACAGACCTACTGTAAATTATCGCTTGTGAGTGTGGACGGAAATGTTGTTATAGTTACAATTATCTTAATAGTTATTGTTCCAGGTGTGAACAGACCTCTCAGGTTTGTGAGAGAGGAACAGGAAGAGGAGTTGGTGTTTGTCCTGAGTTGTTTACGGTGTTTACTTCCCTCTAGTCTCAGAGGACATTAATCTCACAAGAGAAAACACATTTTTCAAGTTAAATGAGTTAATGAAAACAAAATACGAGGTACCCAGGAGAAAATATGTGATATTGTTTATAAATGCGTTTAATTAATAAGAGTGCAGAGTCTGCTTAGATATATTTGATCAAATTGTTTACTAGGGGACAAAAACAAGTGGTACAGTATATGCATAGTTTGTTATATTTAATCCATAAAAGCTAGACACTGGACATTGGTCAAAGTTGTCAATAGTCATTAATTTGCCCAAAGTGGCTCATTTGAATCAGAGCCTGGGGATTGGATGGATGTTTTGCCCGGGGGGCTGATGGATGTGTTTTGCTGAAAGGGAGTGCCGAGCTGTATTTAGAAGCTGACTCCAAGACGAGGCCTAAGAAAAATCACTTGCATGGACTGCAAGACTCCATGTGGAGCCCAGAAGATGGAGTTTCCCCTTCCTCCCCCACCTCCTCCTCCTCCTCCTCCTCTCGTTCCCCCTCCACTCTCCCCTGCCCTCTGCCAGCGCCTGTTTGATGTCTGGAAGGGAGGAAAGGAGGAAGAGGAAGACGTCAATGAACTCTTAATCACACGTTCAAATTGCACTCGATCAGTGTGTGTGTATGTGAGAGAGAAAGAGAGAGAGAGATAGAGAGAGAGAGAGAGAGAGAGAGAGAGAGAGAGAGAGAGAGAGAGAGAGAGAGAGAGAGAGATAGAGAGAGAGAGAGAGATGGATGCGAGACCGTGAGTTTGTGTGAGACTTGTTGTGTGTGTGTGTGTGTGTGTGTGTGTGTGTGTGTGTGTGTGTGTGTGTGTGTGTGTGTGTGTGTGTGTGTGTGTTTCATGAAGGGTTTTGGGGATATTGATAACTTGTACGCATAGATTTTTTTCCAAAGGGTAAGTAAGCGCTCCTGTTTTTCCACTACTCATGGCGTCTCTCTCTGTCATACCCATCCTGGTATGATAACAACTCCTGATCTTTATTATGGCTCCTCCTTCTCTACCTCACCTACAGTACCAAGCTCCTCCCCCCCCTCCCCAACCCCCCTGAAGACTCTCTTCCTCCTTTTTTTTATCCCAGTGGAGATTTCTCAAGAATGGGAAGTGGAGAAAGGGAGGGGGCATTTTCAGGGCCTGGTTAACAGCAGATATAATGGCCTCATTTATCACTATTGCTCCTGTGAAATGAAGGTATTTGGAGGGGTAGCACGTGGACTAAACCCAGGAGGCAG
>JAODXP020000019.1:15415947-15443447 GCA_027497455.2 Sardinella longiceps
GGTTAGAGTTTGAAAAAAAACAACACACACACACACACACACACACACACACACACACACACACACACACACACACACACCAGGAAATCACACCAGCTGGTTAATGAGTGAGTCACCCTGGATGTCAGACAGGCGCACACAAACACACACACACACACACACACACACACACACACACACACACACACACACACACACACACACACACAGGGGACAACTTTCGACATGTCAAACTATTGTGAATCAAATTCAACGGATTGTGTAAGTGATAGTGACAGTATGTACCAGAATGTACCAGAGAGTGTGTGTGTGTGTGTGTATGTATGTGTGTGTGTGTGTGTGTGTGTGTGTGTGTGTGTGTGTGTGTGTGTGTGTGTGTGTGTGTGTGTGTGTGTGTGTGTGAGAGAGAGAGACAAAGAGAGAGGGTGTTCACAAGGTGTTGAGGGGTTTCTTCCATGTAATTTCCTGCCATTAGATCCTTTTAGTGCATTCACTGGGATGTTTTTTTTTTGGTCTTTATTTGATTCAGCCTGAATGTTCACACAACCAGTTTCAGTACATCAATATTATGCTAATCTCCTCTTGAAAAGAGAGAGAGAGAGAGAGAGAGAGAGAGAGAGAGAGAGAGAGAGAGAGAGAATATGTATGTGTGTGTGTAGAGATTTTGAGTTCATAATGAAACTGTGTCTTATGCGGAGCAGCTGAATGGTTCGCCTCAACTAATGTCCTTTTTTAGCGTCTCATTCCGATGAAGCAGTGAGATTTACAGACACGCTATTCCATCTTTGATGCGTAAATTTCCAGATAGAATCCTCAGCCTGTGACAATAATTGCTCCTCCTTGTTTCGGGAGCCCATCTGTTGTGAGGGCCATTTCATCTCCCCGGACTATTGGAAGTCCATCTGAGGAGGAGGAGTCTTTGGGAAACGTTTCTTTTTATTTCCGAGAGGCATCAGACACACTTTGTGAAGACAGTCGGGTCTCTCTGCAGTGGGAAAACTGTCCAGCCCTAACGTTGTAATGACTGAAGACTCTCACGTGCTGTAATGTTTGGTGTTTGAGGTCGCTGGTTATTGTTGGTAGAAAGGGGAACAAGAAAATTTAGTGACTGTGTTTATATGCTCTTCATTATGGCTAATTTAGGCCTACATACATCTTGGTTTTGATCACATTCGGGATGAAGCGTTTATATGAATGCAGAGAAATTGGGTTATTAATATCCCTGTTTACATGATAAGTACTTATATTCTGGTTATTATGTGGCTACAGACCAAGGATCTGCGATGAGACAGAGGGCTGCAGCATCCTAGAAGCTAGCAACGTTCTGAAATTCTGAAACTACGATTTGACATGTTGAATCTTTTGCGAAGATTGATTCACACCGCCACAACTCCTCTTTAAAACCATCTTGTCTCGTTGCGGGTTTTCAGTCTGAATTGGCCTAGGGCACAATGTAAACATGTTTTTTTTTTTTTTATCTTAGTTGTATGTAGATTTATACCATTTCCCAAAAGCAGATAACAATTTTCTGGCCTTATTACAACTGTTCACCAGTGTCACTTTTGATTTTTTTTTTTTTGGAACCACACAAAGAAATGTAAGGGTTGTTCAACCCACTGTATCCTACAGATTACATTGAAGAGGCCTTGGTTGAAGCTTTGGAGTTTTATATATTTTCTTTTCTTTCTTTCTTTTTTCCTTTTGAATTTACACAGGAACATGCTACATGCTGACACGTGAGTGCATTGTGATGGGTGAAGAGCATACAAATATGGAGGACACAGGGGGAGCATCTGATTCCAAAGCATAACTTCTTACCCTTTCTGCACCATTCCAAAATAGACTTGAAATGATACGGAAAATAGCCTGAGGAACAATAAATCTGCAGTTTGACTTTGACATCTCATCCCGCCACCCCCTGTGGCATTCCTCTCTCCCTGTCTCACTCTATCGCTTTCCCCCCTCTTCACTCTCTCTTTCTTTCTCTCTTTCTGCCTCATCTTCTGTTCTTTTACCCTCTCGCCCACCTTCAACCCCTGTGTTGTTTTCTATCGCCCGGTTTCGCTCACTCTCTCAATTTTTTTCATCCCTCTCTTTCACATTTGATTTTCACTCTCCCACATTCAGCCACCACCACACACCCACCCATCCCCCACCCCACCCCAACTCACACATTTTAGCCCTCTTTCACTCTGTTTTTCCCCTCTCTCTCCTCTTCACTCTCACTCTCTTTCTCTCCCCAACTGTTTTTCTCTTTCTCCATCTGCACTGCTTTCCACTCACTCTCTCCTCACCCACTCTATCCTCTGCAGCCAGTCTGCTCTCCCTGTTCCCTCTCTCTTCTCTTCTCTTCTCTTCTCTTCTCTTCTCCTCTCTTCTCTTCTCTTCTCTTCTCTTCTCTTCTCTTCTTTTCTTCTCTCCTTGCTGCCCCTCTCCTCTTCCTTTTGCTCCTACCCTCTCCTTTTCCTTCCCCCCTTATCCTTTCTTCTCTTCTCCTCTCCTCTTTTCTTCATCTCCTTTTGGCTCTAGTCTTTTTCCTTCCTCTCTTATCCTTTCCTTTCCTCTCCTTTCCCCTCCCCTCCTCTCCTCTTTTCTTCCTCTTCCTCTTCGCTCCTTTCCTTTCCTCTCCTCCTTTTCCTCTCTGCTTCACTAAGCACAGTTGCGATTGCCCACCATCCCACCATTCCCTCATTAGCATCTCAAAGCCTCACCCACCCCCCCCACTCCCCCACCCACTGTCTCACCTATCCCCCACCCACCCACCTCCAGCTCCACTCCCCGTTCGGCCCCATCGCCTTTCCCTCTGACCTGAGCATTTTACAGCTATCACAGGCGAGCAGGGAACACAATGCTACCCCCAGGTCCACATTAATATTGATCACGTTCTAACACATAGACATTGCTCTTTCTCCTCCCCCCAACTCCCTCTCTCTCTCTCTCTCTCTCTCTCTCTCTCTCTCTCTCTCTCTCTCTCTCTCTTGCTCTATCCAGCTTCATCTTCTCCTCAGAGCGAACCCGCGTGAAAACAGATGTTTGCCTTTTGTTGGCGTTAGACCGCATGGAAGTTCCACTGATGGAAAAGCAATAAATTAAGTTAATTGTTTTGCTGGGGTTTTTTTTTCTTTCTTTCTTTTTTTAAACTACCACTAGCCCCCCACCCCCACCCCCTCCTCTCCTGATTTTTATTAGCCACCATTAGGAAGGAATCGTTAACCCGACTGTTATGTGGACGGCCCTTGTGACTCATGGAATGTAATTACACAGAGAGGCATTTCTGGCATGTGTGAAAGATGCCTTTCCATCATACTATAGAAAGGCCAGTCATTATGCATTTTATACAGACATACATTTATTCATTTGTCTATTGCTTTTTTTGTTTTGTTTGATGCTGAAACGTAGGCTGGAATCTCAGATCTTAGTGTGCAGCGCTGTTGTCAGGGGGCCGCGGTCGCTAGAGAGATCAGCAGTGTGGAGGATTCTATGCTAATCTTCTTTTGTCCATCATAAATAATATGTAACCCCCCTCACACACACACACACACACACACACACACACACACACACACACACACACACACACACACACACATACAGAGCAAAGTCTTATAATCGCTCCTGGCGAATCCTTATCGGAGATCGCAGACACATGTATCTGTGAGTGGGGAAACGCAAACAAATGAACCCTGCGACATTTTTCTATCTCGATTTGGATAAGCAAAAGATTAATGCCGTCATAAATACTGGTGGTAGTATGCTGCCCAAGCTGGTGCGGCTTTGGCGCGCGTGTGTGTGTGTGCCCGATGCCGCCTGAAGAGACCCCTGTGATAAACGGCCCTGTGTTATCCGACTGGGTGCAGATGTGTCAGAAGACACAGGTGTGCATGTGTGTGCTAGAGGTATTAGACTCGCTGGCTTAAAGGAAGAGAGAGAGAGAGAGAGAGAGAGAGAGAGAGAGAGAGAGAGAGAGAGAGTACAGTTTGTGTGTGTGTGTGTGTGTGTGTGTGTGTGTGTGTCTGCATTGTATGGGTATGCACCATATGCAGTGTGTGTTTATGTGCATGTACTTGCATTGTGTTTGTGTGTGTGTGTGTGTGTGTGTGTGTGTGTGTGTGTGTGTGTGTGTGTGTATTTGCATTGTGTGTGTGTGTTTGATTCTGGTTCTGGAGGTTAACCCTGCTCAGACATTGCACAGGTGAGGTTCAGGTGTCCAGGCATGACTGTGTGTGTGGGCAGGAGTAAATGGCACTCCACGCTTGCGTGCCTCTCGGCTCCTGAAAAAGCGGAATCAGAAGACACCCGAGGGAACACCTGACCTCCCGCTCCCCACCCCCCTCACCTCCCCCACCCCCACCCCCCCCCCTCACCCCTCAGCCTGCCAGAACCTCCTCTGTCCCCTCTGCCCAGACCAGCTGTTTATGCGGCTGTGGCCGCCACTGATGAAAGCACCCATGCAGAAGAAAACAGGACAACACAAAGCCCTATGACGCTGCCTTGCTCCTCTGCCTGGAGAGACAGAGACAGAGAGAGAGAGAGAGAGAGAGAGAGAGAGAGAGAGAGAGAGAGAGAGAGAGAGAGAGAGAGAGAGAGAGAGATGCGTTTTGTGTGTATGTGTATGTCTGTGTGTGCTTGTGTGTTATTATGTGTATGTGTAGGTCTACGTGTGCCTGTGTGCATGCATACAGTACAACTGTGCGTGTGTGTGTGTGTTTGTGTGTGTGTTTGTGTGTTTGTGTGTGTGTGTGTGTGTGTGTGTGTGTGTCTGTGTCTGTGTCTCTGTGTGTGTGTGTTCACGTGTTTGTGCGTGTTTGTGCTTGTGTATGTCTATGTGTGTCTGTGTGCATGCATACATACTGTATGTGTGTGTGTGTGTGTGTGTGTGTGTGTGTGTGTGTGTGTGTGTGTGTGTGTGTGTGTGTGTGTGTGTGTGTGTGTGTGTGTGTTAGAGGGGGCCTTGATAAAGAAAAGGTGTTGTATTAACCCATCCAGACCCAGGATTAGAGAAGCCCAGTGCTGAATAGTTTGTTATGGAAGAGTCAATGTGTTGCTTTAATCCTGTGCAGGATCCTCCTCTTGTTCTTTCTGTGGTATTCTGTTCTCATTTTTCCCTCTACAACCCAGGATAATCCACTTAAGGCACCAGGAGAAAAACGAGCCTTCACCTCCATCTGACCAATTTTGAGTCTAATTTATAGAAATGGACGAAATAGTTTTTTTTTTGTTGTTGTTGTTGTTGTCTTAGCTTTACAGCATTGGCTCTGATTGAAGCTTGGGTTTTTTTCATATATTTTTTTTTTTCTGTTGGTGTGCCGTTCTGCACTTTAAACGCTGTGTGCTCAAGGAAACGGTTTGCAGGCTGTCACGTCACCACAGAAGAGAGAAAAACCTTGGCTCCAACACACACACACACACACACACACACACACACACACGCACACACACACACGGTGTTCTTTACAGGAGAGGATAATCTTGCTGGCAGAAGCTGTTGTCTTGCAAGCCGGGGTTTGGGTTTGAAGCCGCACTCAGACAAGAAAAGCCTGATGGGATAGCAGCGGTCAAGGAGCCACTTGAGCCATTCACTGTGTACGTGGACATGGCTGATTCACTCCTGCGCTCCTAATAAAGACATTTCTCTCTCTCTCTCTCTCTCTCTCTCTCTCTCTCTCTCTCTCTCTCTCTTTCTCTCTTTCTCTCCCTCTCATCCTTTGTTTTTTTTTCTTTCTTCTGTGCTCCCTCCCCCATTTTGCATCTCTCGCTCTTTCCATCATTGTCGCTTCCTCTCTTAAGTGTGTCCTCATCACCCCACACCCCCCACACACACACACACACACACACACACACACACACACACACACACACACACAGAGAGAGAACGAGAAAGAGAGAGACAGCGACCTTTAAAGAGCTTGTTAGATGTGGCTGTAATAATCTCTGCGACAATAATTAATACGCAGATTAATTATTGTGTTGGTCTGGGGCAACAGGAGATCAGTCAGTCAGCTCTAGGGGGAAGATGAATGAGATGGCGGCGGCGGACGAAAGAAAGAAAGAGGCGAATAGATGAATAAAATGGGCGAGGCACAGAGGCTGGTGCGGATGGCGGCCCGGTACGCCAACAGCTGTGATTTACTGATTCCTCCCATTAGCGTTTTCATGGGAATGCGCGTCACCGTGACGACCCAACGCCCGTTAGAGGTCAGGTGAATTAAAGTCGATTAGGCCAACTGGTGGCAGGAAGGGGTCTCTATCTCTCTCTCTCTCTCTCTCTCTCTCTCTCTCTCTCTGCCGGCCTACATACACATGCAAATATTCATCAACATGATGCAGACACACATTTACTCTCTTTCTTTCTGTCTCTCTCTCTCTCTCTCTCTCTCTCTCTCTCTCTCCCTCTCTCTGTGCTGGCCTGCATACACATCGCAAATACTCATCGACAATGCAGACACACACACATTATATACATGCACAAGCACGCACACACACACACACACACACACACACACACACACACACACACACACACACACACACACAGTATACTAGTACATGAATCTTGCCAACATCTAAATGTGGTTTTTGAAAAGTTCCTTACAATAGCTGATGGTCAGTCCATAATATTCCCATCAAGGTCAAAGGGGTCACAGTAGTTCTCAGACGGCAGCTGACTCTGAGCTTTAGTGATCAGTAAGGACATTGGGAACAGACCTCTAGTGGCCAATATAAATCTCTTTTACTATGTTCTTGGCGGCCGTTATGATGGGGGAGATCTTACAGTGTGTTTGTGCAGCAGGCCAGCTCTATTGCCATCGCACACACACACACACACACACACACACACACACACACACACACATACAGACACACACACACACACACACACTCTCTCTCTCTCTCTCTCTCTCTCTCTCTCTCTCTCTCACACACACACACACACACACACACACACACACACACACACACACACACACACAGAGATTCACACACACTCATCTGTCTCTCGTGCCACCTTCCATTTAATCCAAGTGAACTGGCAGTGGGTCCAACAGCAATGGAATGCAGTGCACATCTGCAGGGCCTTGGCTCACATGATGATGGTGAGCATTTCAGACCTTAACATAATTAAAGGCTCATTGCGTGATCTTGGTAATCCTGTCATCTAAAATACTACTTGGATGAGCTCTTGGCACTCCAGTCACACACTGTATGTGTGTGTGTGTGTGTGTGTGTGTGTGTGTGTGTGTGTGTGTGAGAGAGAGAGAGAGAGAGAGAGAGAGAGAGAGAGAGAGAGAGTGTTTGTGTGTGTGTGTGTGTGTGTGTGTGTGTGTGTGTGTGTGTGTGTGTGTGTGTGTGTGTGTGTGTGTGTGTGTGTGTGTGTGTGTGTGTGTGCAGTCCTGGAAGGGAGGGAGGAAAAAAAGCCCTCCCTTCTTATCTGCAGGAAAAAGATGATGTGCTGAAAAGTAATCGTGGGTATCACATCTGTAGATCCACGATGATCTCTTAGAGCCGCGGGGGCCGGGACAGGGTTTTAGTGCTGTCTGCTCGGAAGCCCGCGGAACTGGCTGAATCCCGCGTCTGCTTTTATGGGGCGGAAATGCAGGCTGCAGGCCATAGAGACATAAGAAATGTGTGCCTGTTTATTTCCTTATGAGATAAGCTTTTCTGACACGATGCCGGGCATTGACTTTGACCAGTGTTTTCAGGGTCCTTTTACTTAAAAAATTCCACTTGGTGGATAAAGTGGAGCGATAGGAGGTGGGGAGGGCAGCTGGTGGTTGGGGTGGGGGAACAGATTTTCCACGTCTTTTTTATTTGTATCTTTTGATGCTGGCGGTTTCTTGGTTGTTGAGTTTAAGCGGGACAAATGACCTGGGCGACAAAGCCAAGCTGCTGGCCCTCTTCGACTGTTTGTCTTCTCTTTCCGGCTCATTTTCTAGTGTGGGAGGAAAAGAAGATGCCCGAGTGGTTAGCATTTGTTTTACCTCGAAGTTTCATTACCATCGCCTTGTCTTGTGGTCTGGAGGGCCATCATTTAAACCAGTCTAGTGGAGCTGTTCACCTTTAAATCATTTTCGCTTTGGGCCTACGGGGAGCCAGCGGCAAGTTTGCACTGTGTATTTACGCCATGTGGCACGGGCAATGCTTCGTAAAAAGGGATGATGTCTTAAGTTTTCACAGTTTGTTTGAAGATGGTTTCTAATTTTCCTAACTTGGATGCATGCGTGAAATATTGCGCGCTTTGAAGTTCCTCTTACATTGCTTTCAACCCAGGGGCAGTTCCACGAGGGGGCCGATGGGGAAAAAAAATAAAAAATAAAAAATCACACAATTCCCCCAATGGGGCATCTCTGTCTATATCACCCTCCACTCCTCGATGTGTTCATATTTAATTAATTAGCATCTATTTCCTTACTGGCCCATTTACTGCATTTTTTAATCATCAGTGCTTTCTGCAGTAAGCATAATTGGCGCTGGTAAATATTGTTTGGAAGCTGCGTGCATGTGCAGATCATAGCATTTTTTTTTTTTACTATTCAATCAGCAAAATGCACAGAATTGAAGTGGGTGTGATTCCTGCTTAATCTCGCATTTAACCCTAATGCATAGCTACTCGCGTGATGAGCCCGGTAATTAGGCTAATGTCTCTGAATTTATTTATTCATGCAAATCAAACCAGCGTCTCGGAGATAGGCAAATGCACTCCCACACACATGTGTCTGGTATGTTGTGGTGCTGATGGGTCTGGGGTGGGGAGTTGAGGGGATTAGTAGCTTAGTCCTGGATCGATCGTCAGCGGTGTCGTTCTTTGGCTGTGAGTTCCCAGCGCTTTTGACACGTAGACGGAGCGGTGTGCTTTGTGCGGGCCGCGGGCGTTATTCTAAATATAAACGTGAGGCTAGCTGTCAACATGCATATGTTACTGGAGCCGGAGCGGCACGCAGAGCGATGCAGTGCTGTGCTGTGCTGCGCTGTGCTGTGGTGCGATGTTGTGTTGTGTTGTGTTATGCTGTGCTTGGTGAGCACTTCTCTCTCCTTCCCTGTGGGAGTGAGGTGTGAGTGTGTGTGTGTGTGTGTGTGTGTGTGTGTGTGTGTGTGTGTGTGTGTGTGTGTGTGTGTGTGTGTGTTTGTGTGTTTATTGTTTTTGTGTTGCCGTCAAAGATGTTCCGCATGTGGAGGTTTCATTGCACACATGATAATTGTTCTCCCACAGTCATACCAGTGAGTGAGGCATTTCTCCCATCCCCCCCCCTCTCTCTCTCTCTCTCTCTCTCTCTCTCTCTCTCTCTCTCTCTCTCTCTGGGAGAAACATATATGGCCGTATATACAGTATGTGGATATACATATGGTTTAGATGCCATCTAATATAATTTTCTTAAACCGTATTATCAGTCTACCTCCAGTTGGACTATTGTGGTTCGATTTATAAAATATTTGATTTATGTACTGTATATATATATTTATAATAGCAGTTTGACAGCAATTACTTGGTAATTATTATGAAAACAACTTAATTTTTTGCATATTCCTGAAAAATGATCTGAAAATGTTGGCATCTGAACTCTTCGTGTGTGTGTGTGTGTGTGTGTGTGTGTGTGTGTGTGTGTGTGTGTGTGTGTTGTTGGGGGGATTGGGGCTCGTAGTCAGCCCGTTTCTGGAGGCGTGCTAAATTGAGTGTTGCTAAAGGAGGCCTGTAGGGAGGTGAGGTGAGGTAGGGAGGGTGGAGGGAGATGCTTCATGGGGGAGAGATGTGCTACTCACGTCAAGGTGAGTCTTTACTTCCCATCCTTATGGGGGCCCTGAGGGTCCGCCCTCCCTCCCTCCCACCCACCCACACACACACACACACACACACACACACACACACGCACACACACACACACACACACAGCAGCCTCCTACTTCTCCTCAACCCCCTTCAGAAGGAGGCCTCAAGACACCACTTAGAATTGTAATATTTTAATGTATCTTTTTTTTTTCTTTTGAAGTAATAATAATCGATTTTTTGATGACTGGCTGACATGGTTGGCGGACGAAGCAAGTGAAGTGGAGTGGAAGAGATGTACAACATTGCTGGCACAGCGTCTCTGTGTGTGTGTGTGTGTGTGTGTGTGTGTGTGTGTGTGTGTGTGTGTGTGTGTGTGTGCGGGTATGCGTCTTTGAGTGTGTGGCTTGAGGTCAATGTTGGAATGTTGTGGGTATGGGGCGCAGTGAAGTGAGAGAGAAAGAGAGTCGGCTCCGATGTTGATGAGACGAAAAAAAAAAGAGAGAGAAAAACTAGAACTGTGGGGAAAAGAGGTAGAGGTAGAGAGCTGTGGGGAGGAGAGGAGAGGAGAGGAGAGGAGACATTCCTCTTGTCAAGGTGAGCCTCTCCTCCACAGCCAGAGGGTCCCTGTTGGTTCTCTCTCTCTCTCTCTCTCTCTCTCTCTCTCTCTCTCTCTCTCTCTCTCTCTCTCTCTCTGTCTGTGCGCATCAGATGTTTTTTTTTTTTCTTCTTACTTTTTTTCTTCCACCTCCCAAAAAGAGCCTCAGGACTCTACTTTTCTGCCAGCCTCAAGAGCAATAAAATCACATCTAACGTCCTTGTTGCCAGAACAATTAAGACCGGCATATATCTATATATTATTAGCCAAACTGTGGCACCCTTGTGACTGGCTGTCTCTGTCTTTTTCCGAGATGAAAAATCACGATATCCTGCACTTCAAACACTTAAACTAACATAGACTGTCCTTTGAGAGCTAATGGCAGTTCTGATGGGATTTTAAGCCCCCTGAGCCAATAATATATATTTGTTGGCTGCTGTAGCTTAGAGCTTATCTGGCTGCTGTACCCATAGTCCTTAAATTCTTTAATTTATGGCGTTAATTCAGCACAGTGGACTATTATTACTGTTCTGAAGCTACTGCAGAGTCATGCACAGGGTAATGTCAGCCAGCGTTGCCCCCCTCTGCACAGCCTGTGTTGCGTTGGGGGAATTGGTTACATCACACACACACACACACACACACACACACACACACACACACACACACACACACACACACACACACACACACACACAGCTGTACAGTATAGCACAAAGGCTCACGGCTAGGGGTTTGTGCCTAGATCAAGACACACATAGCACAAATCACACACTCAAAGCATAAATGAAAAGCTTTTTTTCTTCTCTCTCTCTCTCTCTCTCTCTCTCTGTAGCATTTCAAACTAGCATGGGCAGGGGGTTAAGCTCCTCACACATTGCAAAGCTGCAGTGTTTTGAGAGGGACATTGATTCTTATCACCCAGCTATCTCAGGTCAAACAGGGCGAGAGACGCAGAGAAACCCTCTTAAGTTTGTTTACAGATATATGAAAGTGCCTGATGTGTGCCTGCTGTGTAATTGTCTTTTGTGTGTGTGTGTGTGTATGTGTGTGTGTGTGTGTGTGTGTGTGTGTGTGTGTGTGTGTGTGTGTGTGTGTGTGTGAGTGTGTGTGTGTGTTGGTGAGAGTGTAAGAGAGAGAGTGTGCATTTCTGTTTGCATATACAGTATCAGTGCACACACACACACACACACACACACACACACACACACACACACACACACACACACACACTCACAAACACACATGTGCATGCATCTGTCTCTATGAACTTCCCCTTGTACATGTACTGTGTATAGTATTTGCATTGGTATTACATCTGAGGACTGCGTTGCTGATTGCGTGGCCCATGTCCAGCAGGCTAAACCAATCAACCATGCAGAGCCTCACTGCCCTGGAAGATAATGTGCCCCTGGACAGGGAAGTAGGTCATGTGTCCATTTGATTTCATTATGAATGTTTGTGATTATAAATATCCCCTCTCCGCTCAAGAAGCGACCAGCAACAGATTTATGCTTTTGGAGATTTTTTTTTTCTTTTTTTTTTTTTTCTTTTTTTTTTAGCCCAAGATGAGGAGATACAGACATAATCCCCAAGAAACATCCCCCAAAAAATGACGCTATGATTCCCTACACTGCAGCTTGAAACAGAGCAGAAACAATGTTCATTCCACAATGTAGTAGACGGTAGACTTTGTGAATATAGTGTATAATAAAATATAAATTGCTGCTATTAAACTAAATTGCTGATAATAGTTGATAATGATGACAATGGAAAATTATTGTATGTGTAATATCAGTCTAGCAATGAAGCCTTCAGCCCCTGCAAGAACTTGCCGTTGTCTTTGTTGGTTGTTGAATGGTGTGTTGTTTGTGTAGTTAAAAGCTAGTCATCACTCCTTTTGGTAAGCAAATTGATCATTCTGATAAGTGGCCACAGCTGAGCTACCTAGTGAGGATGTATAGGTACGCTGGAAAAAAAATTGTCATCTTGACATTTACTCTGTAGTAAAGTTGACTAATATTCACCAAGATTGTTCAAAAGACACAAAAACCATTGGTTAGTAAACACATTTTTTACATTGCATGTACTGTATGTGCGTGAGAGAGAGAATGAGAGGGCGAGAGAGAGAGAGAGAGAGAGAGAGAGAGAGAGAGAGAGAGAGAGAGAGAGAGAGAGCCTGCTGTGAGAGAGAGAGGGCAAACAGACGTGAATCTGCCCCTATGGTCACCCTGGCAGTAAATCCCTGGTGGCCCCTCGTGTGGCCCTCGCTCAAACAGACTGACCTTTGGCAGCACTTTGCCGCGCTGAACTGATTACAGTTTGCTTTGATAAAAGTCATCACATTAGAGCAGCGGATCATAAAGTACCAGCCAGGGTGCACTCCGCTCCACGAGGCTGTTTGCGCTCTAGCTACGACCACCAACTGTGCCGTGCTGCCGAAGTTCCTGCCTCCCTTCCCCTTTCCAGTTCCTTCTTTTCCCCTCGTTTCCTTCTCGTCCTCCTCCTCATCTTCCTCCTTTATTCCTTTTCTTCTTTTTCTTTGGCATGGTGAGAATTCAGCTGGAAGCCCAATTAGAGGTGTTGCAAGAACAACGGCAGCGCACTTGAAACATACCGTATAAAAAAACCCTTTTGTGGAAAGATTGCGGATATGAGAATACAAGTAGCTGGTAGTTGACTGTGGTTGTGTTCAGGCTAGCAACAGCAGTTTGACGTTAGCGTTGCTAAAGAAAAACATAATTAGCCTCTAGTGCACCTGAGAAACCAGAGCTGGAGATTCTTTTTTAAGGACTAGCTAATGAAACCTCGCTTGATGTGACATTCCTGATGGCATTCAGTACAGTACACGTGCATGCATGTATGCTGCAATATCTGTCATCATGTCTAAAATGAGGGTTCTGTTTCGTAGGTGCTTTGAATGTTGATAATGTCACATTATCTATTAGCCGAGGAAGAAAAGTTTTTTTTTCCCCTCAGAGAAAATTAAAAAAAGAAGTAAAAAATATAACATGCTGTCTGCTCTAACAGTCTGTTTAGCAATTTTAATTGAAGCCCATTTGTACACAAGGTGTCACCATGATGATATTTAAAATAGTAGTAGAAGCATATGGGTAAAAAATACTCAGGGGAAAGCGTAGTATAAATTAGAGAATTAGAGCCTACAAGGGTAGCTTTGTAGTGGGGTGGGGGGATGGGATGGGGTGGGGTGCTCTGAACACCACTCTGGGAAGCAGCTCAAGAAAGGCAGCTGTGGCATCTAATAATGTTCTGTGATTCTCCTAGCTACGGAGAGCACATACATGTCTCTGATCACTGGATCTGACCCCCCTCACACACACACACACACACACACACACACACACACACACACACACACCACACACACACACACACACACACACACACACACACAACACACAAAGAGCTCACAAACACACACACACACACACACACACACACACACACACACACACACACACACACACACAACACACACACGAGTGAAAGCAAGATCAAACCTCAGCCAGTGTCACCACCAGCACACAGCTGCCCATTGTATCAAAAAGCCCTGCCGTGACCATTGTTAGAGAGGGAAGAAGAAAAAAACAGAAAAGCAACACTCCTGCACCACCAAGCTGGCCCTTTCAGATGAATCCAATGGCGAATAAGTTATTAATCTGCGAGCGAACGCAGACGTTCCATATGTCATGGAGTCTCTGAGCTGAGCTGAGGTGCCTCATACGTGAGCAGGAAGCTTGATGTGACTGGCATCCCAAAAAATCCCTCTGAAAATAAATAAATAAATAAATAAATGAAATACATTTTTATATAAAAAAAGGAAAAAGCAACCGAGCTGCCACTGCTGCTGTCCCGGGCAGTGGCTGCCATCTCCCCGTAGGTGGCACTGTTTAATGTGATTCACTCACTCACCTTTTTTGCAGGAGCCGGGGAAAAATCGATGGCAAAATGTGGCACTGAAATCCGTGCGCGCGCCACACAATTGCTGCAATTATCACCCAAGGCAAGAGCCCTGACAGGGTCTAAACCCTTATTACCTGGCTGAGAAGGGAGAGAATGCATTCAGCTGCTGAGATCTCTCTCTCTCTCTCTCTTCCTCGCGCTCTCTCTCTCTCTCTTTGCCCTCTCCTCATCCACCACCTCCCCTCCTCCCCACAGAAAAAAAGCCTTCTGCCTTGCATGTCAATCTCCTCGGCTCCCTTTGGCACAAACAAGAGGGCCGCAGCCTGTCACACGACAGCCCTCCTTTTTTATTTATTTTTTTTTTTTTAAAAAACTTGAAAGGAACGTCTGCCATGTAACCCTCATGCTCCGGTGTTTCATTAACGACTCTGATAATGCAAGGTGTCACTCCCTCGATGGATGGATGTGCTGTTTCTGCGCTTAACTAAGACCTTCGGGGATTTTCAAAGCTCTCTTTGATCTCCTCCCTTTCCCAAGTGCCAATCTGTTCCAGCGTAATGAATCAGTATCGGCGCTCAGACAGCCGGTGGGATCCACCGTAGATCAGGGAATATTTACAAACATTTACCAACGGGCACAGTTTAAGCCGCTTGTCAGTCATTTACCGACGGGCACCGTTTAGGCCACCTGTCAGACAAGGAATGCACTCGAGAAAACGCAGACTTCTTCACGCCTTGGGATATGAATGGAGTAGCATTTTTTTTGTGTGTTTCTGTTAATTGCTAAAATTCTTCGGAGGGGTGGAAGCAGCACCCTCCCATTCTCTGGGAGCTTTACGCATCCCTGGGAGAGGCTTAGGCGAGGGAGGGGGTGGGTGGTTGGGGGGGGGGGATCTGTCGATGGCGCATTCGTGTAATGGAAGTCGAGCTCTAATGATGTTTTCTGTGTCTGGAAAGCCGCCGTCGCTCTCATCTGCTGTAATGGTCCGACCATGATGATCTGTGAGAGGATACGGCCGTGAGTCAGCCGCTATTAGAAGAACAAGTACCGAAAGGCAGTCGGAATGCACAATCAGGGCCGGATTAACAAGGTTCTGCCTCTGATTTTTTTTTTTTTTTTTTCGCCCAGTCCCTGTTGGCGCACCGGGCATTTGGGATATAACTGGCGGGTATATGCAACATGGGGCTTGGAGAAGGAGTGAGGGAGAGAGATAGACAGAAAGAAAGAAAGAGAGAGAGAGAGAGAGAGAGAGAGAGAGAGAGAGAGAGAGAGAGGCCCTCCAAAACAAAGTGTATGCATGGCAAAATGAGAGACCAGACCTGAATAAAAGAGCAGGAAATAGAAAGCGAAAAGAGAGCACCAGTATTGATCCCCCAGCAGCCTCTCCGGAGTGGCGCCACGCATACGTAATGGAGGGGAAGCTGGGAGGCTATCCAGAGAGAGAGAGAGAGAGAGAGAGAGAGAGAGAGAGAGGGGTCCGAGCAGGCGGAGATGTAGCACGCTGGGGTAATGACTGCAGGATCGTGATGAATTGCCGGCGTTAATGTCTCATATGCATTCTCACAGGGATATGCAGATCATTACTGTGTACATCTGGGTCAAACAACCCGGAGGTCTCTCTGCGGAGGCTGGCAGGCAGGCAGGCATCGGCGCCGACACCCGCCGTGTGGGGACGGCGGGTAAGGGTGTGTGTGTGTTTGTATGTGTGTGTGTGTGCGTGTGTTTGTGTGTGTGGAATGGGGTGGTTACCGTGGCCCCGCACATCACATCGAGCGAAAACTGAGCCAGACCCTCGCTGGGCCTGCTCGTGAAGGCTCACTGAAGCTCTGGGGCAGAATAGAGGCTGCCCTTGCTCTGAGCTACTGCCGGTGCTCACTCCCTCCCCTGTGTGTGTGTGTGTGTGTGTGTGTGTGTGTGTGTGTGTGTGTGTGTGTGTGTGTGTGTGTGTGTGTGTGTGTGTGTGTGTGTGTGTGTGTGTGTGTGTGTGTGTGTGTGTGTGTGTGTATGTGTGTGCGTGTGTGTGTGCGCGCGTGTGTGTTTGAAGTACTGTACTATGGAACGGAGCATGGGTGGTTGCAAAACACTGGCGGTCCATTTGGCAAATCCAGGAGCCTGGGCTCCCAATGAAACACTGCTGTGTTTGAAGGCTTTATTTAAAGATCTCCCTCGGCGCGGTTCATTTGCTGTTTTTCATACATTGCCCTGGCATCTCATTAGGCGTCACTCCTTGAGCCGCCGAGCTCACGCCGGTGGAATGAATCCCACTGTTACCGTAGCTACCTGTGGACTCGCTCAAATGGCATCCAATTAACCTCATTCCTTTTGTGTCTTTTTTGCCATGGTGATGAGAGAAGGCCTTTCAGGCGTCTGAATGAAGCACACACACCCCTGGCTAGCATTGTCTAATGAGCCTGGGAGGGAGGGAGGGAGAGGGAGAGAGAGAGAGAGAGAGAGAGAGAGAGAGAGAGAGAGAGAGAGAGATTTTTTCCCCTAAAATAAAGGGATGTCTCCTCTCCTTCTCTCTCTCCCACCACCCCCGTGTTCACTTACTCACTCACTCACTCACTCCCCCTCTCTGCTCGCCTCAGCTCGCAGGCCTCGTCGTATAACCACGCATCTTCGCCTGGGTGGAAGATAAGTGAAACGAGATTAAGGCATGGCTGGAGTAATGGGAAAAATTCTGGACATCGCCCCCCTTTCTTCCTCTCTGACTCTGACTTAAACCCCCACCCCCAACCATCCCCTCACAATTCCATACCCCCCCTCACCCCCCATCACCACCACCAGCACTGCCTCCGCCCATACAGCCAGCCTTGTGAAGCGATCCTGTTAGCTCTTTCTGAGGGTTGTACGCTGTGACTAATCCCATTGCCAGTGAGAGGGGGGTTTGAGCTGCAGGCTCTTGGGGAAAGCAAGTCAAGGCAAGGCAATGGCGATGGCAAAAGCAATGGCAAAACACAAGACAAGGCAAGACAGACAGAGAGAGGAGAGAGCAAGACAAGACAAGACAAGGAAAGGCTCTGCCAGGCAAGGCAAGGCAAGGCAAGGGGTACTCTGATTGTCTCTGAACTCCTCTCTGTGTCTGAAGGAAGTATTCAGTATAAACGCAATTAAGTGCGGTCAATAACAGACTTATCAGTGAGAAGCAGGGAGGGAAGAGGTTGGAGAAATAGAGCCTGATAAAGAAGGAGTGGTGGGAAAGAGAGAGAGAGAGAGAGAGAGAGAGAGAGAGAGAGAGAGAGAGAGAGAGAGAGAGAGAGAGAGAGAGAAAGAGAGAGAGAGAGAGAGAGAGAGAGAGAGAGAGAGGGAGGGAAAGAGAGATAGAGAGAGAGAAATAGAGCCTGATAAAGAAAGAGTGGTGGAAAGAGAGACAGAGAGAGAGAGAGAGAGAAAGAGAAAGAGAGAGAGCGAGAGGGAAAGAAAGAAAGAGAGAAGGGGAATGAGAGAACACAAAAAGAGCAAGGATCCGTGCCATCTCACACACCTGGAGCTGAAGGCTGGGCAGTGGGCAGTGAGAGAGAGCCTCCTGGTTTCCCCTGGTGCGGGGAGATAGCCCATCTCCCATGCGGCTCCTCACTCGCTCACACATCCATCAGAGGGGAGTTTAGCCTGGCCGCACCCCAGCTCACAGAGGGGTGTTGGCAGCCCCAGCAAAAAAGCAAAGAAATGCCCCCAAGACAGTGCTCCACATGATAGCTTATTATATTTCCTCGCTTCCTCGCCCTGGCACTCAGAGAAATCTCTTAGTGTGAGTCACGCTCATACACACAATAATACACACACACATACAAACACACACACACACACATAACATACACACACACACACACACCACACACACACACACACATCACACACACACACACACACACACACACACACACACACACACACACACACACACACACACACACACACACACACACACACACACACACACACACACAGGGGCAAAAACCATAGCCATACTCATACGCGCACACCCACACAAACCACGCCAAGCCAATCTCTCACACCTCCCTTGTGCAAACAGGCTGTATCGGTGCCCACTCGACAACAGCGTTTCATAGGGAGCCAAACCTACGCCCTCTCTCGCTCAATCCCCAGGTGTCCGCGTAGTCAAACAGCGTGTGCGTAACCAGAAAAGTTTGAAGTCCCTAGTGAAAGAAAGTGTGAAAGAAAGCACACAGCATTCAACATTTTTCAAAAGCATTAGACTAGGTTTTCTGCAGACGCATATGAAATACAGTATACTGCATGCAACATGTTTCAAGAGCCTCAAGGCTTTTGTGTACAATGAATGGAGCTGTGAAAAAAAGGCTAGACCATTACTGTACGTACAGACACCAACTGAGAAGGCCAGTGATGGTTGCATATGATTTTCCTTCATGTCTCCCTAGATGTTTTGAAAAGCCTGGTACAATAGCGTTTGAAGACTTGGCTCGATGCGATGGGTTATATGATAACCATATAAACTCTCATTTTATGGAAAAAAATGAAGGAAAAGTTGAAAAATGGAAAGGTACAACATTGAAGTTATTGAAGGAACTGAGTGAGTGAAGAAGTCTAGTAACTCTTTGTTCCATAAGTCTTTCGTGATTCGTAACTGATTTGTGAAAATCAGTTAAATGATCATTCCTTTCCCTGTTGCCATTTCCCTGTTTGTCGTAGTATAGACAGGGTTCGTCACGGTTACATAGGTATACATATTGGGTGGAAAGACTTTGCTTTCAGCTCCTCCAGATTTGCTACAGTTAGCTTTGGTGGAGCTTATACTCTACAGTTTATAACTAACAAAGTGTAGTTATATGGTTGTCATTCTCTTTTTAGTTGCTTCGGATAAAAGAATTTGATTTAGGGGTAACTTCAAAAGCACAGGTAAATGTCAGTAATGTAATGGAGTGTGTGTAATTTTTCAATAACTTATGCTTGTAAGCCCAAATATCACTCTCTCCAACAAAGCTCCAGGCTACTGTTTTTATACTAGCAAGGAAACAAAGATGAGATGTACTTTAGCATTAGCATTTAACTGTCTAACCTATAACTGCCTAGCCTAGCTCTAACTTTTTAGGAGTTTTTTATTCTTCCGACAGCTCACCTGTTGTGACTCCCTAATCCTTTTTCTCCTTAGCAGAATGGAAAAGAGCTATTTTCTGAAACCCCCCACACACACACACACACACACACACACACACACACACACACACACACACACACACACACACACACACACACATACCACCCATCTCAGATGGTCGAGTCAACAGTCGGTTGTTCTGAGCTGTGCTTGTCTGCGTCTGAACTGCGTGTGTGTATGTATGTGTGTGTGTGTGTGTGTGTGTGTGTGTGTGTGTGTGTGTGTGTGTGTGTGTGCACTAAACTCAGCTGCCCGATTAATTATAAACCCCCTGCAGGTCTCCCTCTCTCCCTCAATGTTAATTAACCTTTAGTGACTGCCTGCTGGGTATTAAATTCCAGCTTTATCTCCTGACATTTAAGTGACGGATATAAAGTCAAGCTGAAGTGTAAGAGGCTGAGGCGACATGACTGCCGCTACCCGGTGATTGTTGTTTTTCGCACAGCCTCAGCAGGCCTTTGTCTCCTGGGCCACCTGTGTCACGTTGGGCGAGAGGTCAATGGCCTTATTGAAATGGACAAGTTGGAGCATGATGGTGTGTGGAAAGCAACGGGGTGGAGATGGTTGTGTTCTAGTGGGCTCTTCACTACGGTATCCTCCATCTCTCTCTCCATCCTCCACTCCCTCCCTCGATCCCTCCCTCCCTCGCTCCATCCTTCCATCTCTTCTTCCCTCTACCCCCTCCCTTCCTCCTTCGCTCCTAAGTGTACTTGAGTGACAAAGGAAGTAAAAGGCAGAAAGACACCAGAGGAATAAGTGCTTGAGAATGGAAGAGGAAAATGGCTCCTTTTTACTGTAAGAGAGGACAGAGATAATATGGAAAGATGTGTAGGCCAAATTTGCATTTTCTGTACTTCTCTCTCTCTCTCTCTCTCTCTCTCTCTCTCTCTCTCTCTCTCTCTCTCTCTCACACACACACACACACACACACACACACACACACACACACACACACACACAGAGAGAGAGAGATTCACTCACACACAAACCACTTAGACAAGACATTTTTTTTTTTCTTTGAGGATCACTTTATCTGTTATCCTCATGTGCATGTATCAAACCCGTAGGTGTGCATTGATGTATATGCTGCGCATATATGCTTTATTTGTTCTCTTTCTAAAGCACTGCCTACAGGATGTGTGTGTGTATGTGTGTGTGTGTGTGTGTGTGTGTGTGTGTGTGTGTGTGTGTGTGTGTGTGTGTGTGTGTGTGTGTGTGCAAGCGCAAGCGCACAAGCCTAGACTCTGTAAGCTGTCCTTTGGGGGTGCTGAGCTGACATGACTTGGGAGATGGAGACAGGGGTGCTGGGCTGTGATGCAGTGGGTAGTTTGCAAAAAAAAGAGGCTGGTGTGTGTGTGTGTGTGTGTGTGTGTGTGTGTGTGTGTGTGTGTGTGTGTGTGTGAGGCGTGATAGCTAGAATCACTTTGCACGGACTCCAAATGAGAGGAGAGAGAAAGAGAGAGATAGAGCAAGAGAGAGAGAGAGAGAGAGAGAGAGAGAGAGAGAGAGAGAGAGAGAGGGGTGGAAGAGTATTATATTGGCTATGCAGATGAGGTTGGGGGACTGAACGGAGCAGCGGAATCATGCCAGGCAGCCAGGCATCCAGGGGGTAATTTGCCCCACGTTTCCCGGGGATTGCTTTTGTTTAGCGGCTGAGCGAGTGCCTCTTCAGGTGGGGGACGAAGCGAGTTAGCAGGCTGCAAGGGTTAGCTAGTGGAGCCCACCCACAAAAATGCACACACACACACACACACACACACACACACACACACACACACACACACACACACACACACACACACACACACACACATAGCAGTGCATACACATACACAAAAACACACACTCACACACACACACACACACACACACACACACACACACACAGGTCAACATACCCACTTCCCACACCAACTACCCTACCAATGCCAATACACACACACACACACACACACACACACACACACACACACACACACACACACACACACACACACACACACACACACACACAGGCCTATAGCTCCTAGCAGAACTCTCTCTCTGTATCTCTCAGTCTCTGCGGGTGTGTCCTCGTCCTCACCCCTCGGCCTGTAGGGACTCTTCCACGTCACTAATTGGCTTGTGATAGCTTGTCTCCGCCAGGTCACGGGCCTCCTTTCAGCCACTCAACGATTGGCTCATTGCTTCTCCATTCCCGGGATTATTAAACCAATGAGGCGTGGACTCTGCACCAGGGACTAGGGGGTATTTGGATTGTGTGTGTGTGTGTGTGTGTGTGTGTGTGTGTGTGTGTGTGTGTGTGTGTGTGTGGGAGGGGGGGTGGCTGGCTAATAATAGGTCAAAGTTTTTGGAGAGTGGATAAGGCCGAGTAAACTCTCACCGATCACAAACGAAAGAGCGCTCGCTCGTGCTTGTGTCCGTAGATTCCGATGGACAGGACAGTTCATGGGAGGCTGACTTGGCCCATTTCACCTAGCAGACATCACAGACATTACAAGCAGACATTTCCTCAATACAGTAGAGTCTAGTTTAATGTAGCTAATCGTATCAGTTACTATAGAAGCCTACAAGGTTACTTTTGGATGCAAAGCAAGTACAAGAATAGCAAAGAAAAATTAAATACAGCAAACAGACGGATGTAGCCTTCCAGCTGGCAAACTTGAGTGCATGTTTGTGCAATTGTGGGATTTGTTCAGGGATTATAGAACGATTAAATTTTGGAAGGTCAAAACAACCAAACTTTTGGCCTTTGCAATACGAATACATTTCGAGCCGGCTCAAATATTTACCAAGCTTCCCTTATTTCTAAGGCAACAACAATTCCTTTCCCTGGAGGTGGGTGCATATGAATGCAGGTTTTGCAAACAAACAGCCGTTGAGATGCAAATGCGAAGGCTAGGGAGCATCTGCCCAGTTATTTCTATAGCTAATGGGGCCGCATTACTTCCCAGGTTTCCTTCATTTTCCTTCAAACCTCCCCCTTCTTTTTTCCTGCCAACATCTATTAAGGCAAAATGACGCCTACACAGGCACATTCATGAACACACACACACATACTCACACACACACACAGGTACAAACACATGCATGCATGCACACACACCCTAGATCTTCTCACAAAGCCAGACACCCCCTCCCCCAAGCCAACATACCTGACACCCTCTTAAGCACCATCCGGTCCATCAGAAGTGCATTTAACCCCTCGCTTGTCAAGCATTTGATCTCCTCTCATTACCATCCTCCACACTCCCCCTTTTTCTCATCATTAACATGATTAATCTCCTAGGCCCATTTGATAAGCAGGACACCCAAGTGTGTGATGGGAGCGGGGGAAGTGTGTGTGTGTGTGTGTGTGTGTGTGTGTGTGTGGGGGGGGGGGGTTGTAATGGACGAGAGCGGGGAGGGGTCACTTTTATGCGAGCGAGCGGAACACTTTTGTAGTGCGAGTACAGCAGGTGTAGGTGTTTCCTGGTGATGGAGGCGCGATGCTGACAGATCATCATTAGGCTGTCACGTCTTCTTTCGCCTGAAAAGGAAAAGTGGGATTGAGGTGAGTTGGGGGGAGTGGGGAGGGAGGGTGGAGTTAGAGGTGGGCTGGGGGGGCGGGGGGTTGGGGGTAAGGGGGGCGGTGAGCTGCTTACTGTACATGTGCGAGACTCGAGCAAGCACGCTCATCTGACAACTTCACTGCATGACACCTCATCATTAACCTGCCCTCTCCCACTCATGTCGACTTGAGAGTGCTGACTCTGATATAATGTGGACCGCTGTTTCATTTATTACCGACTGGCAACGCACAGTGTCATGTTGTGACGAACCTGCACTTCGAAAGCATAGCCGGACACAAAGAAACCCAAGCTCGCTCACAATATTTCTGAGGTAATTTCGTAAATATGCCACTCAATCACTCGTCGCAACACACTGAAAAAGCTGAATAAGCACATTCGGCTTCGTGTGGCCCTGTCGTTTGATAATAATGGATAGCCTGCTAGCTCGGCGACCACCCAGAGACACTGATTGATTTATGCTAAGCCAATTTAATGAAAATAGATGTTTCTAAGACCTTGAGAAGACCATTTCCAATTGTGGCGCTAATTTAAATATTGACATATTACAATCCTGGCCACACTCACTATCAGTCACTGTATTACATTTCTGAGAAGCCCAATTACAGGCTTGGGAGAATAAAGAAGGGGAAAAGCTGCCTGCTTTAATGGCCGGTGCATTTGTTTAAAGGCCTACAGCCTAGGAGAGACCGGATACAATGCTTCAGTGTGATTTGCATTGGTGATGGATTGCACTTACCGCTACCTCATATGCTTACCTGCTTCCAACGCAACCGTGCTTCGCTGAATGCAGCCAGCGCTCGTGAGTGTTGCTAGCATGTGTGGGCGGTTGGGAGGCCGAGTGGCTTGGTAACACAATCCATTTATTGCATGGCCTCCTGATTATGCAACAAAATGTGTGCACGTCTATATACAGATCAGCTTTGTTAGTAACACCTAGCCAATCACTGCGCAAACAAGGGAGCGTAATTAGGTAATTTAGCTCATAATTGTGGTTAAGGGCACTTGGAATCAATCCAGATGTGTCATTCTGATTCTCGTTCACCAGTAATTGTGCTGTGAGGCAATATCATGTGTGTGTGTGTGTGTGTGTGCTGTGGAAACTCTTGGTTCCTTTAAGGGGCCTTTAAGAAATGATCTAAGAGGTCGGCTCTTTGGGGCTTGTCACTACTGAGGAAAAGCCTGCAGGTGCCCCAACCACAAACCAAATAAAGGCTTGTTGATGGATGAGCCGAGGAGTACCCCATTTATCAGATCAATTAAGGAGTTTCCGTACACCAAGCAGGAGAATTGCATTGTTTTTTTCCCCCCCTCCAATCTTTCTCTTCTGTCCTGGTTTGCTGTTAGTGAAGAGTATGTGCCTTGTGGCAGTCTGTCGGTGTGCTTGTGGGGTCAGTGAAGCCTTCATCTTCATCCACCCAGCTCTTGTTTTACGCTCCCTTGCTCCCCGTCCATTTCGTTCTCTCTACCTCTCTACCTCAGCCTCGTCTCGCTGTAATCCCCCCCGCCTCCCTCCAGTCTCTCTCTCTAGCTTTCCCTGTTGCTCTCCCTCTCTCCCTCTCTCTCTCTCTCTAGCATTCCGTGTTGCTCTCCCTCTCTTTCTTTCTTTCTCTCTCTCTCTCCCTCTCCCTCTTTCCCTAGCTTTCACTATTGCTCCCCAGTCCCCACCCTCCCTCCCTCTCTCTCTCTCTCTCTCTCTCTCTCTCTCCCTCTCTCCCTAGCTTTCCCTATTTCTCCCCACCCCTCCCTCCCTCCCTCTCCTCTCTCTCTCTCTCTCTCTCTCTCTCTCTCTCTCTCTCTCTCTCTCTCTCTCTCTCTCTCTCTCTCTCTCTCTCTCTCTCTCTCTCTGTCTGTCTCTCAACTAGTCTCCCCACACCAACCCCCTCTGTCCCTGCTGCAGGGACCTGAATGCCAGCTCGGCACGTACCATTCGCCGTGCGGCCTGTAATGCGCCGGAGCAGGAGAAATGAGGCCCAATCACACTCAATCTCCCAGCAGAGGCCTGCCTGCTCCTGATTGGGGAAAATTGGCGGCCGCTCTCCATGGTGCTGAAAAGAGAGAGAGAGAGAGAGAGAGAGAGAGAGAGAGAGAGAGAGAGAGAGAGAGAGAGAGAGAGAGAGAGAGAGAAAGGCGAATGCCCTGTACACCGGTCGAGGTCTGCAAACCAGTGGGGCACTGAGGAATGAGACTATTTACACAAAGGACTCACATTGTTTCTTTTGTGTGTGTGTGTGTGTGTGTGTGTGTGTGTGTGTGTGTGTGTGTGTGTGTGTGAACTGCATGTGTTTGTATGTGTGTGTGTGTGTGTGTGTGTGTGTGTTTCTTCTTCCTCTTCTTTGGTTGTGCAGGAAGAATAGCTGCTACTCCATTGTCAGCGAGTGACAATGCCGCAGCTAGTAGCCATCTTTCCCGTTTTCATTTATTCATCTTGTTTTGTTAGTGCTGGTATCAGGGGTTCATTAGGAGGATAAATAAATAAAGAGACCAACATGGAAAATTAATAGCTAATTAAGTCATAGCCCGCCTGAGCGTCTCTCACACCCAGATGAGCTCATTTATGCCACCAAGTCAAGAGAATGGATCACCACGACGTGTGTGTGTGTGTGTGTGTGTGTGTGTGTGTGTGTGTGTGTGTGTGTGTGCGTGTGTGCGTGTGTGTGTGTGTGCGTGTGTGTGTTTGTGTGTGTGTGTTTATTACATGTGTTTGTGTGTACTTGGAAAGAGAGTGGGGTGATGGGGTGGCACATGTCCATTGAGTAAAGAAACACCTTGTGATCTCCAAGTGGGGCAATAAATAAACAAAGTCGTTAATAAAAGGCGAAGCGCGCACGTGCAGGCTTGACATTTACGGCGTGTCTGCAGTTGTGGTGGTCGCGCTGTTGACTGGTAATAATTGTTCATTTAAATCTGATTAAGGGAAATTGATTGTCTGCCCGAAGGGACCCCATACTCACAATCGATAACTGCATGTGGATACCCCGCCACCCCACCACCCCCCATCCCTCTTTCCCTTTTCTTCCTTATTGCCTGCTGCTTCTGGGCCAGAATCTGTGCAGGATTTTAACCTCCAGGCATCCCATATCCCCTCTTCCTACTCTCTTGCCCCCCCCCCCCCCTCTCTCTCTCCTTCTCTCCCTCTTTCTCTCTCTCTTGTGTATTCCTTTTCTCTCTCCTCCCTGGTGCAAACACCCCTTTCCTCCATTGTCATTGCTGTAGCCCAAGTATTTTGGTATGCTATCCCATCACCCACGGCAACATGTCCTCCAGCATGAGCCAACATCAGGCAGCTTTGTCTGCTTCATTATTCACAAGACTTTACCAAAGCTGCCTCTGTCTGTCTGCCTGCTTGCCTTATTATTCAAAATGGAGGGCTGCTCGTGAGAGGGACTGGGACTAGTTGTGGGACCGACTGAGAATTCTGCTGATGCAAACATGACAGCGGAATCGATAAAATAATGGTTAAGAAAAAAAAAAGGTTGCCGTAGTGGTGGTGGTTGGTGCATGGGTGACCTCTTGAGGCCCTGCATGAGTCACTCCTTGAGCATACTTTTTTTCTTTTTTTTTTTTCGCTTTTCTGTCTTTCTTTTTACTATTTTATTTGTCTTGAATTATTTATTTTTTGTTCTATTCTCTGTCAGCGAGATCAAGTTGTTCCAGGTCACCTGGACACCAGGTTTTGAAGAACAGATCTCAGAAAACCCCTTATAATCCCCCTTTCTGCTCCTCAGAATGGGGGGGTGAAGCGGTGCTTTGCACAAACCTTTGTTTATAAATAAAAGATTAGTCGGAGGTGTGTGTGTCTCCTGGCCATGTTCTGCTTATTACGCAATGGACAGACACAGGAAATGAAGTCTTCAGTTCCCCTATTACAAACTAATGGCACCAGTGGAGTTATTGACCACAAAATCTCCTCTGGTCTCTTGGTATTTTACCTCTGGTTAAAAATGCTTTGGCCTTTTTCTCAAAATGGAGGCACAAATCTGGATCCAGTGAGTGTATTAGTTTATAAATACAGTTCTAAAAAGGCAGATAAATCATTTAATTATGTTGCTTTCCCACCACCAATTTAAAGTGGAAGGCACAGATACATCTTTTAAATTCAATTGAAAGGCAAAGTCAGTGTTCCCAATTGTTGCCTAAACTATGGTGAACAAGCATACTCTAATTTCTCCCACCATAATCTATACATGGACCCAAAAATATTTCTGCCATATTTGATGCATGCATACTGATGTCTCAGTCTCTTTTGTTTGCATTATTTTCAATTCAATTATCCGCTGAAACAATGGACATTAAGTAACCAGTGGGAGTGCACTGCATGCTTTTCTCTAGACATTCCACTACCCAACCACCCTCCACCCTCCCTCATAGTCTCGTAAACTCCTGTGAGAAACACTGATTGAGAATCCCTTAAAGTGGTCAAATAAAAGGTTAAAACGAGAAATAGGCATTTTATTTGCAGTCAGTCCTTGGCCCAGTCTGAGTGTCTGCCCTCACAGACTCACAGACTTT
>JAODXP020000019.1:15450947-15460947 GCA_027497455.2 Sardinella longiceps
ATGTCTCTCTAGTGTTGCTGACCCTCTCTCCAGAATAGACTAACTGGATCACTTTTCCAGTCCAACCGCCCACACAACCTGTTCAGGGTCTCTTCAAATCTTTTGCCAGCACGGCCATGAGAGATTTGTCACATATACATGCACAGAGGCACCCTCTGCACTTAAGCTCTGGACTTAAGAGTCCACTATTACCTGGAATGCCAACATTTTTATCCCCTGGTTTTCAGTTTTGACCAAACTTTAAAAGTTAACGCACAGGGGAAACTTGCAAGTGTCTGTGAATTGCTTTCCGTAAAAGATCTAGAACATTCTGCGGCACAGATGGAACTCTCAGACTCCAATGGAGCTGACAGCAGAAGCGGTTATCATAAGCCATGTCTTATTACGACACCAAGCAGAGTTATTATAAGCCTGCTCTTGTTATGACACCACACACACACACACACACACACACACACACACACACACACACACACACACTTATTAAAGCGTAGCTTCTCATTATACTCTGAAACACACGAGCTGGGTCGAGTCATCATGGCTGTGCCGGCTTCATCGTTTTATTTGTCTGGATTTAGCAAGACCACAGTATGCCCCTCCACACACACACACACGCTCTTCAAACCAAATACGGGGGATTATCTCCCCTCCTATCGCTGGCTGGTTTCCATTAACACCCGTTGGATATCCTCTGACACATGGATAATGTCACCACATGGGATGAGAAAGGAGATGGTTGCTCTTCGTCCTTCTGCCGCTGATCCTGTGTGCTCTTGTCTTTGTACAGTACCTCGTCTCTGGAAAAACTCTAAGCCACTAATAAGCCTTAGTAACTGTGGCCTCTCTGCCCAAGTGCCCAAGGTCATGTTGAACACATATTTAGTTCACTTCGGAGAGCTGTTTGGAAAGCCAGGCAGAAGGCAGCATCTGGCGACACTTGGAAACAACCAAGTTGTTTTTTTTTCCTCCCTCTTTCTTTCTCTCTCTCTCTCTCTCTCTCTCTCTCTCTCTCTCTCTCTCTCTCTCTCTCTCTCTCTCTCTCTCTATCCCTCGCCGTCTGCCACATCTACAGGGTTTTTTTGTTTGTTTGTTTCTTTGTTTCTTCCTATATCTCGACAAGGCAAGGCAAGGCAACTTTCTGGTCGGCATCATTCCTTTGTTGATCAGATAATGTTGTTCTGAAAATGACAAAGGCACCCAAGCCTGAAAATTGTTTGTTTCCCAGAACATCATTTTGTGGAAAACAAAAAGGCTCAAATGCTTTTCCCCTCTATTGCACCCTGATAAGCCTCCAGTACAGTAAGGATGATGAAGAACAAAAAAAAATCCAAAAAAACAAATAGGTCTACTTTCAAAGAAGAAAACAATGAGGACACAAGGATCATGCTTTGTACCATTGGTTACTGACACTTAACATTCTCAGAGAACCCAACAATAAAATAAAGGACCACCACTGACTTACTAATGGGCCAAAAAGCCAACCAGATTAAATATTCACAGCAGTATGCTTTTAGGGGCATCTTAAGCTCACTGGAGTTTAATAATTCCAATCAGTAATTTTCGTTCTATATGAAAAAAAAAAACCTGCATTGATTTTTATTGAACTCTTTTGAACCTCCACCGTTTGACTCATACAGCTTGAAAAATTAAGCTTTCACAAAATTGTCACCTCAGATCACCCTTGTAATTATTACCCAAAGGGCAATTAAACCTATGTAGGAAAATGTCCAAGGTCGTTGACTAATTGAATAATGAGTTCACCTAGCAAAGCAACTCACCAGAACTAACTGCTTTCAATCCACCTGTAACCTTACACCTGTGCTGAGGTGAGGAAAAAAAAAATGTATTTGTGCTCTCAATTACTCTCAAGTGTCTTTCATTATTGTCGTTTGCACAATGTGATTCTAGAATGAAAGATTCTCTGAACATCTTGAGAGGGAGAGTCTGCATCGGGAGAGTGGCTGCATTATAAGACACTGTAATGTGTTATTCTGGTTGCTTATCATCATTGACAACAAATTCACATTTTTGCTCAGCTAGTATGCCTAGCAATGAGCTTTAGGTCCAGCGTAAGGTGGGACCAATCAAAACCCTCTTTCCTTACAGTCACCTGGACAGACCCTAGCTGTATCTTATCATCTTATTGGCTTGCAGAGGCAGTCTGCAAGACAACCGCTGACTCCACCCCTTAGATTGAGTCCGTTCAATTGGTCATGGCCAGAGTGTATATTTTGATGTCATAGTCTGACTTGTCAGGCAACAAATTACAGTAAAACTAGTCCCAACAAAACTTCTGACAAACCCGTAGAACAACAAATTGCAGGCAACAAAATACAGATAACAAATTGTGACAAGTTGTGAAGTATGTCACATTATAAGCCTGACTCAGCGTTCAATGTCGTGTCAGACCTCACAAAATCAGATACAGTGCTGTAAATGTGTCGGTCACAACAATTTCGAGGCGAAATCGGATTGATATTATGTAATCTAACCAAGTCATTAAACAGGAAAGTGACAGTGTAAAGCGCTTTACTTCTTTGTTTCCCATTTACTGTAGAATAAATCTTAACTTTGGCCAAAGGTTACATCTCTCTCTGTTCGATTTAGTTCAATACATATGTCGTCATATTTATTTATACAGCGAATACAACAAAACACAGTTGATCCAAAGCACTTTACAGTAGATGGGGGACTTCACTAACCACCTCCAATGTGTAGCACCCACTTGGGTGATGCACAGCAGCCATTACAGTAGGCACCAGAACACTCACCGCACACCAGCTTGAGGTGGAGAATGAGCATTGCATTGGTACGGGTAATAACAATACAAACAGTACTGGCAATAAAAAAGTTCAGCTTCTTCTTCTTTTTCTTTTTCTTCTTCTTCTTCTTCTCTCTCTCTCTCTCTCTCTCTCTCTCTCTCTCTCTCTCTCTCTCTCTCTCTCTCCCTCTTGCTGTTCTAGGCAGTTTTAAGTATCCTGAGTTTACCTCTTCATTAGAGCTGAACTGTTTGAATCCTTAAATATTTTCCAGAGTTGGGAACCTAATTAACTCCGAGCACATTCTCAGTAAATGATCATTAGCTTTTAAATGGGTGAGATCTCTCCTTTAGCAAAACATTGTACTACCCCAACTCCCTTGCTATTGACCCGCAACTATTACCCTTTTTAAGGGACCCAAGGTTACAACAAAATTACCTCCATCATAAAATTCATCCAATGTTCGTTTGGAGTCAGCATAGTGCATTATTTGACTTTTCTACAAAGTTGGAAGGGTTGGGGGGGGGGGATTTCATAAAATGGTGATACCTTCTGGGAGATGCTATCTCTGCATCTCTGTCTGCTCTCCGTGATGATCTCCATGCCAACAAAAGACAGCAGGAGCTTCAAAAGTGGATATTCACAGTGAAGTGAAACGGAAAGGCCTGAAATTGTCTGCAGTGAAATAACATAGTGAAGCTTTTGATTGACTTTCCTGTCCCCAGTCCTCTGTTTCTCAGTCTCGCTTTCTGAGTCTTGGTGGGACTTATGTAGTCTTTCATAAAAGTGACTGTTCTAGACAGTGAGAGGCGGTGATGGTGAAGGTGGTGTGTGTGTGTGTGTGTGTGTGTGTGTGTGTGTGTGTGTGTGTGTGTGTGTGTGTGGGTGACGGGGGATGGATATTGGGTGTTATAGCAGTTTAACCCTTTGCCCAATTAGTGACCATGGCATGGTTATTAAAGCACATGAGTGATGTACATCCTCCTATGCGCCAATGAGGATGTGTTTGTACTGTAGGTGCCTCATCTTAAGGGTATCTCCGCTTCAGTACTCTAACCCAGATATGTCATTTGCCTTACAACAAAAACCACACAGCGTGTAATTAGTGCCACATATATGTCTGTGTAGGACTGCCTGCCGTTTCCTAATGGTGTTTACACACACATTCAAACGCATAGCCTGCAGGTATGTACCGAGGGAAAAAAAAGGACGCATTTAAACTGTTGTGGCATCAAACAAAGTGCCTTAAATGGAAGGGGCTGATCCCCACCACGCTTTCTCGCTTATGCTCAGATGCCTTGCTCTCCAAGCTACGCCACATAATGGACGCCGTCCGCCCTCTGGAAAGACGGAAAAAAAGACGAGGTAAAAAAAAAAAAAAAAACTTTACATTGTCAATGGCATGGTTATTATGAAAATGCTCTTAGATGCACTTATGAAAAACAACCTTCACAAAATAAAAAAAAAATGCTGGGTTGAGCTTTCAAACAAGACTTAGTGTGTCGAGTAACAACATAATGGTCAGTGCGACGGCTAAAAAGGTGTCCAGCAGCAGCGCACTTCCGGCACGGAACAGCGGAGGCAGATATTGGCGGCCATACGGTGGAATTATTTAATTGCACGTCCTGCCACATTGCTTTGTTTGACTTGCAAATTCCACACCGCTCGGGGGCCAGAACATTGCTTAAAAAACGCCTATGCCACCTATAATGAGCACTTAAGGATGCTTGACAAGGGAAACTAATGGCTGCTCGCAACAACCGAACGTGTTCATTTGAGCTTGCATTGTCCTGAGCTGCTAATGGCTATTTGGAGCTCTCTTAATGAATGGAGTGAGGAGGCCAGTTGTGGCGAACCGTTGCCTTGCAGAGTGAGGAAGAGAGAAAGCAGAGAGAGGTGGGAGAGGTGGTAGAGCTGGTGGTGGTTGGGGGGTGGGGGTACTGGAGGGGTTAAAGGTTAGACTCCACTCTCCCAGTCGACAAGCCCGAACCCCAAGCCAAAGCAGCGACAACAGAAGAAGCAGCAGTAGCACTAGCCACATTATAATTAATGAAGGACCAGCTCAGGGTCAATGCATTAATTCATTATTTTTACTCCATACCATCGTTTTCTTTTTTTCCCAGTGAAATTTATGAATAATTAGTTAATTAAGTGCATTAGTGGGGGAAAAAACAACATTATTAACAGTGTTAAGGTGTGTGTAACAGAAAAAATATCACATTTCCTGTGCTTATGTGAGAGTATTATATGGAGGCATCTGTACTTTGCGATGGAGAAGCAGAGTTTAATTTAGATTGAGAGTGGGCAGGCCTATTGAGTACAGGCAGCACAGAGAGAGAGAGAGAGAGAGAGAGAGAGAGAGAGAGAGAGAGAGAGAGAGCTCTGTATGTGGGCAGGAGTGTGGAGGAAGGCTGGTGTCCTACCTGCACACTCTTACCCTGCTTCACAGTAACCTCTGCCAGGGAAACCAGAAATGGAAGAATTCTTTTTCCTATTTTCCTTTATATACACACCAAGCCAAATACAATACAGTGCCTTGGTTTGAATTGAATCTTACACCCACACACCCACACATCCCACCACTGACACACAGAGGCACACCGAGGCACGCACACACACACACACACACACACACACACACACACACACACACACACACACGAGCACACACACACACACACACACACACACACACATACACACACACACACACACACACACACACACACACACACACACACACACACACACACACACACACACACACACACACATTACCTGTAACAACTCCCACATGTGGTTAAATATTAATATGGACCAGATTATGATTATGGATCTCAGACATCAAATGCAAGCAGTACTCTTGTGTGTACAAAAATAAACTAGGAATGTTTTTTATCGTCTTTTTTAGGCATGATGGACTGTAGAACTTACACTTGAGTGTTTGAGTTTATATGTTTACCCTTGAGCGAAGTCTGTCCTGAGTTCTTGTCTCAAAGTTGAGCAGTATTTGACCTTCATACACTGAATCTTACACTTTGTTCTTTGGAACAAACTCTTGGTAACACTTGAGCTTTTCAACAGAAAAGTGACATGAACCTCCCATAAACATGACATGACGTGTATCATGTACGTTTTATGATTGTTTTTTAGTCATGCCTTTACCTCAAAGGGTGTTGACTTTACATCACTAAGACCGAAACACACTTTACAGTCAGAGTCCTTAAAGCCAGGGTAGGAGTTCCTGTGAAAACAGTGTGAGCAAGCTAGGCATTTGAAAATACACAGTTCAGAAGTCCAATCACTTTTCTTCAGAATTCCCCTGAAGCCTCTTACCTCACTCGAGTCAGATGATGCGCTACGTAACTTTAAGGCACTTCCGCGCAACGATCTGATGTTTAAGCCCTTCAGAGCGATTTCAAGCCCAATATTCTCTAACCGAACCAATCAGGGCTGCTGGCAGCTGTAGAGGGTGTGACGTAGCGAAGAAGCAACCGTTTTGAATCCAACCAATCCAACAAATGTAACCAGCGTCATCGGTTGGTCTTGATGTGATTGGCTGAAGTGTACGTCAATTAAATTGATGGACAAGCCGTTTGTCCAGTTAGATTCAAGGATTTCTGGCTCCTGAAATAACTCGTCTATCGTTGATCATCAGATGTTCGCGCGCGTAGCGCTACATCTGACGTGAGTGAGGTAACGAAGCCTCACCTCCAGAGCACAGAAATGGTTGGGGAGGAGGGAGGGGCAAAAGGCAGTTGGGTTTGATAGACATATCACCATTTAGTCATTTTGACTGGTTGCTTAAAACGGTTGCATTTTTTTTTTCAATCCTGTTAGTTCTACAGGTGGCTAACACCCCCCCCCCCCCACCCCTCACACACACACACACACACACACACACACACACACACACACACACACACACACACACACATTGATTTTTTTTTTTTTTGCATTGGAACATTTAATTAATTGGTTGCAATCAGGAGGTGAAGGTCATTTTAAGCAATATATTAAAACGTGCTCCAGGAAAACATTTCATACCCTACCTTTATCCGCAAAGCTACCACCACCCCTTTACATGACACTGCTAACTGAGGTGTGTTGCAGATGCGGTCCAAATGAGAATAGCTCCACGGCTAATCCATTACCACAGAGAATCGCCCGGAGCATGGAAATTGATTCCCAGAATTCCGTGTCATATAGCCTACCTGCAAATATGTAACTGCTGAAATTGTTCTTCTTTGTGAATTTCCATTCGCCCAGTCTCTGGACACTGGGCTATTTCTGAGACTGACCTTTTCGAGTTGTCTGGCTCGGGAACAATGTCTCAGTGTCTTCTACGGAGCTGGATGGTGTATCGGTTCATCACGCTAGATTTAACTTCATTCCAATAAGGTCGCAATCTTATTTCCATATAGCACGAAAACTGATGACTGTATCCTATCCATATATATTGCCTACGATACATATTTATTGGACAGATAAATTGCTTTTTCCCCGCATAGTTTGGTATGACAGTGGTCTCCCCATTCCATCTGTCTGTGTGTCTCACACACATACACAAACTCACACAGTCTCTCTCTCTCTCTTTCTCACACACACACACACACACACACACACACACACACACACACACACACACACACACACACACACACACACACACACACACTTACACACACTCACTCTCTCGAGCCCTACTTTGTTTCTGTATCACTCGGCTCTCTATCATCCCTCTATCTGTCACTTTTGTCTCTATGCCTCCTCTCTCCAGTTTTCATATTATTTACACATGTCAAGATGAAGCAGGTTGTGCCACACAAACATACACACACACACACACACACACACACACACACACACACACACACACACACACACACGCGCACACACACACACACACACACACACACACACACACACACACACACACACACACACACACACACACACACACACACACACACACACACACACACACACACACACACACACACACACACACACACACACACACACACACACACACACACACACACACACACACACACCACAAGCATCCCTGCACTCTGAGCTTCCCATCAGAGAGGGCGACAGCAGGACTGTAAATCTACAGAATCAGCTTTTCTGTAGTCCTCCATCACTGCAGCTACCCCTCCACCAGCCACCCTGCCCTGGTCACTTCCCTACACAGGTCATGTTTATGGTTCATAGCTTAAGGTCAGTGTGATCAACCTCCTCCCCTTCAACATATTGATCCCCTCATACACTACACACATCCTCTAACACGACTTTCAAACACCCAAAGGAAAGGCAGACTTTAATTTTATTATTCACACACGCCATCTTGCTGTGAAAACTTGATTCTGAGAAATTCTTGAGTCTATGCAGCACTTGGTCAGTTCTGTGGCGCTACTAAAACTCTACTGTGAATAAAACACACAGAGTGAATATGAATATACACAGCAATATGATAGCTTCTTGTGCATACCTCTAGTGATTTAAAATGATTAATTATGATTAATCTCGACAAAACTTTGTGATTAATCAGATTATTTTCCTAAAAAATCATTTGACAGCTCTAACTTGTACACAATTTAATTTGCAGCATAAAAAAATGACAGAGTAAAAAAACAAAGATATGAAAAAAGGTTTCATGTACACCTACACACAATTCGACTCTCTCACCAAGTGTCTAGTTACTTAACAATGTGGCTCCAAATCGACTTTCCCCTCAGCATTCCAATAAATCAGTGACTACTGAACTTGTGAACTTTGCAGAGACACAAGGCAGTTCTGCAGGAAGACTGCAGACTCACTTTTTTAAAGACAACCCTAGTACTTCATAATTTTCACTGCAACTTTGCAGTGTGTAATGTGACTTCATTAAGACTTTGAACTGATACACAAACGTATACACCATTAGCCCAGGGGCATCAGTGATTCATGACATTTTTGACAGTTGACAGAAACACCCGGAGACTTGTGTCTGACAGTGACGTGCAGGGCTTGTGACAACCGTGTGTGGCGACTCCAGTGGATTCACTATGAAAGGGTTACCTAAGACGACATGGTGAGAGAAAATAAAAAGAGTGAGAAAAAATGAACTAGAAACTGGAAGTGTGGTGGGAGGGCTAATACTCCCCCTCTCCCCACCCACCCATCTGACCTCCGGGCATACGGTAAATAGCTGCTAGTCCATTAGAGGGAGAGGGACACGCCTGCACTCGTCTTTTGCTCATCTTCATCTTCCACAGCGGCAGTCCTTCCATTCACACACAGCAGGGAGAGAGAGAGAGAGAGAGAGAGAGAGAGAGAGAGAGAGAGAGAGAGAGAGAGCGAGTGTGTGTGTGTGTGTGTGTGAGAGAGAGAGAGAGAGAGAGAGAGAGAGAGAGAGAGAGAGAGAGAGAGAGAGAATCCTTTCATTTTGTTTTTTTTCACCATCACACATTTGTGCCTCCTCATAACAGCTGTGTAGGGTTGGGAGGCTGGTGATGCTGCAAGTGCCACCCGACACACACTCACACACACACACACACACACACACACACACACACACACACACACACACACACACACACACACACACACACACACACACTCTCTCCTCACAGCCCCTACCCTGTCCCCCCTGTCTCTCCCTCTCTGAACATCCCAGCAGGCTCCCTGCTGCTACCACTCTCTGCTGTGTGTGGGTGGCCGACGTGTTTGCCTTTGTTATTTTGTTTTGAATGTTGTGTTATGAAGGGGACATTTTGCTCTCTACACACACCCTTTCTCCCTCTTAACTCGCTATTCTCTCTCTCTCTCTCTCTCTCTCTCTCTACCTCTCTCTCTCTCCCCCCCACACACACACATTCTCTCTCTTTTTTACTTTTTTTTAAACTCAGCTTGCAGTGTCACCTGCAATAGCCTGCACAGACAAATTAATTTCATGGAGGCTTCCTTTGGATATTGCCAATTATGGAAATAATCTGGCTGACTTTTTGTCTCTGAAATGGGAAACCCAGCAGACTGTGGCTCTTCTGCTCAACACTGTTAGATAGTCAGTAAATACTGTACCTGCACAGCCACTTGGGTAATGACCCACACATTCCTGAGACACTGGCAGTCACACAGAGCCAGTCTCTCCTCCGCATCGCACAGTCTCCCAAAAATATATATTTCTAACTATCTGTGTGTGTGTGTGTGTGTGTGTGTGTGTGTGTGTGTGTGTGTGTGTGTGAGAGAGAGAG
>JAODXP020000019.1:15463447-15465947 GCA_027497455.2 Sardinella longiceps
CGGTGTAGACGAGCTGCAGACACTATTGTAAATACAATATGTTCTCCCAGTAATGGCTTAGACGATGGGCTTGCTCCTTGCAGACACTCTCTCTCTCTCTCTCTCATTCGGCTCTGCTCTGCTCTGCTTTGCTTGTTTCGCTCTCTCTCTCTCTCTCTCTCTCTCTCTCTCTCTCTCTCTCTCTCTCTCTCTCTGGTGTGAGAACAATGCTAATTGTTTGGCTTTCTGTGCCAGCTGGCCCTTTGCTTGTGCTGTAGATGCTACGCTAGCAAAGTTTTTTTTTTTTCCCTTATTTCTTTTTTTTTATATAAAGATTAATGGGGAACACTACCACAAGATTGTCTCTCTGGGAATTTCTCTCTTGTCGTTACACTGTGAAGGCCAAGAGAGTCCTGCATGGCAGGGAAAGAATCATGCTCCTTTCTGTCTGGCAGACCCTACAGCTGCATGCTCTGCTGATGTGTGTAAGGCACCATGTGGCTTAACCGAGTTTTGGATCCTGAAGCTGAATAAATATTCCTTACTGGAACCCTAGCGCCATTTCTCCTGCCAAGTAATTCTCAGAAGGAAAAGAAGGAACTAATGTGCATGGAAGAACTTTTTTTGTTTGTTTTTTTTTACAAGACACCTTGCCTGCTGTAGAGGAACTAAGTGTTCCTCTATTTTACCCATGGAGCTTAAAATAGCCCTGTTAACATAAGGGTCCTCTGAGGCCCTGGGACTATAGACTGCGAGGGAACCATATGATAGATAACCCCCAGGTAGGGAACGTTTAGTGTGGTCGAAAATAGAGATTGGGAGCCTAAAATAGGGAGACCTAATTAGGTTGCTTAGAAAATAGGTTCCTTTAGTAGGAACTCTAAACGCAAGGCACCAAAGGGAGGGTAGGAGAGAATGTAATGGCAGGCATTCTGGGTGCCTAAATATAGAGCACTTTAGGTGGGAAGCCCTGGGAATAAACAGCTAAGAGACAGGATGCTTAAATTAGATACAGTGGAGGTTCAAAGACTATAAGAGGAAAAAAGGGACATTTGACAATGAAGATGGAGGCTGGCGATACAAGAGGCTGGCGATACAAAAAAAAATATAAGCATTCACAAATATAAATATCAGTCAAATTGTGTTGAGGTCGTCGTGCAGGTCTTATAATAGAGTGTAGAGAGCATTTTCACTAGATAGAAGGTAAGTGATCAATGATTTTCTCAAGCTGAGAGGGATGCTGTGGTATTTATGGCTGATGGCGGCGGTACTGGGTAAGCACTGCTCACTGCATCTCTGCAGCTGGTGCTCATAGATCTATCTACACAGAGGGGAAGCTCACCTCACCACCGCTCCACCAGCACCAGCATCATCATCACGTTTATGATGGATGTGATCAATATTGCGCCAGCGTTGCGTCAATCGAAGGCTAATTTGGACCTTTGTTCTCACTCACTTACTCCCTCTTTCTCTTTCTCTCTCTCTCTTTCTATCTCTCTCTTTCTATCTCTCTCTCTCTCTCTCTCTCTCTCTCTCACTCTCTCTCTCTCTATCTATCTATCTATCTATCTATCTATCTATCTATCTATCTCTCTCTCTCTCTCTCTCTCTCTCTCTCTTTTTCTCTCTCTCTCTCACTCTCTCCCTTTTATGTTTAGCACCAGTCAAACCCTGAAGTCTGTGTGCATGTGTTGTGTGTGTGTGTGTGTGTTGTGTGTGTGTGTGTGTGTGTGTGTGTGTGTGTGTGTGTGTGTGTGTGTGTGTGCACTTTGAGGAACCCAGTAGTAGTGGGGTCTCTACTCAGCATGTATCAACTTTCTTCTCCCACCCTCCCCCCAATCTGTCTGTTGGGCTGTGTCTGTTATCTTCCTGTTCTGTGCTGCTGAGCGTTTAGGCAAGGTGAATGCAACTTGCTGCCGTTTCCAAACTATGCAAATATCTTTGTGTTCAGAGAGCGCCTTTCTCATTTACTATTCAGATCAGAGCAGAAATTAATCTCTCCTGCACTGCGGAGGTATTGTTGCTTTTTGTTTCATGTGAGAGACAACAATATGTAACTGTCAACCTGTCACCGACAAACACGCACACTACTCACTCTAATTGCATGTTTTTTTCCTCCCACTTGTCATATATTTATGTAAACATTTGAGGAAAGAATGTATTTTTTTTCCTTCTCCCTCCCCTCACTCACCCATACACCAATGAGATTGAGGGTTGTGAGCATGCTCTGTGGTTTGGATTGTGCACATATTGTGCCAAAAGTGTATTTGTCTGTGATAACGATCCCTGTAGGGTACAGCTGTTTTAGCTTCTTGGCTTTGATGTTGGCTGTCAGGTGCGTCCAGATGTTTGCCAGGTAACGTGTGCCAGTTACCCCAGCTGGACCTCGCCAAGGGTTTCCGTGTGAAGCCGAGCCATCCGTTACCCGGCAACTGCGCCTCCCCAGAAAACTCCCAGAGCGCCCTGCAGCCACAGAATCTGCCGTATTCTCGCAGGCCGCACACACACACACACACACACT
>JAODXP020000019.1:15468447-15470947 GCA_027497455.2 Sardinella longiceps
TGTAAATGTATTATGAAATTAAAACCAAGCTCAAAGAAATATTCCACCTTTTTATGAAATTGAATTATTCACAGTCTTACCTGGAGTAAGGGCATTCTGGGTTCAGTGCATGTGTTTTCCTAGTCTGGAAACCCCAATTTTAGCTTTAGCTTAGCATAGGCGCTGGAATGTAATGTTGCCAAAGAGTTGCTATCTGGCTACTTTACATTACAGCGCCTATGTTAAGTCAAAGCTAAGAAAAAGATAAAAGTGGGGTTGCTAGGAAAATGCATGTAATGAGACCAAAATGCTTTCGCCCTCATATGCAACTCCAGGTAAGATGCATTACATTGCAGTACATTTTCATAAAAAGGTGGAGTATTCCTTCCAAGGCAAATGACAATGAATATGGTCATTTGGGAATAGGGGATGGAAATAATTGAAAAACGAGCTAACTGTTCACATATATGATCAACAGCATTAAAATAGCTCATTCTTCATAGGAGATGTCAGCTTTCATTTTGTTTGTTATCCCCAGAAACAAGGGGACTTTGGGGGCACCTGGCCTCCAAAAACTAGAATGCAGACAGTGGTGTTTCACCGAACAGGATTGTTCAGGTATTGTAGCTAGGTGACATTTTGTGTGACCTGAAGTAAATTGGACCAACTGACCAACTGTGGACATCATTACATACAGAAATGACCGTTTCAGTAAGTGAAAGATGCAGTCATTGAATTGGATAATGAAGCCTTTTGTTCCCTCCTCTCCTGTGAGTCATCCAAATCCACTTTGTGTGAAGGTTTACAGTAAAAGGTTCACAGCCTCAGCCACCCAGATCGAGATAAAGAGCACTGAATCAGAAGGCCCTAGAGCTTTTCCCCACACAACACACCTGCCCTCACCTGTCCCGGTACCTGTAGGGGCCCCAGGGTCCAGCTGGCTGAGAAATGGCACCCCTCCCTCCCCCCAAACAACCCTCCCTAACCCCCTATCCCAACACAGCCCCCTCTCCCACCCCCAGCGTCTGTCGTAGCCAGTCAGCGCAAGCAACCTTTTTTAGCTCTCCAAAGAGGCGAGGCCCCACGGGGCCGTGGGCCTGTAATAGGTCTCCACCTGCGTGATGAATCACCTGTGACACGGGCGCCGAGGAGAGACGCCGCCACAGGCACGCAGGCGTCCCCGGCCGGAACGATCTGGAATCGTCCAGAGACAGAGCGGGGTCAGTCGTTTCAGCTGACATTAGTTAGCAGCCGCAGTAGGACTATTGGACAGGAAGGATAGGGAGGGTTGGGGAGGGGGCAGGTGCACAGCAATGTGCAGAGACCAAAGAGAGTTTGCTCACTGGCTGGTTAGGGAGAGAGAGAGAGAGAGAGAGAGAGAGAGAGAGAGAGAGAGAGAGAGAGAGAGAGAGAGAGAGAGAGAGAGAGAAGGAGAGAGAGAGAGAGAGAGAGAGAGAGAGAGAGAGAGAGAGAGAGAGAGAAGGAGGGCAAGAGGACAGGAGGGAAAGCTGACATCAAACAGCCGGTGCCTCACTAGAGATGCTAACTTTAGCCACAGCTGGCCAGTTGTCAAGTGGGAGTTTGTGTCTCACTGTGACAGTGGCAGAAGGGAGCCAGTGGGTTGTCTTTAGCGAGCCAGGCTAAGACATAGCGAGGGCGGCGGCGGCAGCAGCGGCGGCGGCGGTGGGCGCATGTTGCTCATCATAATGGCAAATGAACTCGGAGGATAAGGACAGGCCAAGGGAGGATAAATTAGCCTTGGCAGCCTTCCTGTCAGAAAGCATAGGCCTCACTAGCGTGATGTCATCCCTGTAATGGCCGGCCATTAACGCAGGTCTGCAGGAGAGGCGGAGGGAGGTGTGCAGCATTTTTTCCCAAAACAGTCATTAGTCCCGCAGCACTCGACATGAAGGGTTTGTTTTAATTTAGCTCTGACCCCTTCCAGTGCCCTTGATGGGATGCTTGTATGATGAAGGGCCCTTGAAACAACCTGAAAAAAAGCAACATATAATAACAACAAGGACCACATACATTTATACATGTGTGCTTGTCAGCATGGATTATTCTTTTGCTTCAGCAACATCAGACAATTTTGTGTAAGAGTGTTGGAAGGCCTTTAGCCTTGGACCAGGCAAAATTCAATAAAACAGAGGGTCAAGCGTAGACAAAGGCTCTCTGGTCGATTTAAAAGAGTGGGTCAGTTTATTGTACCTGAATGGTCAAGTTGCTGGCATGAATCCTAGTAGAAGTTTTGGAGAACAGCCCAGCAGGCTGGACTTTCTTTTTCTCTGTGTCTTGTTCGTCTCTTGTCCACCCCCCCCGCCTTCCCCCCTTTCCCCCCTGTATATCCCTGATTCTGAACACTTTCTCTGTCTCTCTCACTCTCCTCAGAACTTACTTAGCTCACTGTCTGTCTGGTTTTTCTGCAGTCCTGCCAGGTTTTTAAAGGAGCCAGGCGTAAATAATTAATAAGGCCATGAAATAATTAATAGGACACAATTTCTCTGCACATTTGTTAATG
>JAODXP020000019.1:15473447-15488447 GCA_027497455.2 Sardinella longiceps
GCGAGCATATCTGCGTAAAAGTGTGTGGTTCTAGATTTGTGTATTTCCATGCAGAGAGGCAAGGGAGTAAATCTGTTTGATCTGCAGCGCAGGGATTGTGAGCATATTGGTGGCCAGACCACAGCTTTTATCACCTTCCATTATTCATGCTGTTTACATCATGCACGGGACAGGCTTGGATTTCCCTCAGTGACTGAGCAGACTTCTGCTGCTGCTGCTGCTGCTACAGCATGCTGCCACTACCTCTTACGGTGTTGACTGTCTTTGTAAGGCAAAGGAAGAAAAGAATCAGTGGCTTTTGTGTTTAGTGAACACAGCTCGGGCGAAAATAAATAAATAAATAAATAAATAAATAAATACAGAAGCGACAATAAAACCGAGGTCACAGTCATGTCGCTTCAGGACGTTCAGGTTTTTTTTGGTGACTCACCAAGACTTCAACAGGAAATTTCAAGCACAACCCCCCCCCCCTCGATTATTCCACTCCTCTTTTCACGTTGCCACAGTTTATGTGGTATCCTCCACACCTGTGATCATTTGGACTTCCGCTGTTTCATCCTTTTGTGTTTCTCGTTTTTTGGGGGGAGCAGTGTGTGAGGAGGGGATGGGGGGTGTTGGATTTTCATGGCTGCCACATTTCAAAGGCTTCCAACTGACATCACAGCATTCAGATTTGGCAATTAAAGCCCCTTCACCCAGACGTGCGCAGACAACAGAGGAAACATCTGCATGCTCAATGCTTTAGGTGACAGTGGAATGCGGTGTCGGCCAATTGATGCACACAGAATGCCTTTTAATCATCTGAAAACATGAATTCTCACTTTCACCTTATTATCATAATGCCGGCTCATGCTAACTTTATGATTGGTTATAGACAGTAGTAAACTACAGTAAGAAGCAAAACAATGCCTGAACATTGTATTTCATTCTTAAACTACTTTTGCTAACATGTCGCATCCAGTCATACAATACGGAATGTTTAAACAAAAACCTTGCGAGAACAGCTATGATGTTAAAAATCAAAATCTCTTGAAATCTTTCTCTCTTCTTTTTTTTGAGATGGGTTTCCATAGCAGTTAGGTTAATGTGAAGTGGGTATGACAAAAGATAATTTGAAACGTTAATCAACCGTCTCTGGTATAACTAAACATGTTTTCATGACAAACACACCTCCTCATCTTCTCAGACATGCCTGCAGTTTAGCATTTTTGGTCATAAACATGTCAATTACAGCAAGTTCTAACATAGCATTTTTCTTGATTACAGACTGCCATTAAGTCTATAATGTGTCGTATTTCAAGGCAGGATGGGAATGGCAGGGGTGATGCATGTTTGCGCATTAATAAATGAGAAGATGAGATGTATGTTTTTTTATACATGGGCGTCGTATCATTAGCAGAGCGTCACTATGATGGATGAGGCGTCCATCTCACGTTTGCATCTTCTAAGAGTGATGAATGTCTTATCCTACAACGATCATGGGACTTCCCATGATGCCCCTCACGCCTCAGCCTCTTTCTGGTGACTCATTATCATTCAGTAGTGTTTACGCTGAGAAAATTGTGGTCAGTTATGCAGTTTTTAATCCCCTTTGCTTTTTGTTAGCTTAGCTCAACTAGCCTGTGAATGGCACTGTATACTAATGTAGAGCTAAAATTTCAAGCTCGAAATGCTGTCCACCATTAGGACCATTAAGGCTGTGTGTGGACGTTGTCATTCATATTTGTTTGTTGTTATACATGGCCCTGTATGCACATATTTACAGTTAGAGCCCTGTCATAGACAAGCAACATGAACAAGTACTGTACTTGTGTGGCTTGCATTGTTTTAATGACTTGTTTTGTTTATTATACTAAGACTATTTGTATATGATAGAGAGTTTGCTGTAAACACCCTTGCAGTTATTTGCTGTCATGATGCTACTGTCACCCACCTTACATGACCTCTCATTGTTTCTCTCTCTCTCTCTCTCTCTCTCTCTCTCTCTCTCTCTCTCTCTCTCTCTCTCTCTTGTTTGGACTGATAAATAGCCACTGATTAGGGCTCATTTGTTGAAAAACTTCACTGCAGTCTCATCATGTATTTATCATTTATTTATATATTTGTCTCTCTCTCTCTCTCTTTCTCTCTCTCTCTCTAAGCGTTTGCCACTGTCTTCTTGTCTGTGCCTGTAATTCTGGTTGGTGTAAGCATGACGTGGCACTGGGTGAGACACTCATTAAGACTAACTTAAAGAGGGGTGCACTGTGTGTGTGTGTGTGTGTGTGTGTGTGTGTGTGTGTGTGTGTGTGTGTGTGTGTGTGTGTGTGTGTGTGTGTGTGTGTGGGCTGCAAACCCCCTGGGGAGAGATAATCACCACTGTTATTAATGACACAGACAGCAGGGGCTTGGGAGGCACCACAGAAAGAAAGAGTAGAAGAAGAAGAAGAAGAAGAAGAAGAAGAGGAAGAAGAAGAAGAGAAAGCAAGCAAGCAAGAAAGAAAAAAAAAACAGCTGTACTCTATTTGTGGGACACAGCCTCTGCCAGCAGTGCAAACAAGCCACCAGATTACACTCCAAAGAATGTAAAGTCCTAAATCCGGAAAACGTGCATGTATTATGTAGGTTGGGAGGCAGATTATACTCCCCCCCACCACCCCCCAACCCCTTCGTTGCAGCCCCTCAGGCCATAGGAATGCTGTATCTCACAGACCCGCTACAGTTGTTTGATAATGCAGCATGAATGGGAGTTCAGCTGACAATGCTTACCCCCCCCCCCCCCCACACACACACACACACACACTGCATCTTAGATAACATTGTGAAGCTTTGTCTGATGCTAGCATGCGAGGGCATATGTTGATGCTCATTTGGCTTTATCCGTCGCTATACATTTCATAGAGCAAGACATGGGTATTATGCTTGCATATAGCTATCAATGCCAGCGCCACGTAGATTATCCTTGCTCAGCTTGACAGTTAAATCATCTTTATACTTTGTGATACTTAATACTGTACAACTCAAAAGTTTACTCCATTTAGCATTTTAGCATTTCATACCCCATTGCCAAATGAAATGAAAAGCTAATAGAACTTTGAGAATGAGTAGGTCAACATCTCAAAGGCGACTATATTGATCTGGAATTTGAGATTCATTTGACTCATGTCTCTCAGATGCCTGAATGTGCTTTTACATGTAGACTGCTTGCTTTTAAAGTCTCCTGGAATGGCTCCCCCATGCATAGCCTCGCAATTATTTTCCCTCTTTGCGCTGTTCAAACAGTCCGACTGGCCAACACACGAGGCCGGAGGGGGAAGCAAAGACAAAAGAGGCGCCATCTCTGAAGATTATCTGCCCCCTCTTTCAAAGCTCTCGCTTTTCCCCTCGCCAACTCATTAGTTTAATTAAGCAATTAGCCGATGAGGTGCCATGTTAACTGGCATCGACTCAAAGCCAGCGCGTTGTTGTGATACAACTCAGGGCACTACAGAGGGAGGCCCTATGAAACAGCTCCGTGGCATTGGCTGGTGCTGAGAAAAATGCTGTGTGGAACATTAACAACCGCAAGATCCTCTAGAGTACATACGACCCCCTCCACTTGAAATCGGAAGATCTGATGGAAGGGAATTGGACACAGATCAGTCATGCCTGATAAAAGACTTTACAAAAGTCTAGTAGGGTGTATTACATAGTTATTAATATGTTATAACCACAATGAATCAAACAGTGGAAATATTGCAGATATTTTTTATGTGCTGTAACTGATCTTTCTCTATTTTTAACCCAAACCATTCTAAAAGTTTAAGTTAATTTTCCTTGATTTCTTTCATTTTCCTTCCTGATCCTTTCGTACTTTATACATTGCTCTATACTTGACATCAGTCAGCATATTATCAAGTCTGAGTAGGCCTACTTCCAGACATCTTTTCCCATGCAGCGTTGTGGCATATGAGTGACAGCCTGTTACATTGGATTCACATTTGAAGCGGTACCTTCGATTAGGCCACACTGTCACTATCAGCAGTGCAGCTGGCTACTAGCCTGACATAGCCCGCCCATAATACGAATGTTCATCCGTAACTATGGTCTGGGAACAGTCTTCTGGTGCATGTTTACATCGGTAGAGAGTCTACCGGCCAATAAACGAAGCTGATTAGACAAGCTGTCCAATCGTTTCAAACCAGAACTGAATGCCCTCCCTCCCGCACTATAATCGCGTCAGGTTAAAGAACCTCCAGACCATGAATACGGATGAACAGCAGTATTATGGTCGGGCTATGTCAGGCTAGCTGGCTACACCTCATCCAACCGACTATGTTTTGTATCCTTTCTTCCTTTTGCTCCGCACTCTATGTATGTTCTGCTTCAGTTGCATTTCCAGTGTAGCTGGAGGGTGTGAGAGTGAGGGTGGCGATCCGCAGTGTGTTGCAGGGTGGGTGGGTGGTGATGGAGGGTGGGTGGGTGGGTGGTGGTGTGCAGGAAGTAGGAAGTAGGAGGAGGAGGATGGAGCTGGAGGTGATGAACGAGGGAGAGGAGGCAGTACCATGTCTGGGCTTTGAATGGTAATGATGACACTCATAAGGGGGGGAATAAAAAGTGCAGTTTCATGTCACAGCTCTGATTTATGAGTTCTGGAGCTCAGGTGGGGGAGAGGTAGAGAGAGAAAGAGAGAGAGAGAAAGAGAGATGGGGTGTGTGTGTGTGTGTGTGTGTGAGGGGGCTGTATCTTGCATACTTTAGGGACAGGGAAGGATGTATTATATGCACACACAGACACACACACACTTTCTCTTTCTGCCTTGCGCTCACACATAAAGAAGAAGCATAAAATTGTGGTGCTGTGTGTGTTTGTGTCACACAGACACACAGACACACACGCACACACACACACACACACACACACAACCATACTGCCACTGTGTATCATTGCTCAAATCTCACAGCATGCATTTACATTTAAATTCAAGAATCCCCTAGCCAGCCAAGTTTACTGCACCTGCAAATAAACTTTTATTAGACCCGACTCCTAGAAATATTAAAGTCATAACAAAGTAAAGACATTTTTGTAATCGCAATAATAACATTATGAGTCTCAATCTAAATGGGCAAAATGACAAGTGTGGACTCATGATATAGTAAGTATTCACAATGTTATTTTCTTTGCAAAATAGGGCATGATTACTCATGTGTGTATGGTTTGGAGGACCCATTTGATCGAATACAGAACCGAAAGAAACATCAATTGAATTTCTATACTGTAGCCTTTTAAAATTTGATTTATTTATCTATTTTTTCATTCATTTTCAGTGTATAGCACAACGTTGCTGCTGTCCTTGTTGTCGCATTTCTCTTGCCTTGCTCCCTAGAATGACAAGTGGGTTCTCATTGAAGTCACTGATGTCTGATTTGATCTCGTCACGTGTGACCACATTCAATCTATCGCTTTGTTACTGTTCAAGGTGCCCATCCAGTCTATGCAATGCTATGCAAAAAAAATAAAAATAAAAATAAATAAATAAATAATAACATAAAAAACACATACAAATAGACAATTCATATAACAAATATAAAGTTACCTTTCTTATTCACACCAGATCAAGAAAGCATGCCTTGGCAGGCACCTGAGTGAGTGTACAGTAGAAGGTTGCATCACAGTGGCGTACAGTACATGTTTGTTCTATGGATAAAAAATAGTAATAAAAAAAAAAAATCGTCATTTAACCTATTGTAAGATCTTATATGTATTTGTGGAAATGTGTGCTGTAATCACTGCTTGAAGTAGGCTTTGCAACAAATCATCTTAATTGCTATACAGTTGGTTGTAGCTCAAGGTTTTTTTCTTTTCCCTTAAGATATCCATGAAGGTGTTTTTCCTTTAACTGCAAAGGGATATCAAGTTTAATCTAAGTCAAAGGAAAGCAATTGCAGTAGAGAGGAGAGAAATAAAAGGAGAGACAATCTTTATTGGACATTCAGAAATAGCCTGCATACCCTAGGTAGCCATCTTTCTCGTCTCACTTGTAAAATATAGCAGCTCTCACAGTCTGATACCAAACACTCTTCTTTATCTGAATGGGGGTTGCACTTATGTGAATAAAATGCATTCACATTGCCTACAATATGGATTTTCAATAACTCCATACCTCACAAACGGTTTGTAAATTACACAAATGAAATGTATCCCCCAAACCTATGGATACACATCAGAATTTTATGTACGAGTCGAACGGTCATAGATCTCAATAGCTGCCGTTTTTATAATGAAAGCTTCCCATTTTACATTTACATGAAATAAGATTTATGGTTTCCATGTCTCTAACATATAAAAAGTATATCTATAATTCATTGGTTTTGCCACACATGCATATATAGTATAGTATCAGCATGCTTTAAACCTTCGGGTTGAATAATACAACCATATCAAGTGAACCATTTATCAAATTGGTTTGTGTGTTGGTAAATCCATGTTCTTGGAAACCCCATCCTTTTTGCTGTGATGTTGACAAACAACATAGCACCTCTCTTTCTATGCCATCACACTTATCCCTGAATTGCCTCACCTTGAGCTTGTCTTTGTATTCAACTGTGATGAAAAGGAAATAAGAAATGACTAGACGTGCGCACGCACACACACACACACACACACACACACACACACACACACACACACACACACACACACACATACGCATACACATAAACACAGAGATACACACAAGCACACACTTACACACAAACACACACACACACACTCATACACACACACCTGCTGTTGTAGTGTAAACCTGTGTTGAATGAGGGAAGGGAAAAATAAGAATTAACGCCAAAGAATGGGATTACAGGGCCCTGTGAGAGTAAGCATTCCCGTGGCCATCCCATTCTCCAGCCATCTGCTGTCAGTTTGTTTGGCATGTTTAAGCCGGCGTGCTCCTCCCGTGTGTTGTCCTCACGATTTGGGAAAGTCACTTTGTCTCCTATGGAACGTTGTATGTTGTGTTTGGGTGTGCAAAGGGATTGTGAGGTTAAGTGTATTTGTCAGTGTCGCTGTAGGTATTATCTTATTTATCCTACTGTCAGCGTCGCTGTTGTCATTGCATTTGTGTCAGAGGACTGAACAATACTAGTGCCTCCTGTAACGTCTTCACTGGTGCAGATATTTTCACATCTGGATTAGCCTAGAAATCTAGACGTACCCTAGTGGCAGCAAATAGATTCGCTCCGTCAGTACGTCTAGCATCGATCCATAGGGACTTAGTAAGCATTTGATTGGTCGGACACTGCTGGTGTTCACCAATCACAATGCATATAATTTATGTGTTTGTAGAGTAGTTGGGCGGGCTTTGCCAAAAATAGTGTTCTTTTGAATTGCCGTTTACATCTTGTTCATTGCTCTGATTGGTTGTAGCTCTATCCTTTTGCAATGCAGAGGTAGTTTGTAAGATAACCACCTTGATCCTTCCAAGGATTGAGTTTTATCTATATTGATGTTAGACTATACATTTTAATGTTATAGAATGGCTTGTCAGGCAACATCTGGATATATAAGTGATGCACTGTGGTTGTTCTGGTGGCTGTCCATGTCTGGTTTGAGATCAATAAAGCCAAATAAACGTTGCACTGTGGCTGTTCTTGTGGCTGTCGATGTCTGGTCTAAGATCTGTAAAGCCAAATCCAACTTATGACCTCACAGTCTCGCAGCCATTGGGAGAAACCCCTTGATTCTCCAATTTTATACTTACAAGGGAGGGACAACTTCAGACAGTTTCCAGAACAACTCAGTTTTGTAACTATAATGAAGACAGATGAAGGTTGTGGATTTAATTACGAAGAGCGCCTCTGTTAAGTTTCGTTATTACTTTTATGACGTTAACAGACTTTTAATAGACAGTGTTTTGGTGTGTGTCATTTCTACATAATTGAGGGTAGTGACCTGTCTGCTATTGTTTTTAGACCATTTTTGATAGACAGGCTTAAAATGTGCACACAATTTTTTTTCTTCTAATTATTATTAGTGTTGTTATTATTAGCATAGGTATGCTAAAGTTAATTTCAAAGCATTTTTATTAATCTTATGTGTATCATAGTTTTACAGAGAGAGGACACACCCACTGACAGCTGACGCTGTGTGTGTCTGTGTGTGTGTGTGTGTGTGTGTGTGTGTGTGTGTGTGTGTGTGTGTGTGTCTGTGTGTGCATCTGGCTTGGTCCATTTTACAGAACACATACCGGAATGTATTTTTTCACATGAATATGGTAATAGGCAGATTTGATTCGGGGGAACACCTGCCATAGGCATCTGTTTGCGGGCATCCGGGGTACGCTAACCAAAAATGTCACCTCGCAGGGGTTTACAGGGCTTAATTCGATCAAGGCAAATCAGCAGTGAAGAAATGTGCAGTGCTTTAGCATATGAAACTTAAACTGGGCAAAGAATTGCTAAGTCACCCGGAGAAACCCTGAAGTGATTTACTTTTTTCATTGATTATGCTGGTGCTAAACACACACACACACACACACACACACACACACACACACACACACACACACACACACACACACACACACACACACACACAAATAGGTCCCAAGGGCTTTTGCAACGTGCAAACTTGCTACTCCTGCGTAATTTGGGGTGAATGTTAGGGAGAAGGGTGGCATCTAATTTGTCAGCAAATCAAATTAAACTTGTTTGCCTGGCTTAGTGCGATAAGTCGTGTGGGTGGTTCCCAAACGTGGTGATTCTGCATCCCCTGTGAGCAGGCTAGCATCTTGCTCTGCATTAGCGCAACTGTCTCTCATTCTCTCTCTCTCATCTCACTCCTTTGCTATACCCATTGGGCTGTAGAAACAGATGCGTGAGACCCAGCTTTGGCCATGAATAAAATCAGAATCTGGTGTGAGCGAGCTTGCAGATGTTCAAATTGGCTATGTTACAGATTCGGCAAAGATCAAACTTACATTATTCCTCTTTGTGTGGTGTGACTCTTGAATTATTAAGCGCAGAGAGTTAGCCCCGCTCATTTATTTTAATTTGTCTGCTTATTGGATTTCTGATGCCTCTAAATAGGTCTTCATTTATTATGCATGAACTTGAGGGAAGATTTAATGTCAGACAAGTGTGTGTCTATGTGAGCGAGAGTGAGTTAGTGAGTCATTGAATGAGTATATATGTCTGAGTGTATTTGTTTGAGTGCATTTGTGTGTGTGTGTGTGTGTGTGTGTGTGTGTGTGTGTGTGTGTGTGTGTGTGTGTGTGTGTGTGTGTGTACAGGCATGTAGCCAGACTGATCAGTGAAAGTGAGGTGCTCCAGCAAAGGTTTCACACACCAACCCTTTTCAATGATCTCCCTGTGGGGCTCCACTGTGGTTGAACAATTAACAGAGGTGTGTTTATGTGCCGTCACCACGCTGGGAAAGAGCATGTCGATTTCAGCATTTACCACCCGCTGCCACCATGCACACACACACACACACACACACACACACACACACACACACACACACACACACACACACACACACACACACACACACACACACACACACACACACACACACACACTGTACTAGCATACGCGTGCACACACACACACACACACACACACACACACACACACACACACACACACACACACACTTCACACTTCATACCTGGTGGTGTTTCCTCCCCTATCAGGTTAAGGCAGCAGAAGTCGCTGCTGTTATCTTTGCGATGCAGGTCTGTGAAGGCCCTCCAGTGTTCTCCATCTTTCTCCTTCTCACTGAGGCAGCTGCTGTAGTAGAGTGGAGTTTTTTGACGTATGGGAGTTCACAGGAGGTGCAGACGCTCCTGTCATTGCCGCATCTCTCAAGCTCTTGAGTTCTGAATGTGGCTTACTTTGTTGTTTCTTTTGAATTGTGATTGGGTAAGCTACCTGTCACACAGTGCTCAAGGGGTGGATCCACTTCCAGGATGGAGCTTTATTGGCTCCCCATCTTTTGTTTCTCATAGAGATGAGCTATTGCAGTTTTTGCCAAGCATTTTCACACCTGTCTCCATACAATGTCCACCTTTTCAAAACTATTCATACAGTGTGTTTCATTAGCACACATCTAAGCACCTGCGTTAAGTAACATTTGAACGCACTATAGCCACCAAATGTCTTTATATTTCCCATTACTAATGCTGCAATAACTGTAGCACGTCTTGTCGCTCAGCAACACATCAATGATGATCAATATGTACTTAACACAAAAACAGAGACAACTTAAAGCCAAACACATAAAAGATAGCTTTTCTCACACAGTTTGATAGCCTACCTTATGCACAGTATATATTACATATAAGAATATATTGAATATTGCAATACCAGTCTATCCAAGTGACATTTTTATGAATTGGTCAATAGTAAAGGGCTCATAAGATAAAAATGACATGTTTAGTATTATTTACAGGTTTTATTGATTACTTTGAAGCAGTCCACTCAAACTACACATTTTACACATAACTTAACGAACAGGCCTACTGTACAGTTACTGTAACAGTGCTCAAAATGACATATTCTGTTTGCAAGGGCTGTAACCATGCCAAAACAATACGCAACAAAAGCTAATTTTTAACTTCTGTAGAAGTCTAGGTATCTGTGTGTAGATTTATATGCTCTCCAAGAAGTGTCTTCTATTCTGCTGAGATAGGATTGATAAAGATTGGGTTGATCCCAGAGAGAGAGAGAGAGAGAGAGAGAGAGAGAGAGAGAGAGAGAGAGAGAGAGAGAAATATTGTACAGAAAAGTGTACAAATATAAAAAAGTATAGGAAATAGCCACTACTGATTGCTAATTGAATAGTTGTGTGAAGGAGTGTCAAACATGTGCTTCAGTGATTTCATACTAACAGGTAGATTCTAATAGCTTTGAACAGATGCTTTCTGTTTGGTTACTATAGATAAAACAGTGGAGTTTGGATTGCTTGAATGACATCAAGTTCAAGTTTATTTATATAGCACATTTTCATACATAGCTGTCATTCAATGCGCTCAAAAGGATAAAGTAGAAAAGTAAGAACAATTAACTAATTGATTGACAAACAAATGATAATAGTGATAATACAAATAAAATAAGAGTAGAGAAAAAATAATAAAAAACATTAAGTAAGGTCATGAAGAAAAAGTCATAAAAATATGTACATATAAACAAAAACTTGACAAAAGAACCAGTAACTCTTCACTATGAAGTCAAATGAATCAAAATAAATATGTTTTTCTAACTGTTTTGCAAAATAATGGGGAAAATAGGCTTAACACATTCGCAAGAGATGCCTTCTGCTCTGCTGAGATAGTGATGATGAAGACCGGGTGGATCCCAGTTTTTGAATGTGAAATGTTTAGGACTGCAATACAGTAAATAGAGAAAATGTGTAAATTAAGTTGAATATACATTTTTTGAATATATTGTATATCATTTCTTTTAGATTCAGTCAAGGTTTGTACATCATTTTCCTGGAGGTGAAGATTGAGAAGTATCTGTATTTTGGATGAAGTGGCGATTGAATGAATTTTGGTTGTTTTGAAAGTGTGAAGAGTTTTGGGGAAAAAAGTGTGTGAGAACTGAGAACTAAAATCATTGGCAAAAACAGTAATAGGGTGTTTCTTCGACTAGTAGTCCGAGCATGCCTGCTCAATGATCAATGTTGTGGGCTACTAAGAAGCCAAAATACCACCAAGTGGGAAACCAAAAATTGGGGGGAAAAATGAGCAGGATGACATCCTGTGAAACTCAGATGTTTCATGGCTATTGATTATCGTGGTTGTTGTTTTTATCCTTTGTTTGGCACGCAGACAAAATAATGCAGCTTTTCTTTCCCAACGAGGCCACAGTGTCCTAGTCCACTTTAAGGAGGGAGAGAGAGAGAGAGAGAGAGAGAGAGAGAGAGAGAGAGAGAGAGAGAGAGAGAGAGAGAGAGAGAGAGAGAGAATGCTGGCATGGGAAAGTACTCCTATATATCCCTCATAGTGGGGAGAACTATTTCAAGCAGCCTGAAGTTGCTCTGGCACAGATGGCACGTCTTCTTCTCAAGGTTAACTCTGTGCGGAGGTGACCAATCGATTTTGGGTCTCTGGTTACACTTTTCAGTGGGAGTTGGAGTAACCTCAGCTTTCGCTGGTACCCACAGTGCTTTGTGTACAATTCTGTACTAAAGAACCTCTCTGGAACAAAAAATACCCTGACTGTGTTTCCTCTTAGCAAACATTGAGAATTTTTTTTTTTTTTACACACACACACACACACACACACACACACACACACACACACACACACACACACACACACACACACACACAGTGTTTGTGCTTTAGCTCTAGCAAGGACAATTTTTAGTTGAAATCTACAATGGCCTTGGCTGATGGATTATTGTCAACGGAGGCAATAATCCATCAGAGTGAAAGCTAGATGGCTTCAATTCAATAAGCAATACAGCCCAAGGGAATTAACCGATCACTCTATCTCTACCTGTTATGTGTTTTAACTGTGATGCATGAATAAATACAGTATCATCATCAAGTAAAGGAACATCCATTGGGCATCAAAAAAACCTCTTCAGTTTTTATACTACTTCCTTTGCTAATGGTGATTATCACTAGCTGCCATTTCGATTTATGTTTATCAAAACAATGACAATTTAATTGCAAAACCAACACAAAATGATCATAGATATCTGTGCCTCTTCTTGAACCAGTATTTCTGTTGGACAACAGTATAGAATATGTGATGCTGATGAATGCATTTAGTGATGTGTTTTAGTCAGTACAGCAGATCTGTACATCAGTACGATGTAACTCATGGTGCAAAAATAACAGCCATCAAGACAGCAATGTAATAAGCAGGTTAAACTCAGCTAAAAAAATCATTATTTCTCTCTTGCCACTGATGTATGCTGTCCACCTTTCCAAGGATTAGTTTTGAATAATGATCTGTTGATCCTGTCGGGTAATCACACAGTGAGCTCAATCACAGATACCCACAGTATTCCTCAACCGTTTAAAACGAAGTTTATTCTCAGAACAGTCTTGAGGTTCTTGCTTGATTTTCTTCTGTAATTGCCATTTAACATTTTGCTTTAAACAGAGTTGTTTCAAGTTACAAAGAAAGAGGTGCAATTAAGACGCACCTTTTTAATACTCGCTTTATTGAAAATTACAAGTAATGAAACTCTATCTTCTCATTTGCGCTACACATACACAATTTACATTGAACAACCACAAGGTAATTGACTTGAGATATATTATGAAAGTAATCTATGGAAACATGTTCTCGCCGGAGACATGGCTCTCTCTAGTATGTAATTACCTTCAAGTATGCGATTGTAATTCACCAACTATTCAATTAAAGAACTTGAGAAGGTATCCAGCTTCTCACAGACGCTCCCTGAGGCCCTTCAGCTAATCATTCTCCAAAGATACCACAGGTTCCCTGTGATGAAATAAGCCTCCATTTTGAAAAAGAAAGAGAGAAAAATCCTTACCTATCTACTATTTATACTCCTGAGAGAAGAATCCATAGATGACACTTGTATTCTGTGTTGACTAAGAATACCACAGCTTCCTTATGATCAAATAAGCCTTCATTTTGAAAGAGAGAGAGAGAGAGAGAGAGAGAGAGACAGAGAGAGAGAGAGAGAGAGAGAGAGAGAGAGAGAGAGAGAGAGAGAGAGAGAGAGAGAGAAATCCTTGCCTATCTACAGTGTATATACTCCCGAGAGAGGAATCCATAGATGACACTTGTATTATGTTGACTAAGTGCTTACGTGGAGGTGGAAAGATTAGAGAGAAAAAAAAATGTTTTGTAGCCGGATGAAAAGCGGGAATGACTTACCAGGGCCCCAAGTGGGAGAAGGGGGGAAGACCCTTGGAGAGCCTGGAACTGTATTCCAGGGGGCGAGTGGGGCCCATGGCCATGATTGCTTGTGCATAGGGCCCAGAATGTGTTGCTCCGCCCCTGTCTGTGTATATGTATAACAGAGAGACGGGATGACAGACAAATGACCCTCTGCAGTGCTTCTTGTACGGGAATAGGGCCTAACGGAGTGCTATTAAAGCTTTTGTTTGAGATCATAACAAACACCACATTTCATTCCTTTAATTTCCATTCAGCTAGCAGCGGGGCGCCGGAGATGTCTATCGGCGCCGAAAAATGACACTCGCTTACTGATTGATTGAGTGAAATATGAGAATAAATCCCCAGCATTGACTTTGTCCCAACGTGAGTGGCCGAGGTATCCGTCAGGGGGATTCGAGCTGCCTTGTCACCCCACTTTGAGGGATGTGACTGGAGAGGGCGAGATTTATCTCCAGAGAGTCCATTACGGGGGACCGTAAGAGAGAGTCAGAGAGCTTTTACCACGACAGGAGGGCGGCATCCGACAACGGCGGTGGATTCGATAAAGCACCCACCCCCACCCCCCCCTTCCCACCCCATCCCTCTGGAGTTCTGTAGAGACCATAGGCTGGGTCATGGCGCTAAAACCCCATCAGCTGGTGGGTTGGGCATGTATGGGCTGCTGGATTATGCTACATGCAGTGCAGCCACCCAGAATAAAGCCAGGCAGGTTGAAAGAGACTTGGAGGTCACTGCTGCTTGCCTGAGCACACATCTTATTATTTTGGTAAACAAGCAAGTCAAATACAGAGAGAGAGAGAGAGAGAGAGAGAGAGAGAGAGAGAGAGAGAGAGAGAGAGAGGGACGGACGGACGGACGGACGGACAGACAGAGAGAGAGAGTGAGAGAGAGAGAGTAACAGAAGGAGATTTCTCTACAGTTGGCACCTGTTTAATTGTTAAAAGAACACATAAACAGACAGGGATTCAGTATCTGCTAACTGTCATAGTGTAAAAACAAAAACCTATCAGCAAAAGAGAAGAGAGAGAGAGAATTGAATTTTAAAACAACACTTTAATGAACTAAAAGTTCACGATACACAGGAAATCTTCCAACACACAATACAATTGACAGACTGATACAAAACAAGAGAGAGAGAGAGAGAGAGAGA
>JAODXP020000019.1:15493447-15495947 GCA_027497455.2 Sardinella longiceps
TCTGATGTATGATGAAATGTAGCAGAAATCTTCGCCTGGTGTGGTGGAGGAGATGAAACACCGTAAAGATTTTCCAGCAGACGTACGTCGTCCATGGATCCAGCAGCAGCCCCACGGGTGATGGCGTGGAGCGCTTCCTCTGATCGCCATAGTTGTTACCATAGTTGTTAGCATGTTCTCAGGGCATTGTGGTATTTAGAGTAAGAGAACAACATTGATCACCACCATAGTTACAACAACCCCGGGTTAGTTACTGCAAGGACTACTGCTGGATTTAAAACAGTTGTATATATAAATGCAATGGTTTAAAGGAGAAATATAATATGAATCAATCCATAACTATTCTGCTTGAGTGCAGTCTGGAGAAAAAAGGAATGAACAAAATAAACCAAATGGCAAACTAACGCCCAATGATGTCCGTAATGGATATATCACCGACATGGCCAGTATTGCTTTAACAAATCCCTAAGTCAAAAGATGAAGAAATGCATACTTCTGCATACCGCTGGACTGCACTTTTAATGGGGGGGAATTCAAGGACGAGAGCCTATGCTTCATTCCCGGAGCTGAAGATTTTAGCAAAAAAAAGCACTTGCTTTGTGTGCCTTAATAGTTTCTTTTGGTTTCAAAAAATGTGCAGCTTGAGTTTAATTAAAAGGCCTTTTAAAGCAAGTGCGCGGTCGGTCCGTCGTTGGGTCCAGCGGTGGTAGAAAAGAGCAGCGCATTGTGATGCTAAGAAGAGGCATGGTATGTGGTCCGGTCTGATTGGAGCCCTCTCGGCTTAAGTGTGGTGGCTTTGTTCGTCCTGTGGCATTGCGGGGCCAGACTAAATGCCAACTGCGGGGGGAGAGGAAGGGATCAAAGAGGGTCACTTATCAGAGTAGGGGGGTAAAAAACGAGAAGTTGTAATGCCTCCTCCCCCCCACTGTGTGTGTGTGTGTGTGTGTGTGTGTGTGTGTGCGTGTGTGTGTGCGTGTATGTGTGTATAATATGTGTGTGAGAGAGAGTGAGTGAGTTTGAGATTGTGTGTGTGTGTGTGTGTGTGTGTGTGTGTGTGTGTGTGCGTGCGCGCACGCTTTTGTGTGTCTCTGAGGACAAAATGACTTTGCCACACCTCATCTCTTTTCTAACAAGGCACCGCAGAAATTGTTGCGTGGGCATTTTGAAAGGCTTTTTTGTTATCCCTCTCCTCCCCCTTTCTCTCTCTCTCTCTCTCTGTCTCTTTCTCTCCCCCCTTTTTCTCTCGCTCTCTCCCGTTTTTCTCTCTAGTCTTTATTTTTTTTTTCAGCCCATGGTGCTCATTTCAGAGTTTGCCTTTATTTAAGCTCTAACTGATGAGAATGGAAGGTGTGTGTGTGTGTGTGTGTGTGTGTGTGTGTGTGTGTGTGTGTGTGTGTGTGTGTGTGTGTGTGTGTGACACTCAGACAGAGGCCTCATTCCAGGAGGGCCACATTGAAAGATAGACACACACTCACTGGTGGTAGTGGCAGTGCCAATGAGCTAGCCACGTTTATCAGCTTGACTGGGGGAAAATGATTGGGGAATGGGGTTGGAGTCAGCAGCTCCGCTCAGCTCAGCTCAGCTCGGCTACTTACTTACTGCTACAGCTGCTGCAGGTGGTGGAGCTAGAGATGGAGAGAGTGGGAGTGGTGGGGAAGAGCCATGGTAATCTGTAACCAAGACAATTACTCAGCCGGATTACCCCCCTACACACACACACACACACACACACACACACACACACACACACACACACACACACACACACACACACACACACACACACACGCCACGCACCCATCATTGGGCGTTATCTGCAAACAAGCTGCATGATTGATTACAGAATGATTGAAATGAGTTAAGTAAATTTGCTCCTGCACCAGTGGGGCTGGTTGTTTGTCATGCGGCCCATCAGGAAAAAGGACGCAGAAGATTGAGACATGCAGTCACACAGTGCCATGCAGTTGCTATGGCCCACGGAAGATATTGCATTCGCCCTGGCCTAGGCTTTCCTACAAGGCCTATAAACATCAGTGAAATAAACCCTCAGTTGGACGATGTAATATCCACAATTTGTTTTTTCCAGTTAGTTTTTTATAGTATAGTTTTCCAATTTTAGTTTTAGTTGAGTTTTTCCATTATGTCATCTCTCAAATTACCTCTCTCTGGCCTTGCTGAAGTGCAGTGGAAAGCTGTGTTTACGCGTCCTGTTGTGGACCTTAGATTTGCTCAGTAAATGGTTGACTACTATAGCCAGAGTCCTTTTTGTTACTGTAGTTTTCATACCTCTTAATGCCAAGTAAGCATCATCCAAGTTTTTATGCTGAGCTGTAGCCTTGAGAATGCTGAGGTTCAATATATTTAATTTATTTTGTTCAGCACTGTAAATTCAACAGTATTAAACTGTTGTTTGTTAAACATTGTTTCAGATGTGTGTATATAACTCTCTGTATGCCTGGTTATCCAAATTTGTGACTTGTAAAATGACAGTCTGTTTAAA
>JAODXP020000019.1:15508447-15510947 GCA_027497455.2 Sardinella longiceps
CAAACGTGAAACAGAACGCGGCCTTAACCAATCAGCTGATCTGTAACAGTTAACAGAATGCCTCTTTTCTGTGGACGGTATTAGCCATCTTAATCATTAAATTTACCGTTAAAGCAGTGATAAACACGGTTGCATGTTAATAATATCTACAGTAGGTAGCCTTGTAATAAGCAGGATAACGTTTGGTGAGGCGGTCATTATCATGTCATATCTCCCTTCAGAGTAATGCCACATCCCTCCTCTGTGGAGGGCCACCAAATGACCCCCTCTACTAAGCCAAGGGTAGTGTATACAAGTCACAGTTACTGAAAGCGAATCTTTTCCTATCCATGGTCACACTGGCCATGAGTGCCCGGAACAGCCTGCTCTCAGATTTGAGAGTGTTGACAACTTGAGGAGGAGTTGATTGACATCACCACTTTTATTGCTGTCTTTTGAACTACTGAAAAACAACAAAAGTCAAGAATAGCCTACCCACCACACGACCATGGTCATATCTTCCATGGACGTTTTTATTTTCAATTAAGAGGAGATGAATGAAAAAGGAAATGAAGACAGGATCTTCATTTTTGCATGACGCAGGACAAAGGGTAAAATTGCTGTGCAGTACAACGACAACGAGTGTTGAAAGGCAATAGGAGTTCAAAGAAAGCATATAGCCGGAATGATTCAGAAAATAGACCTTGATGAGTGCTCTATTATAGTATAAATTGATGTATGATGAAAAATGTCACCGTGTCACGCGCTGTGCCTGTACTACCTATAGTCACTACTATTGAATAGCACAGGTAAGAATATGAAACTGCTTTCACCCCTGAATAAATGGCTTGGCATAAATATTCGCTAATTAATCTACTGTATGTTTACTAAACATTCTTTAGTCTGTTTGCTCCTCTCTCTCACTTTTTCTTCCGCCAAACAAATGTTGAAGCACATTACACTAGACGACCTTTAACTGGGCCTACATGTGGATACACACACACACACACACACACACACACACACACACACACACACACACACACACACACACACACACACACACACACAAATACACAAACAGAAGCAGCTTCCATTCTCACCCTGCTGCTCACGGCCATCCCTTTGTGTAGTAGATCAGTAGACTAAATTCTCTGTGTCACCAAGGTCCACAACAAGTGATGGCTTATTTTCCTCTGGAGGATGTGACTTTCTGGCTGATACCTTGAGAAAAACAGGAGGGAAAAAAACAAACAAGAACAAATAGGGTTGAGAGAGAGAGAGAGAGAGAGAGAGAGAGAGAGAGAGAGAGAGAGAGAGAGAGAGAGAGAGAGAGAGTCCTGAGAATTCAATCAAAGGCTGTAGGCATAGAAGTGATCAAGGACAATCATTCACAACTGCAGTGGTGCATGTCGTCATCAAAATAGCTTTCCTTCCTTTTCTTGGGTGTGTTTTTTTTTACTAGTATCTCAAATGAACAAATGATGGCTACTTTTGTGTGTGTTTTATCTAGAGGCTAACTCATAATGAAGTGGACAGGCAGTGTTTGTTTCCATCATGAAATGTCTTTGGACAAAAAAATGTATCTTTTCTGAGAAGCGCTATTTTTCAATGTTGTTTTTTTTTTTTCTTCCATGAAGCAAAAATCCCCTGTGCCATTTTGAGGAGCACTTGTTTTGATTTAACATCATTTCCTCTGTTCTTTCTCTGATGGAAAATTAATCAACTCTGAGCATGGAATTTCAAAGGACTGTGTTTAGAGGGGTGGGGGTAAACGTTTAGTGAGATACAATGAGATCAGATGCGAGAGATGCAAGCTAAATCAGTGTGAGTTTTTTTGTGTGTGTGTGTGTTCTCCTGTTCAATCTACTCTGTGATTGTGTTGCTCCAACATGTGTTCATTGAATTATGAATAAACAAAAGCTCTGACCGAGTTCCATTTTGTCATTGCTTTCAACTAGAAGCATATTGTAGAGGCGAGCATCAGTCCCAAGTCTGGCCTTTCATTCTTCTGAGGGCTCCACCATCTGCCAGCAAGATTCCATGATGCAGGCCTCTTTCAACTCACTCCCCCATCAGCTTTCCTCTCCTCTCTGTGGCTCTCTCTGTCTCTCTCTCTCAGCCTCTCCACACACACGCACGCACACACACACACACACACACACACACAGAGTCATGCACGTGCACAGACTGTCTCTCTCACACACACACACTCACAAAGACGTTATACACACACATACTCAAGGTACACACACTCTCTCTCTCTCTCTCTCTCTCTCTCTCTCTCTCTCTCTCTCTCTCTCTCTCTCTCTCTCTCTCTTTCTCTCTATGCCCCCACCCAACCTGCTCCCTGCTTACCTCACAAACAAACATGCACAAATCCATGCAATTTTCACCCCCCCCCCCCCACACACACACACCCTTACTCAATCCCCTCGCCGTGTCTCGTGCAAATCTGTCAACGTGTTTTATTAACATGAAGCATTTCATCAGACCCTCTGGGCTGAAGCCTGAGACATAT
>JAODXP020000019.1:15518447-15520947 GCA_027497455.2 Sardinella longiceps
GTGTGTGTGTGTGTGTGTGTGTGAGAGAGAGAGAGAGAGTGAGTGTGTGTATGTGTGTGTGTGTGTGTGTGTGTGTGAGAGAGAGAGAGAGAGAGAGAGAGAGAGAGAGAGAGAGAGAGAGAGTGAGTGTGTGTGTGTGTGTGTGTGAGAGAGAGAGAGAGAAAGAGAGAGAGTGTTGTGTGTGTGTGTGTGTGTGTGTGTGTGTGTGTGTGTGTGTGTGCGTGTGCGTGCGTGTGTGTGTGTCTGTTGATGTGCGAGGCATATGTGAATATGCGTGTGTCGTGTGTCAGTGCTAATTCAAACTAGCATCATCCTGTTTGATACCAAGAGAGAGGACACTAACGCGTGTTAACAGCTGTGGCGGTGCTGCCGGCGCTTTTTAGCGCTAATCAGGCTGGCTAATATTCGGCTGCTAATCTGCGGGGAAGGTGTGCTGTCGGTTCAAAGTCATATGACCCATACCATTGCTGTACACCCATATGGGCTGAGGCTTGTCTGGGAGAAAGCAGGCTTGAAGCAGTCAGGCAGTTGTGTTGTATAGAAAAAAAAATGTACAGCCTTTTCAATACACACAGACTAAGTTTGACGGTTTGGTCTTCTATCTCTGTGTTATGCAATGCCTGTGTGCTGTAGTGTGTGTGTGTGTGTGTGTGTGTGTGTGTGTGTGTGTGTGTGTGTGTGTGTGTGTGTGTGTGTGTGGGATTGTATCACTCACTACAAATTCAAGTCCACATGGGCATTCCCTTTCATTAGGGAAGAACAGTAAATCTATTTTTCTAAGAACTATCATTACTTATGGGATCTTGGGACCAGACTTAGTCATAGCAAAATTGATATAGTCATGTAGGCTACACTCCAAGCAAAAATGGAAGATGTGAAAAAAATTCTGATTTTTAGCCTTCCATTTTAAGGCAGCAATAATCAAGGAGACCCAAACAATCATTTGCACTATTGATTTATCTGTCAGTTATTTCCTCAATGAATCAATTTCATCATTTGCCAATTTAGTTTGTCAATAAAATGTCAGGGATTAATGGTGGTAAAATGTCAAATCAGTATTGTCCCAAGATTGTCCTCAAATGCTGTCCAATTTAATGACACAGAAGAATTTAAATATTTGAAATATTCAAGTTATGGAAGCTGCAATATGAGAATTTGGTTTATTTACTTGGTTTCAATGACACAAACTGTCACAAACAGATTGCAAAAAAATAGTTGATGATTAATTTTAATTGTCCCACACTCTTCATTTATTGAAATTAATTTTTACAGCCCAAGCCATTTTTCTTTTGTCGTTTGCCTCTGTATGCAAACCATTTAAGTAATACTAAACTCTCTCCATGTTGCGTTTGGAGTCAGATTTGATGGGTTCTGTTGTGTGCGTTTTGGCATATGGGTTCATTGAAGGCCATGTTGTCAGTACCAAACAAATCCCTTTTGGCTTGAGACAGTGTGGCAGACTGCACGGCAGGGACTCGTTTTAAAACTACTGAATTTTGGATGAACCCCAAATGGAGGAGAAATAATCATATTTGCACTTGGTTCCAAAGTTGTAATTAAACAGATGAGAGAGGGCATTGATCATCTCTTGGTTTGGCTGTTGGACCCCTACAGTACTTTGGAATGAGAGGAGAAAAAAAATTAATCTGGTTCTCACAATGTTGTTAAATCGGTGTCTTGTTTCTGGAATGAGTTGTACTAGGGACTTACTTAACCTTTCCTGCCCTCTGGACTCGTCCTCTCTCCTCTCTCCATCCCTCCATTCTCCGGCCTGTCTCTGTGCATCCGTCACTGTCTTTGTCTCCCTGTGTCTGACCTCTCTCGTTCCATCTTGCTGTGTCTCCACTCCACTCAGCCCTGTCTCTACTTAGTTCTGTTCTCTCTCTCTCTCTCTCTCTCTCTCTCTCTCTCTCTCTCTCTCTCTCTCTCTCTCTCTCTCTCTCTCTCTCTCTCTCTATCTCTCTCTCTGCCTTGTCTCATTCATCTTCTTCTTTACCTCTCTCACTTTTATCCTGTCGACCTCTGTTCTCTGTTCTACCTTTCTTCTCTCCCCCCCCTCTCTCTCTCTCTCTCTCTCTCTCTCTGCAATCTGTTTTCTCCTTCAATTCCTTCCTCTATCCCTCTTCCTCCCTCTCTTCCTCTTTCTCTCTCTTTCTCTATAGCTTTTCTCTGGATAATTGTCTGTCTCAGTATTTTTATCTTCGAAGACGTAATACTTAATGTAATAATGGGATGTAGGAATTGTTTTAATAAGAGTATTAATCGTCCACCTCTCTCCTTCCTTCTCTCTTTCCCTCTCTCTTTCTCTTTTTCCTCTCTCCTTTTCTTTCTTTCTCCTGTGCAGCCTGTGAGCTGATGAACCGGGGGATCCTGGCCCTGGTCAGCTCCATCGGCTGCATGTCGGCAGGCTCGCTGCAGTCTCTGGCCGACGCCATGCACATCCCGCACCTGTTCATCCAGCGGGCGCCAGCGGGCACGCCACGCTCCAGCTGCCCGGCCA
>JAODXP020000019.1:15523447-15528447 GCA_027497455.2 Sardinella longiceps
TTTTTTCATTAATTATGAATAATTATTTTAATTTATTATAATCTATCCACACTGGTGGAAATAGCACCACAGTGACATTTGTTGTTGTTGTCCTGGATACAAGACCATTCCCAATAAAGCCATTTATAAATTGAGCGTATTAATCGCTAACTGAGAAGTGCGGCTAATTTGACAGAGGCGCTCCTAAGGGTGCACTGCATCCTTTCCATAATGCTGACGATGCTGCACCTCCCCCGGGAATGCCGTATGGAAAGGCTCCTGCTTGCTAGTGACCCTGACTGCTAGTCTGTGTGGAAGCATGTGTGTGTGTGTGTGTGTGTGTGTGTGTGTGTGTGTGTGTGTGTGTGTGTGTGTGTGTGTGTGTGTGAGGGATTGGGAGGAGGGAGAGAGTGTGTGTGTGTGTGGTGCATGACTCCAGGCTTTCTGGACTATGAGTGTGACAGTGGCAGAAGCAGAGCAAAGTAATACAATGTTAAGGCACCCGGACAGCAGAGAGCAGAGGAGAAAGGGAAGGGGAGAGGGGAGGGGAGGAGGGGAGGGGAGGGGAGGGGAGGGCCAGAGGGAGGATTGGATGGGTGGGGGTGGGGGGGGGGGGGGTAGGGGGTGGGAGGTCGGGTGGGGGTGGTTTGCTCTCTCTTCTTACCTGGAGTCATGGTTTTCCTTGAAAGTCCACTCATGAAAATGCAGCCTTGGCGGCATTCAACTTTGCAATGAGGGAGAGAGTTAGTGCCCTCAGAGAGAGAAGGAGGAGTGAGTGGGGCGGAGGGAGGGAGGGAGGGAGTAAGAGAGAGAGAGAGAATGGGAAAGAGAGAGAGAGAGAGATTCATTCTACTATGCTTAGAAATTATTATGGCCAAAGAAAATGGCTCTGTCTGGAGGCCAGGACTTTCATTCACTCTCTCTCACACTCACTCTCACACAAAGATACACACACACACACAAACACACACTCACACACACACACACACACACACACACACACACACACACACACACACACACACTCTCTCTCTCTCTCTCTCTCTCTCTCTCTCTCTCTCTCTCTCTATCTCTCTCTCCCTCTCACACACACACACACACACACACACACACACACACACACACACACACACACACACACACACACACACACACACACACAGTGACCCTCAGTTCACTCACACAAATAAAGACACCCATATTCACCGAAGCACATCACTTCCCTGTGGTGGTGGACGCACAGACTTTGAATGGCGCTGTCCGAGGTGCTGAACAGGGTCAGCCATGTATTCTAAAGAGCCGCCCCAGCGAGTCAGTCTCAAGTCTCAACAACAACAACACCCAACGGTGTGGGAATAACCTCACTCCAAACAAGGAGAACTAGGAGACCAAAAAAAAAGAGAAAAAATAGGAGCTCTGTGAGACCTCAAACACGTAGCTCATCAGCAGGGGAGACAGAGTCGGCCTGTTCTCTGCTACAGCGCTGCTTGTTTGCTTTTAGCCTGTTGAGGATTGATTGCAAAACTACTACTCCCGAGCGCTCTCTCTCTCTCTCTCTCTCTCTCTCTCTCTCTCTCTCTCTCTCTCTCTCTCTCTCTCTCTCCACCCTCATACACACACACACACACACACACACACACACACACACACACACACACACACACACACACACACACACACACACACACACACACACACACTTCTTCCTTCTTCTCATCTCTTTAAGTCCTGGCTCTCTGTCTAAGGTGCCCCAGGCCTTTTCAAACACCTTGAGAGAATGTGTGTATTTTAATGGAATAACTAAGCGAAAGTGAAATGGATGTGAGCGGAATTCTCTCCACACACACACCAAAATAATATTGGTCATTATTTTTCAAAACATTGCTGCGCAGCGTTGTGTTATGTTGTATTGTTCTATTTACTATGCTTGGATAATTAGCTGCTAAATTAGCTCCCTTTTATTATTACACAGCTGAGCTCCTGTGAGTTGTTGTCCCGGGTTAATTTGTTCCATTTTTTTTTTTTTTTTTTTTTGTCAGGCTTGTCGTCGACTTTTTCACTTGGTGGCACTGTATGACATTGGCTAATATGTTTTGTTGCGTCTATGTCACCAACATGAACAATTCTGGTTCCATTGTGTACCACAGATTTCGGAGGAATTTGGAAGAGAGAAAAAATAACAATAGTTTGTACTAGGTCCTCAAAATGGAGAGTTACCCTGTACCCTTAGTGCCAATTTGGCCCAGTGGTAGAGCGTCCGCCTCTCAATCGGGAGATCGACTCGTGGTCTGGTCATGCCAAGGACCATCATAAAAACGCCACCTACTGCTCCTAGCCTGCCAATTGGATATCTAAATGGAGGTAGTTAATGGAGGTAGTGGTTTGTAAAGTTAACACATGGGATTACCAGAGGACTAACCTCCTCACTGTAGTCATATTGCCCTGTTCAGCCATGAGGCCCAGGATTAGGGAAACAGAGATTGCCACCGCTTGATGCTCCACACATGGAGCGGGGTGGATTTAACTTCAACTTAACTTAGTACTCTTATAACCTTAGTACCCTGTACCCTTACAGCAGTGTTTCTCAAACTTTTTTCAGACTGGGGACCACTTTGCCCAAAAATGTTTATTTTTAGGGACCACCTGCCCTCTCTAAGTCACATGCTGCTACCTTATTACCCTTTTACCAAATCAGTAGTCAAATACTGCTACCTTTTACCCTTTTACCAAGGCATTTCTAAATAGGCATTTATAGCTACTTCAAAATCAGACAGCCTTAAGTCTTTATGTAATATAAATTACAGACCTGTTTAATAGTATTCAGTGAACAACATCTTTGGCCCTCAAATAATGTTAGAGGGAAACATGGAATAAATTCAAATATTCTATTGAAAATCCCTTATAGACCACTTCAGTTTGCTTGCAGACCACCAGTGGTCCCCGGACCACATTTGGAGAACCGCTGCCTTAGAGTAGCCTACCCTGATGCTGTAGCAAAACGCAACATTGAGCTACGCTCAGACTTTGAATGGCGCTGTCCGAGGTGCTGAACAGGGTCAGCCATGTATTCTAAAGAGCCGCCCCAGCGAGTCAGTCTCAAGTCTCAACAACAACAACACCCAACGGTGTGGGAATAACCTACGGTTACAGCTACGCTTGTCTGTGGCTATCTCACCTCAGCGCTCTCCTTCACTCATCTCCTGTCATCTTTTTTTTTTCTTTCGACACCATCTAATTAGGAGTATAAAGCCCACACTGATCCCTTAAAAAAGATAAGCCAGGCCTTTTGGACACTACACAGTCAGATTTTGCTCCGCAGCCCAAGTAATGTCCAAGCACTTCTCACCTCCACCTTGAGAGGAGTCACTGGAAAAAAAAGATCCAACACGGCAGGTTCGTCTGTTGTCACTCCCAGCGCGGTAGGGAAGCTTTGAGGACTGTCTGTCAGCATTCACCTGTGCCTGGCAGCTCCTGCTGTTCACACTGAACCCCAAGTCGAGTGCTGCAAAGAGTCTGGCTGTGTGGCCTCCTCAAGTATCACACCAGACGCCATGGAGTTTCCCACATCTGAGAGAGGGAAAGAGGGATGGGTGGGGGTTGGGGGTGTGTGTGTGTGGGGGGGGGGGAGACTTCCATTCTCAATGGAGATGGGAGAGACGTCCTCAGAGCAGGTTCTTTAGATCTGTTCAAGGTTCTTCCTCAGTCTCTTTCTATTTGCCCCCCCCCCCCCCCTTTGCTATTTTTCCCCCCTGTCTGTCTCACTGTCTCGCTCTTAGACTGTATGTAGGCTCCACTCCAAGACCAGTATAATGAATGGCAGTTGTGTGTCTCAATGTATGTGCATGAGTGTGTATGTGTGTGTGTGTCTATGTGTTTACCTGTGTGTATATGACTGTTCTGTCTGTATTTCAAAAGAGTGTCTGTCTATGTATGTGTGTGTGTGTGTGTGTGTGTGTGTGTTTGTGTGTCTGCACATATGTGTCGTTATCTGTGCACAAATGTGTGTGTCTGTGTGTGTCTGTGTACCTTTCTGTGTGAGCCATAGTTTCTTTATGTCCTTTGCAGAGCTGTGCTGTGAAGCATGGCAAAAGAATGAGCCTCAGAGGAGCTGTCGCTGTCACTCAGGGAATGGCAAGAGCCACACGGCAAACTAACTGCACTCCTTCTTTCACACGCACCCTCTACTCTCTCTCTCTCTCTCTCTCTCTCTCTCTCTCTCTCTCTCTCTCTCTCTCTCTCTCTCTGTCTCTTTATGTGTCTCTCTCCCCCCATTTTAAAGATACTCACCCAACCTGCCCCAAATTATTTTTTGGTGCTGTGTCACCTCCAGTAATGTTAGCTCTAGCACAAGGCCATACTCTCACACCGCAAGGAACATTGGTTAAAAGCCCGAACACTGAGGCATCGGCGTTTTTGTACACTCCGTCCTCAGGAAAAAAAAAGAAAAAAAGAAAAGAAAGAAAGCTGCGGCGGCGCTCCACTGCATTGCAGAGTGTCCGCTTCTTCGGCACTGGTGAGCGAGCAAGCGAGCGGCACCGCTAGCTGCTAGCCAGCTGTCAGTGTGGCATGCTAAGTCAATTTAACACTGAGTATTTCAGCATTTCTCATCTCAGAGCGAAGACAAGCACGTTAAGATGTAGCGCTCGCTCGAGTTTTTCCCCTCTTCCCGGATGCTGTCAGTGCTCGGATGACAGTTTTGCAATAATAAGAGGAGGACGGCCCAAAAAAAAAAAAAAAAAAAAAAAAAAAGTCCCGACAAATGTGTTCCCCACTTCTTTCTGTCTCTTTGCTGGAATTAATCACCAGAGGCATCTGACAAGAACCACACCGCTTTTCCTGTCCCGGGGTTTGAGGGAACCAGAACGCTGTATGGGCGGGTGCCCAGATGCTATTCCTCCCAGCCTTGTTAAGAGAAAGACTGCCATCTTATCACCTGTTGGGATTGCCCCCCCCTTTCCTTTTTCATTCTCTCTCTCTCTCTCTCTCTCTCTCTCTCTCTCTGACTCTCACACACATCCAGT
>JAODXP020000019.1:15535947-15553447 GCA_027497455.2 Sardinella longiceps
TGGCTGAAGCAAATCCAGTATCTCATGTTTACAGATTTACACAGTGCCTCGCCAATTTTCCCATTTACTGTCCCATTTCGTTGTTGTTGTCGTTTGTTTGTTAGTTTTTGTTGTTTAAGAACATGTTGGACAAATCAACCCCACTCTGTAGTACATTTGGATATTCTGAGTGAGGACAGTTTTACAGTAACTTAAAAAATCTACAGAGCGGTATGTGATTTGTGGAAAGAGAGTGGGGAGAGAGAAAAAGTATGAGAGAGAAAGAGAGGGCGAGATTTGAGTGACTGAAGCAATGAGAGACATAGAGAACACAGAAGTGGAGAAAATGAATAGAAGTTAGGTAGTCAGAAACAGAGAGAAAAAGGAGATTGAAAAACATGATGAGCAAAGGCAGGAAGATGGGGAGAGAGATAGATAGATACATAGATAGATAGATAGATAGATAGATAGATAGAGAGAGAGAGAGAGAGAGAGAGAGAGAGAGAGAGAGAGAGAGAGAGAGAGAGAGAGAGAGAGAGACACCCCAAGCTAGAAGCAGCCCAGAGAGAGGCTTTAGTAGTCAGCTTGTGAGAGATGCCCGTGGAGCGTGCGAAACAAGGGTCTGGGGTCAGCAGACAGTGCGAGGTCGTCATGACGCTGGGAGACAAGATGCTGGAAACTTGTGAAGTGGAGCGTAACGCCAACAGCATGTGTGTCTGTGTAGCCGTGGTGTTTGGAGATATCTTCTCACTGACTTAAACACCGCCTTCAGCCCATAACACTGACGGATGTCAGTCACAAGCCGTCTGAAAGACTGTCGGAAAGGGGTGACATTATATTCAAAGACAATATGATATGTGGTTAGATATTTAGCCACACCTGCGCTGCATGCATGAGGCCTGAGAACAAACAAACAATATCAAGCATCAAGGAGTAAATTCTGGAAGAAGAGGTTGTAATCCAATGATATGGGTGCCTAGATGCGGATGATGACACACACACACACACACACACACACACACACACACACACACACACACACACACACACACACACACACATCTTTCCCTTCAGGCCTACTTTCTGCCTGTGAATCAGAGCTGCCCACCTCGACAGGCAGCCAAGCAGGCTGGTCACTTCAGCTCAAGGTAACCATGTGTGTGACGGATGGTGCTGTCTGTGGGTTTGCCCTCTGCAGCAAACCGCCCATACTCTCCCCTCACACACACACACACACACACACACACACACACACACACACACACACACACACACACACACACACACACGTCGCCCCCATCCTCACTCTCTCCCTCTCATCTCCTCTCTCTCCTCTGACTCCCACCCTCCCTCTCTCCTAACCCACAAGTTCTACCTCCCTCTTTCTTCTCTCTACCCCCCCTCTCTCTCAATCTCTCTCCTTTTCTTTTTTCCCCTCCTCTCCAACTCAAAGTCCTGTCCTTTTCACTCCACTCCAAGGTCAGTGAGTGCCAAGAGTCCAAGACAAACACAGCAGGGTGAGCACCTCATCAGTGACGCCTGGCTCCCCGAGAGCTTTGATTGCACCCAAGCAAAAAATACCAGCAGATGTAGGGGAGTGGGCAGTGTGTGTGTGTGTGTGTGTGTGTGTGTGTGTGTGTGTGTGTGTGTGTGTGTGTGTGTGTGTGTGTGTGTGTGTGTGTGTGTGTGTGTGTGGGGGGGGGCGGTTTGTGTGTGTGTGTGTGTGTGTGTGTGTGTGTGTGTGTGTAGGGCTATGATTTAGCGTGTATTCATGCATGTACAGTATGTGTGTGTGTGTGTGTGTGTGTGTGTGTGTGTGTACGTTTGTATGGTAGTTAGATCAGCTTTATCTGCATAGAGAAAGCAAAACAACTCTGAGCAGTGAGATAAAAGCTGGACACTGGAGCATGAGGTTATTTGGATAGGCTCCAGTGACTTTTGAGCTTGACTTCTTTTCCACTTCTATCTGCTCCACACATTGGTGGAATCCAGATGAACCCCCCTGTGCCTGAAAAACAAACAGAACCCAAACACAAACAAAAACAACAGTGAGCCAAGATAGTCTAGCACATCTCCAAATGTAGACCAGATTATAAATATTATGGCAGTGAAATGATTACAAATCAATTAAATTATGTAGTTAAATGGTTTATTACAAAATCTAAAAAAAAAAGAATATGGGTACAAAAATTTGAAATTATGATTTAATATTAGGCTAATAGTAGCCTAGTAATCTACCCTAGCTAGTTGTAGCAAATTTTTTGGAGCAAAGACCACTTGCGAGTAGTAGTTGTAGCTATCGGGGGCATGAAGCGGGGCCAAATTGATGTTTTAAACCATAGAAAGGCTCAAAGTAGTGCCTTTGGTGAGTATAATGATGTTTCCAATATTTAAAATGAGGCATTGATAGCTTCGTAAGTGTACAGACTTACGCTTGATGCACCCGATAGCCACAACTAGCAAACAATCTTCTCTGGCCTGCAGGAACATATCAAAAATCTGCTCCGCAGCAAACTTTCGAATGTCTTATGATGCTGCAATATACTTTTGTTCCATATCACCCCAAGCTTTCTCCTTTAAGCAATAAGCCAAGAAAGGCCATTCTATATCGCTAATATAGAACATCGGAGAGCTGTTGGGCACGAAGCACGCAAAGCGAATCTGCAAAATGTATTTCCTTTAGCTGAATAGTTGCCAAATACAGCCAATGGAAGTCATGGAACTGTTTAATGGCACTGTGATTCAACCAATCATAATCAAGGACCGAAACTATCTGTTCAATATATTGTTTCGTTTTGTTTCAGATAGTCAAGTTGTACTTGTACTGTATAGAGTATTTAATATATTATGCATTTCTGCCAGTTGAGTGGAGCAGCAGTAAGCGAAGGGGACAGCTGAGCAGTGAGTGCAGTTTAATCCCCTGTCCTCTGATTGACGCGCACACCAAGAAACTTTTCTGCTGCTCAAACAAATTCTCCCCTCCAAGTAGGCAAAGGGAAAAATGCAGGTCTGCTATTTATTTACTTATATATTTATTTACTTTTGGATGGCGACCTATAAAAGGTGGTATTTGGAGGTTTTTTTAATATTATTATTATTATTATAATGTTGTTGTTGTTATTATTATTATAAACTTTAATAGTATATTTATTTGCTCCATGTTCACTGTCAGTACTCTCACCCCTTCACCTCACCTAAGTAATGATGTGGTGCCTGCGTAGGGATACGTTTCTCTCAAGGCAAAGTGGAGGGAGAACTATAATTTGTGGCAAAAGACACACTTGCAATGCAGTGACATCACCTCCCCAGTTCTCTCTCAGGGCTCTGAAACCTCTCTCAAATGCCTCCCGTGGCTCTCATTCCAGTAATTGTCCATCAGACAAGCATGTCGATATCTCTGCAATACACACATTCTTCATGGAGAGAAATGTCCCCCCACACACAGACACACACACACACACACACACACACACACACACACACACTATGCAAGATCCTCAGTGCTATTTATTATCCACTGAATGGCCCTCTGATCAGTACGTGGCTGAAAGATGACTTGACTGCCCATGTGGGACGTGTGGTGTGATCGGACAATGGCTGGTTGAGTAAGAGGTCTTTGTAGAGGTGGAGATGGTTATACACCTCTGCCCATGCCTCTCCACCCCCCCCCCCCCCACACACACACACACACATATACACATACACACACAAATAGTGCAAATAGTATACATACAGTAGTGTACATTATCACTCGTGTACACTAAAAGATGTCCGACCTTTCTCTCTCTCTCTCTCTCTCTCTCTCTCTCTCTCTCTCTCTCTCTCTCTCTCTCACTCACACACACACACACACACACACACACACACACACACACACACACACACACACACAGAAACACACACACACACACTCCAACAAAGCATTGCTAATAATGTTGTGCATCATGGTTAAGGGAAAGACTTCACATATACAAGCAATCAAACTACACACATCCACCCACCCACCCACACACACACACACACCAGCATCTCAAACTCACATGTCATAAGATGGATTAGTAGTGGCGGCCCACAAAAATTCCATTCCATCACTATAGCACTCCAGTGCCTTGTGACAAGCTTGGCATTACATGGACAATTAGCAGGCAACACTTTTTGCCTTTTGCTTTCAGCCTCAAATTTCCACTCCCCCGTCATTGTCCCCCCTCTCTTCAAATTTCCAATTCAAAAGCCTTTTTTCCAGTGCATGAAAAGAGCTTTTTTTTGGGGGGGGGGGGGTATTTTGCTGACGTTAACAGACAATGCCTCAGTGAGAGCTGATTTGTGTCTTATGGGTGTAGAGAGAGAATTGAAAAAAAAAAAAAAAAAAAAAAAGCCTCTTGGCAAATGGACAATAAAACATACAGTGGCTTTTAGATTAGAAGCAGACAGTGGATGAAGAATGGAATTGCATCGGGTGCTATATTGAAATGTTTTTTTGCATCTCTCCCTCATTCATGCACTTCACTTAAATAGAACTTGGGCGTGTAAGATGTATTGAATGTGAAATTGGAAATGTCTTGCGGGAGGGGAGGGCTTGAGCAGAGTAAGTGCTCTTTGCATCGTAACTGCATTAATTTCTGTTATTTGGGCTGCCTTGATACAGATTAAAACACATAACAAGCACTTTCCGCAAGTCTCCTGGCTGGCCACAGAGAGAATGTGTTTTCTTTTTTTCTTTTTTTCTTTGAATGAGCTGTCAAGAATTTTCTGATGACTTGGTATTTTGTAACAAATCTGTAATTGCAGTAACCACTCTGAATCTTCCTACGTAGTACGCTTTCTCCCTCTCCCCTTGCTGAGGTATGCCGTGCAAGTCTTTTTTCTTTGTGTTTGCATGGGGCTCAATGTCACCGTTTTGCACCATATGTTCCCTTATGTTAAATCAGAGAGTCTATTTACTTCTGGAGACGGTGGGGCCACAGGAGTCTTATACACGGCCGCTCTCGTCTTTGAGACAACCAAAAAGCCTGAAAACCTCATCAGTGGGGAAGACATGTGCTTCTGCAGTCATTTCAAAGTCACATTGGATTTTGTTTTGGCTTTTCATTCTGCTGGGTTTTCATGATTTTCTGTGTCTGTCGCTGTGTGTGTGTGTGTGTGTGTGTGTGTGTGTGTGTGTGTGTGTGTGTGTGTGTGTGTGTGTGTGTGTGTGTGTGTGTGTGTGTGTAGACGGATGCCCATGTGGCATTTTGTGAGTGTGTGTCTGTGTATGTTTGTATGGTTGTGGGTGTATATGTACCCATATGGGAATTTCTGTGTGTGTGTGTGTGTGTGTGCGAGTGTGTGTGTGTGTGAAAGAGAAAGAGAGAGAGCGCGTACACGTGGGTGAGTGTGTGTGTGTCTGAACACGCACATACATTTATTCATTATTATTTCTCAATTTCCCCCTGTAGCCTCTGCTTGGTGAATAGTGACACAGCCGTGGCACTGGCTGATAAGACACCAATGTGTGTGTGTGTGTGTGTGTGTGTGTGTGTGTGTGTGTGTGTGTGTGTGTGTGTGTGTGTGTGTGTGGATTACGCTGCTAATCCCTTTGCCAGTACACTCCTCTGTTACGCATGCACTCACACACACACACACATACACACACACACACACACACACACACACACACACACACACACTGAAAGGGTCACACATTAGGTCACACCCACACTGTCATCGGCCCTGCAAGTTTGGAGGAGCGCGGCTAGAGATCCAAACAGCACATCACTGTTCCCCGGGGTCGACAAACGCCGACAGAAGCGGATTTCAGAGATACGATGGCCGAGGAAAAGCTTCGTCACGCTTCCGGGCTGGACGGGTAGAAAACGATGCAGAGTTTGAGGGGTTTTGCTCTTTTTTTTTTCTCGTGTAACAGCATTGACGAAGACAGTGGAGCTCACTGCGAGGCATCTGATAGTGTCTATAGGAGCAGAGCTTAGGACTAGAGCTTAGACCAGTGCGAGCAAGCATGCAGGAATAAAATCTCACTTGGCAATGAATTAGATACTGGTTCACACTACAGTCGAAGGGCAAAAAGGATAGAAAAAGGAGCTTCGCTTCCCTGTAGTGCACTAGCTGACTTTTGCCTTCGATTTTCACCCACGGTTCAAAGGTTGTGCTAATATGCTAACAGACCATGCTCACAGTGCCTCGAGGGTGTGTGCTTCCGTTTTCACAAACTGTAAGTTTCCATCCAAACAAAGACCGCCTTTGCCCTCCTAAAGTCATAATGCAAATCAGGGACAAATGCTGCAATAAGGGCTCTCCAGTACAGCACAGTTTGAATGTAATGCTAATGAAGCTAACTACACTATACATCATTGTTAGCGCATGGCCGTAGCCGCTAAGCACTAACGAATGGGAAGCCTGAGCAAGCATAGCATACCGTAGCGCAGAGTAAGTGTTTTTGGAATGACTCTCGAAGATGACTTAGCCAGGCCGAAGGTCAGCCTTGTGTCCACCGAAGCCAATTTCACAGTAGAGAGGAGCCGACACAATGGAACAGAGGTCAGGCTTTTAATTCGCCGCAGCAGGGGGACTTCCAGCAATTGAGACTGCCGGATGGAAGAGAAAGGGGGCCGGATGTTGGGAGGGATGGTGTTTAACTCGCGAGCCCGGAGGGCACAGTCAGTCCAAAAAAAAGGCTGCTCAATCCAGTCCAGAATAGAGAGAGAGTGCGAGGGAGGGGGGGAGAGAGAGAGAGAGAGAGAGAGAGAGAGAGAGAGAGAGAGAGAGAGAGAGAGAGAATTGGTGCTGGAAATTCACTGTTGATGTTTTCATTTAGTAATACAAGTAGAATCTTTTTTTTTAATTGTTGTTTGTTTGCATCGTGCAATCCTACTATTGCCGTGTGTGTGTGTGTGTGTGTGTGTGTGTGTGTGTGTGTGTAGTCCAATCTAATTGGGAGAGACAGTCATCACAAGATATGTAGTGGTAGATGTGAAGGTTGGGTTGGCGTAGATCAAACGGTTAATGCCCCAGTGATTTCTGCAGCAGCCTCCGGCCTTCTCCGTCACCGAGGCTTGCCTCGGGGGCAGCTCCGCACAAATCGCCCGTAATTACACTTCGCACTGTATGGAGGCAGAGGAGGAGGAAGAGGAGGGGGAGGAAGAGGAGGAGGAGGAGGAGGGGTGGGGAAAATAAAAACGGCAAAGATCACGGCAGGGGCCGGAGGGGAAAAAACTGACCAGTGGTTTGAGATCTGCTGCGTCAGCTACGTGACTTGACTTGACTTGACATGAATGACTTTGTCACGTTCCTTCTGTCGAAAAGGCGAGAGAGATCGATACCCGCCTTCTCCGGACTGTGTGCACACACAGGCGTGTGTACGTGTGTGTGTGTGTGTGTCTGCGGAATGGGAGCAGGGCAGGGCCATGCGCTGGGCTGTTGTGTTTGCTCGCAGTTACCCTTGGGGGGCGCCGAGTTGCTCCCACTGCCTTTATGGCTCCGGTAAATCAGCGGCGCATTACAACCACTGTATTGGCCCAATTAGGCTGGCAGTTTGAGGGTAATTATGATGTAGGATTACGAGGCATGCCACATAAAGCCCTGTACCCGTGAAGAGCATGGGCACGAGCGTCAGTCAGATGCACACACATGTACACACACATGCACACACATACACACACACATGCACACACATACACACACATTAGCACATGCACACACATACACACATACATGCACATCACACATATACACACATACACCCACACACACACACACATATAAGTGTTGACTAGGAAGCATTATCACTCACTCACATATTTCAGCACATGTACATATACTTGCACACAAAAGTTACACACACATATGAGCACTGTCCTCCGCAATCATAAAATGCGGAGGACAAAAAGGTAGAAGTAAAGTTAGCAGTAAAAAAAAACACTGTATGAATGATTATGTGTATCCAAAATACATACAACCGCACATACTGTACACACACACACACGCACACATGTGCGCTCACACACACACATGCGCACACACACACACTCAGACTCAAATAAACATACACAACCAACGCACAGATTTAAATGGCCGTGTGTGCTCCTCCCAGTTGGGTGGCTGTTCCATCAGGTGCAGGCAGCTCGGGGGCCGGTGATATGGTGTTGTGATTGGCCACATCCACTCCTCTCTTGCACCCCATTGGCCCTCAGCCTAGAGACATCTGAAGAGGTTTCCATGGGGATGGCTGTTACACAGGAGAGGAGCACTGCGACTTTCTGTTAAGCATCCACTGTGTGTGTGTGTGTGTGTGTGTGTGTGTGTGTGTGTGGGCGTGCATGTGTGTTTGTGTCTTTTGCACATGTGCACATGTGGCGATGAGTGAGTATTGGTGATGAAAAGGTACCATAGCACTCATAATTGGTATAAAGTTTCAAACACATTTACATGTCTGCTCACTTTGTGTGAATTATGCATATACGTGTACACGTACTGCAGTGTGCTTGAGAGGTTGCCAAACTGCAGTTTAAAAACAAAGTTTCATACATACAGTATATACATGTCTGCTCCTGTGTGGATCACCTGTGTGGATATGTGTGTGTGTGTGTGTGTGTGTGTGTGTGTGTGTGTGTGTGTGTGTGGTAAATTACAGGTTGCTATTAGAGGCACAGCGCTACCACATCCAACGCAGGTGCAAGACACAACCTTGTTTGTTTATCTCAGCATGTAGAAGTTCTCAACCGGTGTATGCATGATGGTTCATCTCCTGGCCACACACACACACACACACACACACACACACACACACACACACACACACACACACACATAGCGTGTATGAATTAAAGATGATGGAAGTGGCACCGTGAGTGAGGTGGCTGACATTAAACTAAAATGGCAAATGTGACACCCAGCAGTTGTGATGTATTAAAGTGTTCAGGCGTGAACAAGTGTGAGCTAAATACATAACATGTAGCTCAAGGTCTGACGGAGAGACATGCTCTTCCCTGTTCCTGTACTGTGCCAGAAATAAAATAAAAAAAAACAAACAAACAAAAAAACAACAGCAACAAAAAATACCAAACAACCAAATACATACTGGAACGTAAAAGAAAAGGTTTCTCATTGTGGCTCAGAGAAAGACTCGGAGAGAATGATCCAGAATCATGTGGGTGGTTTCTCGTGAGTGATTCATAGGAGCCATGTCAATGCTGTGCATCTCTCCGTGTCAGACGTACCGCTCCATGGTACAGTATGTGCATACAGTCAGTGTGAGAGTGTTAATTCTTTGTCTGCTTCCACACATGAGAGGCTTTTTTCTTTCCCCATACCGTGCTACCGTACCGTACGAGCGCTTCGCTGGTACACCTTTAGTGATGGAAAAATTCTCTCTTTAACCAAAGAGATTTCTGTTTTGCATGAGGAGTTCTGGAGTTTTTGAGGGCTTGTCTTTTTGCCGTTAAAAAACTGAAATGAGTCACGGATGTGCGCGAGTAAGTCTGTGTCTGATTCTGCTCCTTCCTGCACAGGTTTAGCCCCCGTCGGCTGATGATGCGTCACTGACTTGTCATTATGAGTCAGTTTAATTGGACCACTTCACCTCGCCATTTGATGGGGGTGAAAAAATGTGTGCATTCGTCCCTTGACCCTTACCAAGCTTGTGCTCAGTGACAGAGAGAGAGAGAGAGAGAGAGAGAGAGAGAGAGAGAGAGAGAGAGAGAGAGAGAGATTGGAAGAGAGAGAGTGCAGACTTTGAACATGGATCTGGACTACCACAGCTTAAAAGAACGAAAAATAACAATAGTAAAAATTGTTTTCTCCGTGCTATGGAGACCATTTAGTAATTTTGATCCGTCTCCATCTCCAGAAGGGCAGTCATTACGCTCTGGCCTTTTTCTCGTTGGTACCAGGAGATCAGGCAGGCGAAATACGCTAGATAATAACAGTCATCATTGCCCAGAACACCGAACACCTCGATAAAAGACAACACTATCACTATGTAATTTAGACACCTTGTTCAGCTTTGTAACATTATTACAGTACTGCTATATGTTACCAGTCCGGTAATAGTGGCATATTTTCTGTCATTCCTACTAAGAGATGTGTTTTTGTTCTTACAGTACATTTGTGGTAAATGTATTCTTCACACACACTAAAACACAAACATACTAACCACAGCAGTTAACTAACTCAGCCACTCAATTCGATTCGATTGTAGTTTTAATCAACTGTTATGGATAATTATTTCTTCAAAATAGCTCTGCACTTATTGCGCCCACTGCCTCCCCCTTATTCCTGCTATAAAGTTGTACTGCCTGACCGAAGCAATTATCTCATATTTTTATCTGAGTGGAAGCGATGACCCAGAAGCATAGTGGGCCGGAGGAGAAAAAGAAAAGAAGGAAGTGGAAGAGTAGAGGTGAAGAACTGGAGGATTGGGATGTCAGTCGAGATCTCAATTCCCACGCCCCCGAAAAAGAAAAGAAAAAAAAAAAAGAAAGAAAAAGAAAAGAAAAGAAAAACCCGTCTGAGGACAGAAGATTTACAGGTGACATGGCAGGGCTGTGGCAGAGGAAGCGGTGAAGCAAGGAGGGGTTGGGGGGCGCTAGGCTGTGGGGGCACTTTGATCTGCCTAACATGAAGACCTCACCTGGAGCCTCCCTCCCTTCCACTGTCTGTCAGGATGCTGAGGACGGGGAGCATGCATAGCAAAAGCTCTGTGCTTAAGCTCCAGTCTCCACTGGCAATAGCAGAGGAAAAAAATATATATACAGTATAAAATGAATATCATAATAATAAAAAAAAATTACATCCCCCCTCGATTATACCCTGTTTTTAAGTTTCTCAGTGTGGGATTTACAATAAAAGTACAGTTAAATCTGCAGAAGGATTTCCCCCCAGTAATGTCTCTTAAAACAAGAACTGAATATATTTTTTTATTTTTTTAAAAAAACGAGGGAGGTAGAGAGGGTAAAGCCTGGCTTTTTTTTTTTTTTTTTTTTTGGCTTTCACTGCGGCAGCGTTGTTTACTCCATCCTAGCCCTCCTCTCTGTTTTTTCTCCGTATCCTGAACACAGCTCGGAGCCTAAGCACTGGGAGTGTCTGTGTGTCAGCTTGGAGTCAGCTGCCAGAATCAATACTTTTCTCCTTGGCCATGGACAGCACACACATTTGCGGCAAAACTTTAATCTGGGATTCACAAAAGAGCTCACATCCCTGGCTGCTGTTGCTGCTGCTGCCATTTGAGGAGCGCTTAGGAGGGGGGATTTTTTTTTTTTTTTTTTTTTTTGTACTTTCACCAGTGCTTCATTTTTTATACCCCCTACCCTCCCCCTACCCTTCTTCATCCCTGAATATATTTTGGGTGTGCTTGTGTTCTAGTCAACAACTCTGTGCTAACAACCTTGAACTCTTCTTTTTAACTTGGCAGCCCCAAAAGCCCCAGAGCCTAGAGTCTTCTGATAGAATTTGGCCCTTTCGCTAATTAAGCAGGAACATCTGCCCTTGGTCATGGTGGTGAGAGCGAGCGGGGACAGGACTTGTGTTACACAGCCTGAGAAGTCACTAACTGCTGTGTCTGTGTGACTCTCCCTGTGTGTGTCTGTGTGTGTGTGTGTGTGTGTGTGTGTGTGTGGGTGGGTGTGTGTATGTCCATCCCCTCCCACTTCCTACCACTGTGATCCTCTGTGGATGCCCGTCGTCAAAGTGTCACCCCATCTGTCCTTGTGGCGTTGATGGCGTTCCTTCTTCTGTCCCTCCCACGCATCTGTGAACGAGAACACTCACTCACTCACTCACTCTACATCAGGCACCGCAGTACCCTGGCCGTGTCGTACATGCGTTACAGGAATGTGTAAGATCACTGGAGATGAGTAATCGTCCGATGGGCTCACTGGCCATGTCAAGCCCCTGACTGCCCACTCACATGGGTGAAACGGTTTTGATCATGCGGAAGACCCAACCTAGGAAAAGAAAAGATAAGAAAAGAAAAGAAAAGAAGGGAGGGAGGGAAGGAAGGATAGGGAGACTCAAAGACAAAAGAGAGTGAGAGAGAGAGAGTAACTCCTCCAATCATTCACTCCGCCCTCCTCCCCCACCTCACCAATACACACCCCCCCCCCCCCCCCATCCAACCAACCAACCAAGCTCAGTTTCCTCAATCAAAGTCTCCCAGCCATGTTGAGAGTGACAGGGTGCTTTATGCGACGTGTCTGCGGCGTAATTATTAAGTTTTATTGGCTCTTTGTGGAAGATTAAAACACTATTAGCGCTGCGCCGTCATACTCTCCAGCTGTTGCGTTTGTTTATGACCCGAGTGTTTTATGACGCTCGCTGTAGTCACCTACACAATTATGCCTAATGAAATACAGTGCCGGCACAGTGAGCAGGAGTAACAGCAGTGAGCTACTGTAGGGGCTTACACAGACCTGCCTACACGTGTACTTGCTGAAAGGAAGAACACAAAAGGAAAGAAAAGAATCCATTTATGGAAGAATGTGGGCAAGGAAACCCATTTTGCTGGTTTCCTGTTTTATCACTGTGTAGAGACATTAGGGGGTTTTTGTTTTTCGCTCACACATAGCCTACATGTTTGTGTAATACTCGTTGCTTATATTGATCTGTGAAATTGAAATTGTTTTTTTTCTGTTTTCCTTCTCTATCTTTCTATCTATCTGTCTATCTATATATCTCTTTTTCTCTCTTTTTTGGTCTCTCTCTCTCTCTCTCTCTCTCTCTCTCTCTCTCTCTCTCTCTCTCCCAGGTTGTGGAGACTAATCTGGTTGCCTTTGACTGCCACTGGATCATCATCAATGAGGTTAGTATTACTGGAGGCCTCACCACTAGAGAAAAGTGGCGATTAGGATTAGTTCAATTGGGATTAGCATTAGTCCAAGTGGGATTAGAATGATGATTAGAATCTCTTCTCTTGACTTCTTATTTTTCATTATATGGCACAGAGAGTGAAAAGCTGAGGTAAAAAGAGTGAAATAGTGGAAAGAGAGAATAGCTAATGTTCCAGTAACAACAGGAAGAGTGATACAGTAAAAAGAGAGCAAATTGAAGATTTGGGTAACAGTCATGAAGAGTGAAAAGCTGAAGTGAAAAGAGTGAGAAGTTAAGGTTCTAGTAACGGGCGGGAGTAGTGGGGACAGCAATTACTTTATGTCGCTCAAAAGTAGCAAATCTGTGTCACTACGAATACAAAGGATAAAAGCTAAATACCAGTCAACTTTACTTTAATTGACTTTATTTTATTTTACTTCAATATTTTCCAGAGGAAAGAACAGAGGAAAGAAACCATGGAATCTATAGGATTATTCTCATCACAAAGGCTTATTGCAGAAAGGGCTGCGCAATTATCACCTGTATGTGCATGTGTGGGGGTCGAGAGAGAGAGAGAGAGAGGGGGGGGGAGAGAGAGCACTCTTATTCTGCTCACCCACCCCCCCACCTCAAGACTCAATGAGGCCAGTGGCCGCTCACTGAGTCGGACTGTCTCTGGCATTTGAGGTGGAAAATGAAAAAGCCGTTCAGCGGAAATTAAAAAATGGGGAGGGAGGGAGGGAGGGAGGGAGGGCAGGTTGAGGGGGTTGAAGAGTGTCAGGTATGGTGCCGTGAAGTAGTATGGCAGGTCTGTTGATGCTGAGGCTTTCTATTTTTCCCATGCTCTCTCCCCTCGTTTTTGTGATGAGCAGTAGTTTTACAAGGGGGCATTTAGGATCCCATTCTGCTCTATGCTTATAACCCATAAACAGATAAGAATCTTTTTCATTTTTCTTCACTGTCGATAAAAAATACTGATAAACTCAAAATAATGTTTGTCTACAGATTATATCTAAGAATTTTGTGAATTTTTGCGTAATGGACTTGTGTGATCCACAGGTAGGAAAACAAATTGGCACTTGACATTATCCTGACTCCATGTTCTAATGTCGCTTTAGGGGACTTCTAACTTGACAGACATCTAAACAAACAGACGAAAGCGAAGTCCAAATTTAGGCGTCTTCCCCAAAGGCTGATATTTATGTCAGTCTAATTTTTGTCTGCCTAAATTACTGTCACAGGGTTTTTGGCGTATGTCAACTGGAAATTTTTGCCAGAGTTTGCTCATTTGTAGGTTAAAGCTCATGCTCTTGTTTAGTCTATAATTTGCTCTTGGAAGTCCTTGATTGTGCTACTATTAGTTGACATTCTTTTGCAGGATTCAATTAGGACATACAGTATAAAAAAATGACTTTGAAATTGCTTCTGTTATATCTGGTGTCTCTGCCAAATTCTCATGTCATTGTTAATTGCTTGATGTCTCGGTGGATAACTATTTTCAGGCAATCAGGACATTATTCAGGATTAAATTGCAGAGAGACATGCTTACTCCCTGAACTTGTGCGAGACACAGTTTTGTGGACCTTGCCCATCTGAGTTAGGATAATGATGTGTTGATAACAGTCAGTGACGATCCCCGTGTCACAACTGGAAAGCCCAAATGGATAGAGCGAGATAAAGTGAGGAAGATGAACTGAGAGAGAGAGAGAGAGAGAGAGAGAGAGAGAGAGAGAGAGAGAGAGAGAGAGAGAGAGAGAGAGAGAGAGAGAGAGAGAGAGAGAGAGAGAGAGCTCTGGCAAGTGCAGTAGGCCTGGCTGTTTTTAATGCCTACCTTGGCCAGGGACGTCCCGTGTCCAGTCTGATCTTGTCAGTTGCCTCCACCCCCCTAGAGCGTTGGGCCAGAGTGGGAAAAGATGGCTTGGGGCTAAAATTAGCAATGATTCCTCCTAAGTACAAGGACACTGAGGCACACACACTCACCCACACACACTCGCACATTGACAAATACACACATGCTCACACACGCATGCATGCATATGCACACACACACACACGCACACACACGCACACACACACACACACACACACACACACACACACACACACACACACACACATACATGCACACACACACACATACATGCACACACACACACACACACACACACACACACACACACCCATTTCTATCTCTGCACTCCTCCTTGTCTCTTTATCTCTCCCCATGAACATAACAGCATTTATTTATACCTGCTGAAAAAATAACTGTGAATATCCTCACATGCTCTCTCTCTCTCTCTCTCTCTCTCTCTCTCTCTCTCTCTCTCTCTCTCTCTCTCTCACTCACAGACACACACACACACACACACACACACACACACACACACACACACACACACACACACACACAAATACCCATACTCTCACATACAGTACACAAATAGAATCTACTGTACCACTGTAGGTTAGCTTATGAATTTACAGCAAATTATATGTGGGTGTGGGTGCGTGACTGTTTGCCATCTCAATTTATGTGGTCCGTTTCTCCAAGTCATGTATGTGAATTCATGTGACTCTTGCTCTTTAGTTGCCTGTATCCTTTGGCAGTGTGTATGAAGTATGCCCCCATGGATATCTCAACACTGTTTAAAACTTAAAAGCAGTATGCATAGTAAGCATGATAGCTATGTATAGCCCACAGAATAGAGGTTAACAGGGTTGAAACCTTGAGTAGAACCCTACATGTACCATACTGTACATAGCCTTGTGTAGGCTATGAATAATGTGAGTGTGTGTGTGTGTGTGTGTGTGTGTGTGTGTGTGTGTGTGTGTGTGTGTGTGTGTGTGTGTGTGTGTGTGTGTGTGTGTGTGTGTGTGTGTGTGTGTGTGTGTGTGTGTGTGTGTGAATGACCTCTGTGCTGTAGGAAATCTCTGACCTGGATGTGCAAGAGCTGGTGATGAAGTCCATTGGGCGCCTAACCCTAGTGCGCCAGACCTTCCCCATGCCCCAGAACACTTCACAGCGATGCGTGCGCAACAACCACCGCATCAACACGTCCCTCTGCGACCCAAAAGACCCCAAGGCTCAGACGCTGGAGGTATGCATGCTGCATATGCACACGCACACACACACACACACACACACACACACACACACACACACACACACACACACACATATATAAATGACACAAAATATAGTCCATGCATAAAGATGTCATGCATTATATGTACATGAACACAGGCATATTCCTTCTAAAGTAATGTTTTTCATTTCTATCAGATTAGTCATTCCTTGGCGTGTGTTGTTAAATGTTTATTTTTTTCACTTCTCAGTATGACTTTTCTTGTTTGCACTTTCAATTAGAATGTAATGAAATGTGAACATTGCAGGAAAAATGCATCTGTCATTTTCTTAATTTTATTTTATTTTTAACGCCCTGGGTGAAAACATCGGTCGACGCCGGTCATAATTCTAAGACATGGTAAACATGTACTGTAGCCCAGCGAGAAAATAAATATGAAGCAAAGCTGAAGTGAAAACACAACTTGCGTCATTAAATTAAACAATGTTGGGTTGGAGAATCTAATTCAAATTTGACTTCATTTGCGATAGCGTCTGGACTTGCTGTACCCTTTGGGGACTGTGTAAAAAAAAATAATGTAAAACCCCATCATCAGAAGAGGAGCAGTTAGTTACCAAAAAAAAAAAAAAAAAAAAAAAAAATCTAAGATCTGCCTGTTAATTTGTTTATGTCACTCAGGCAAATGTGCACAACAGAAACACATTAAAAAATGGCTTTCCTACAGGGATACACATAAACATTAGCTTTGAACAGCGAGCAAGCCACTGGGTTCCTGATTCTCTGCATCACTGACTTTGCAAGGATGTGCAGTTTTCATTTAGAGTGCAATGCAGGATAGGAACAAATGTCTCATAGCCTGGAACAGCTAAAAAATATAATTATAATGTAATATTTACTGGAGAGAAAAGACAGACAGACATTGCTTCTTTGCTGTTAGAGTTATTAGTTGTCTAGCCATTAATTGACCAAATATAGTCTTGAAGCCCCAGACTAGATAATGGACATTATGGGCATAGCTGGGCACTGAGTAAATTCTTTTGTGCATGAACTAAAGATACATCGTGGCACAGGGAAGCATTCAGATAAAAAAGCCATAGATTTTCACGCTTCAGATCTCAGATCTTAGTTATTAAACTAAATTAGGCGCTGAATTTTGCACTTTATCTGTCATTTAGAGACACCTAATGGAGTTGTTGCTGTAAAAATAGTGGACAAAAAAAAAATCCTCTTCAACATTTTTTGAGAGCCTTATTTCGGCACTGCTGGAACACTGTAATGCAAATTGGTGTTTGATTGACAATACAGTAACAATGTGATGTTATAAAGGTTTTATTTTTTTCATTTTGTGGTGGATTGTACCCTCCACCGCATATCCTGTGTGTCTGGTATAAATAAATAATGTTTATAGCTGTTACATGAAAGCTTTTCAAGTGTTTGTCCCTCCTTATGAGTAACTGCCATCCAAACAATTTTGGAGATGCCACCTAAACAAATTGTCTGATATGAAAGGACACCTCAAAAAGTGGCAAGAATTACCCAATAATGCTTTTACAGTAATGGTGTGAACAAAAGACTCTTTAGATGAATTCCCTGTGATTTTTTTTTTTAAATCATTTAGTGTAGACTTTTGGTGACGA
>JAODXP020000019.1:15555947-15575947 GCA_027497455.2 Sardinella longiceps
AGGATTCACTGTCAAGGTTCCCCCCCCCATCTCTGGGTCACTGGTCTTTTATTCTGTCTGCCGATAGCTCTCTCTGGAGCGGTTAGGGCTGTGCTTGGCTTTATCATATTTGTGAATAAAAGCAACTCGGCTGCCATATGGTCAGGATATTTACAGTCGAAAGTGTTTTCCCCTTCGTTCCCTTGACACCTTTTAGATGTAATCCTTTCATGTGACCCAGAGGAAAAGAGACTTGACATGCATGTACTGTAGGCCTACTCTCTCCTCAGTGCTTCTAGGTAGTTTTTTTGGTGCTTTTCTTTAGCAGTTTTGCACTTAGTGTGTGTAGCTCTCAGACTGCTACTTTGCTCCAGCTAATTAGCTCTGTTAGCACCAGTGCACCATGTGTGTTCAGGCGTTATCACCTTTACTGCACAGGCACCGATGGCTTTGGACTTTTCAGACGCTTTAGGAATGTAGCAGAACACAAACACACACACACACACACACACACACACACACACACACACACACACACACACACACACACATACATGCACATACACACACACAAGCACACTCCCAGATGGCAATTAAACGCTCCTTGTGTTGAAGGATTTTTGTACAAGCAAGAACGAGCACACACACACACACACACGCGCACACACACACACACACACACACACGCACGCACACACACACACACACACACACACATATAAACACGTGCATAATACACGTGCACCCATGACCACACCTGCACATACACAAATAGGTGCACACTCACTCAACATCACACACACTCACACACATTCATAAAGCACAGACACAACAATAAATACACACACACACAGACACATACACATGCACAAAGCACACACACACACACACACACACACATACACATGCGCAAAGCACACACACACACACACACACACACACACACACACACACACACACACACACACACACACACACACACACATACACACACAAATCCCGAGCTGGCAAAAAGATACGCGTCAGAGTCAGAACAGAGCAGAGAATAGCGGCGCGGAGCAGGGAAGAGCGGAGCAGGCTTTATGAGCGTCTCCAGAGATAAAGCGGCCCGTGTCAGGAGTCTCTGCCGCTCGTTTGTCATCCCAGTTAGGACAGAGTGCAGTGTGCCTGCATGGTGCACGGTGGTGGTGGTGGTGGTGGCACTCAATATTGTGTTGGGCGTGCGAGAAAGAGAGAGAGAGAGAGAGAGAGAGAGAGAGAGAGAGAGAGAGAGAGAGAGAGAGAGAGAGAGAGGAAGCGAGAAAGAGAGCATTGCGGGTTAATAAACAACAGGAAACCTAATGGCCACTCCACTCTATTTATTACATTCTCATTAAAATGGAGACAACACTCCGGCTAAATCACGGCGCGATCGATCAGCGCTGAATTAACTCTTGCTCCCGTCTGTGCCGTCACCACCGTCGCAGCACGACCGCTGCAGTACGACACAGGAGGAGGAAGAGAAAACAGGATGCGGCACGGTGGTGGTGATGATGAAGGAATGTCTATTCTAGAAATAAGGGTCACCATGTTGCTGTTGTTGTTGTTGTTGAGCTTTCTTTTCTTCCTACTTTCTTATATTCTTTTTTTCTTTTCTTTCCTCTTGCCTGTTTATTGTTCCTCCTGTCCTCCTTTCTTTGTCTTCCTGCCTTCATTTCTCCGCCTGTCTTTGACCCCCATGTGACCCCTAGACAGGAAGATAATGTCTTTTAATTTATATAATAAAAACATCATGAGAAATTTAGTTCTCTGTAAAGAGCTAAAGACTTTGTGCACACAGCAAGACATGTTTTTTGTTTTTATCCTGTGTGGTGGGGGAAGAAATAAATAAAAAAGGCAGAAGAAAGATGGTGGAACTGGAGCAGGCATCAACAGTCTCAAGTGAAATGGCTTGATATTGCAGACTAAGTCAAAAGACATGAAAGACAAAGTATCGATAGCAAACACTGTTTGAAATGGAGCTTAACGATATGTTGTTACTGACAAGGCATGCACTGGTATCAACATAATACCAGTCTTTGATGTGTGTGTGTGTGTGTGTGTGTGTGTGTGTGTGTGTGTGTGTGTGTGTGTGTGTGTGTGTGTGTGTGTGTGTGTGTGTGTGTGTGTGTGTGTGTGTGTGTGTCTTGTGTGTGTGTGTGTGTGTGTGTGTGTGTGTGTGTGTGTGTGTGTGTGTGTGTGTCATCCCTACTGATCATACAGTAGGCCTCCTGCCTCTCCATCTCATGTCCTCACACCAGGGCTGAGAACGTTAGATACTTTCACACACCTCCTTTTAGACATGGAATCAGAAAAGGTCACCAGTGTATAGGAAGAAGCAGGATCTCGCACACTGTCGTCGTTTGCAATACAAAGGGTTTAAAGTGCAATATTTTGATCAGATGACTTATCATCAGGGCTGTCAGGGCTGGCACTAACTTTGTAGACCTAGTCAAAGAGCTTGAGGACCAGGCTATTAGAATGCTAAGCACATCTATGCTGCTAATACATAAGTGAACACTTAAGAACGCGCACACACACACACACACACACACACACACACACACACACACACACACACACACACACACAGAAACGTACACTGAAAAGAGATACACACGCATACACACATACACATGCCCAGACACACACAGCTAACCATTCACACATACAGAGAGAGAGAGAGAGAGAGAGAGAGAGAGAGAGAAAAGAATGATGATATAAGCAGGAGACACCCACGGCTTGCCTCCAGGTTGAGAGTCGTAAATCATGACTTCTCAGAGACACGTAATTGATTTTCTTTTAGTCCTGCACTTGTCGAAAAAAAAAGTCTCTTCCTCTTCCTCTCTCTTTCACGCTTCCCTCTGCCGTGTCTCCTACCTCACCTCTCAACCTCATGCCATTCTCTCCTCCTCTCTGATTCAGGAACTGTGTGTCCTTCACTCTTTCTCTTTCTTTCTCTTTCTCTCTCCCTCTATCTCTCTCTCAAAACATGATCAATGACAACATTACAGATACGTGTGCCAATGCAGCAGTCTGAGTCTGAAGCTTGTTTAAAGACTACATGCTAAACTTTTTTATTTCTCTCTCTCTCTCTCTCTCTCTCTCTCTCTCTCTCTCTCTCTCTCTCTCTCTCTCTCTCTCAGATCACAAACCGCTACATCTATGACACGGTGCTGCTGCTGGCTAACACCTTCCACAGGAAGCTTGAGGACCGCAAGTGGCACAGCATGGCCAGTCTCAGCTGCATCCGCAAGGGCTCCAAGCCCTGGCAAGGAGGACGCTCCATGCTGGAGACTGTCAAGAAGGTGATTGTGTGTGTGTGTGTGTGTGTGTGTGTGTGTGTGTGTGTGTGTGTGTGTGTGTGTGTGTGTGTGTGCGTGTGTGTGTCAACTGCCAACTGCCGACTAACCTGGGTTACCTGGCGGCAGTGTGTGTTAAATCCTATAGCCTTAAGAAAGCTTCTAACTGCTGAGTTGGAACCCTGAGTTTTATTTAGCTCACTGGTTACAGCATAAAACTTCCATGCCGTGGGGTTTTTGTAGTTGAAGGACTGGCAGGCTACATGAGTTTGTGTAGGCACAGGAAAATGTCCAGTTAATGTTATATAGAATACAAATCGATTGTATTTATTTATTCACTTTTACTTATCTTTCTTATTTACTGTTAGCCTAGCACTCTGGCCTAAATACTCAAATCAGGTGTTGGAAAAAAAGGGCCAGTTGGACCACAAACAGCCCTGGCTGCCCAACCCAACACAAAAAATGAGTTTACCTCAGCAAAGCACGTCCAGTAGTGCCTCTCCATGCTATTTTTCTGAGTCTCAGATTTGTAGATCCTCGTTAGAGTCTCAAGTGCCTAAGCCAACCAAGTGTGCATTATTGTAATGACGGGGCTGTTCACAGACAATCAATGTGTTCCCGTGAAGGTGTGATTAAACCTATTAGTTTGTGACACAGTGCATGTACCCAATTATAACTGTACATGCCCTCAAGCCTTTTACTGTACTGTGTGAGCCTTTTACTGCCTTGGTATTCTGTGCAGGAACAACGTATATATACAGTATGTTTCATTCTGCACATGTGGGTATAGGAGTGTGGAAGTACTTGGTATGCACATGGTCTATTGCTTTGATGAGTTCTACGCTAGTGAGTCAGTGTGTGTGTGTGTGTGTGTGTATGTGTGTGTGTGTGTGTGTGTGTGTGTGTGTGTGTGTGTGTGTGTGTGTACGTGTGTACGTGTGTGTGTGTGTGTGTGTGTGTGTGTGTGTGTGTGTGTGTTTGTGATTTTGGGAAGGACACTTTGACTTGTCACACGACTTGATTCTTTCTGCGTCCCTTGAGGCATGAAGTTGGACAAAGAAAACAACAAAGGGTGCAGAAGAAGAGAGCAAGGCAGGTAGTGTGCAAGCAGCAAGAGGCAGAGAGAGAGAGAGAGAGGGAGAGAGAGAGGGAGAGAGAGAGAGAGAGAGAGAGAGAGAGAGAGAGAGAGAGAGAGAGAGAGAACAGTAATAGAAAGAAGCTCACAGCAGGTAACATGTCGCCCGGAGGCCTAAGGAGACAGCAGCTTGGGATACTGAACTCCTACAGTTGCTCCTATAGTGAGAGAAGAGAGAGAGAGAGAGAGAGAGAGAGAGAGAGAGAGAGAGAGAGAGAGAGAGAAAGAAAGAGAGAGAGAGTACAAGAGTACAAGAGGATGAAGAAGAAACTCAAGGAGAGAGACAGTGGAAGGTGAGAATGAAATGTGGAAAGAGAGAGGTAGGGAGAGCGATGGAGGTAGAGAGAGAGAGAGAAAGAGTGGGAGGTAGAGAGAGAGATCACACCATATGTGCGCAGACAGGTTGACCTCTTCAGACGGAGACTGTGTGTGCGGGCGTCAGAGTGTAGTAGCTACCTGTGCCGTCTGCCACCTAGTGTTCTCACCTTCCGTCGCTTTCTCTCTCGGCTCCTGCTGTTCTCTCCCTGCCCCACTGCCACCTGCGCCACCCTCTAGCACACCCAGCACCTGTCGAGCCCTGTCACCCCCACCCACACCCCAGCACCCCCACCCACCCACCCAACCCACCCTCAGTTCTCCCATCCATCTCCCCACACACCGAGCTTTTGAGTCAAAGCATACAGCGGCCACATCCGCCACCCCATAATCGCACCTATAGATCATGTTAATGCACCATGTGCTGTGTTTTCTTTTCCGCCATAAAGCAGCTGTATAAACGGGCGCCTTATAATTTATTCCCCTCGCCGCTGCGGCGGCGGCGGCGGACTCCTCGTCTCGTCGGGAATGCTGGTGGGGCCGGCTTAATTAAAGGGAAGTTTGTGTTTATTGGCTTTTCAATACAGTGCTAGGTGAACTCATTTGGAAACTGCTCATCAGCCTTTATAATTGGCTGTCTAATTAATTCTGACAGCCCGTTATTGGTCCAACACGCTCACCACAGTTATCTTTTGGTTAATTGCACCTGCTTGCCGCGGAACGTGCTTCCGGACACAGTGTGCTAGGCAATGCTGCTGCTCGGTGCTAGCGGTTGGAGATCCGGAGAGCAACTTAATGTGTGTGTATGTGTGTGTGTGTGTGTGTGTGTGTGTGTGTGTGTGTGTGTGTGTGTGTGTGTGTGTGTGTGTGTGTGTGTGTGTGTGTGTGTGTGTGTGTGTGTGTGTGTGTGTGTGTGTGCATTTGCGTGTTATCTCTGCGTATCCATGTTGAAGATAAACTGATAGTAGAAAGCATGAGTAATGCAAGCATACCCCACACAAGACCATCCAAATTACCATGTATAAAAATATAAAGATGTTTATTCTGTAAAAAATCAGTGAGGAATCTGAATGTCAGGATGTGAAATCCATCCCCATATCTTGCCAAGTGAAGTGGCTACACTAACCCTAACAAATAGATGCTCGGTTTCCTCTGTCTTTGTTCCAGCCAAATCTGTTTTAGTTTAATAGCCATCCAACTCTTTGTTTCCTCTGCAGCAAAGAGTCAACTCAAACCCTGAGCTTTACTTTGAAATGCTATACTGTTTCTAAAGGGGTTTTCTCTATGATGTCATTGCTCTTTCATGTGCATTTCTGGTGCTGTGAGTGCATCTGTGTGTGTGTGTGTGTGTGTGTGTGTGTGTGTGTGTGTGTGTGTGTGTGTGTGTGTGTGTTTGTGTGTGGATTATTGAAGTTTTAGGGTTTCTTCTGGTATTGAGTGAGAGAATGCAGACAGTTGTGCTAATATTTACATAATTGTTGCTGTTAGCATTTGATAGGTTTTGTTACCGTAATCTTTACATACATAAACTTTTAGCAGTATATCTTTGACTGAACACTAACCCTGTTTTTAGCAATAGAAAGGCTCAAAGTTTCCCCACACTTTGTTGATAGTATAATAACGATTCCATTGACAATGACATTGAAATACTTAGTAATTGTACAGATACCTACTTACCACCTAGCTTAATGCACCCAGAAACTACAACTAGCAAGCGATCGTGTCCGTCCTGCGTGAATGTATCAAAATTCTGCTTTTCTGGGAAATATTCAAACTTTTTATGATGTTGCAATACTTTCAGTCCTTATCACACTTATGGCCTTTACTGATCTGTATGTACTGTATGCTTGTGTTTGTCATCTTTAGAATGGAGTTGGTGGTCTCACCAACCTGCTGGAGTTCAACGACAATGGCACCAACCCCAACATTTACTTTGAGATCCTTGGCACCAACTATGGAGAGGACCGTGGCCGTGGTGTGACCCGGGTAGGTGTATGTGTGTGTGTGTGTGTGTGTGGGCAGTAGGCAGAAGCTCTCTGTACACAATCTCATTGCACAATCTCATTGCTCTCTCCACAGCCCTGGACAGAGGCACTCGTCAGCATTCTGAAGCGCTTAACTCAGCCTCTTAGGAGGAAACATAGAGCGTTTTTTATCCTATTATTTTTACTCGCTTCACAATAGAGAGTGGAATAGAGAGATTGTTCTTTTCCTTCACTCTGAGTGCTTTTATTTTCTCTCACTTTCACCGTTTTTGTCTGGCTATTCTTTTTTTTCCCTCTGTCATTCTCTCTCACTCATGCTATCTTTCTTCACTTACTCCAAAGTATGTGTGTGTTTGTGTGTGAGTGAGAGTGTGTGAGTGTGTGAGTGCGCGTTGCCTGTCCCAGGCCTCCACACCGATTGGAGTTCTGAGCTTGTCCGCTTGTTGAAAAAGCTCCCCCCTTCAGGTGTGTGTTAATTACATTAATTTAAGGAGCGGACTGATTTTAATTGATAATCATAGCAGGCTAATGAATTCCATCAGCCTCCCTTGGAGACACATAGAGCTCCTTTGCAGATGCTGTTTATGTTGTGTGTGTGTGTTTTTTTTTCTTTCTTCTTCTTCCGTTGCCACTGCATTGTTTGTTTATCTCGTTTCATTCAAGTGTGGCGGCAGTTTGAGAAACGGCACCGCGGAACGGCATTCCCCCCGCGCACCAACCATAATTAATCCATTCTTTTTGCTGGTTTCCTGTTAATTACTGGATGCAGATATGCCAAGGCCTGTGCTCGTTCCAATACGACATCTCATCCATCTCTGTCTCATGCGGAATACAGATCAATTAGCTCCGAATCTGCACAGGCTTCGCCATAGGCTTGACTTGGTGGTCCACCATTCTTTTCAACGAGTGTTCTTGTGGGGAATTCGAGATGATGGTAACGTTCATCAATTTTTACTTTCCCCAGCTGCTATCTCTGAAAGTACTCAAGGTAAAGACCCAGACCTGGAGACACCGACTAAAATGAATTGTTCTTCGGGGGTCACTTAGAATGGAAGAGCATGAGACCCGAGAGGAGGCAGAGGTCAGTCTCTTGACCTTGAGATGATGTGGAAAAGGACGAGGAGGAAGATAAGGTCGAGGAGCACAATGACAGCGGCGACAACGACAAATATCAAAGAGCGAATCATCCCTTGACGTCCACGAAGGCAGGCCCCCATGTGACATCAAACCTTAATGATAGCACTCGATTTCCCTAGTCCAGGAGGCCGCGCCGGCGATTAGATTACAAATTAAATTGTCAGATCTGCTTAAGGATAATGACAGCCGACACAAACACGGAGCCCCATGCACATGAAGATGAAATGAATCTTTAAGTACAAAGTAATTACATTAGTAAGATTCCCCTCCCCTAATCAGTTCAGATAATTACCTCTGAAGGAATTGAGGAGCCGTTGTTATGTTGTTCATCCCCAAAGCTCATTCTCAGAATTTCTCATGATGCTTTTTAGGAGCAGCATCAGTAACGCAAGGGATAGTCTGGCCACAGGGCCTTCTTTAGAGGCTCTTGTGTCTTCAAGAATTCGTCACAGTCACAGGACAACTGAGTCGTGCTTCCTACTTAGTATATAACATCAATATGTTAAGTATAAAAGTAGGTTAATTACTTTTATATTGTTGTTGTCCTATTATCCGAGAAGATGACGGGCCGATCTTTTCGTATGGTAATTTCCTATCTCTGAGGCTCTTTGCATTTGTCTCTGTTCATCCATTTGTGCTTTGTTATTGTCATGTTGACAGCGCTGCTTGAAAATGTATGATTTATTACGGTGAGTTTTACACAGCATTCGATTTCCAAGACTTCAGGGACGTGGTGCTTCTGTTTTTTTTTTTTTTAGTAGTTAAATGGATCTCCTCTAGAATCCATGCAAGCTTTCAGGGGATTGGCTGGATTGTGTTCAGTTAAGCATTGGGGAAGAAAGATTGGCATGCCGGCTTTTAGTGCAAATTATGGGTGCACGGCAAGAACAATCACCTGTCCACTTTGACCCTGCCGTGATGCCAAAAACATTGTGATTGTTGACTCGCCTCCAAACTCACAGCACTTCACCCTTCTGCCAGAAAAGAAATCACTCCAGGCAGTGTGCAAACACTTGAATGAAACTGAGCACTAATGCTAAGGATGCTAAGGAACCCTCCCAATATTTTCCCATTTGTAACAAGCTATCAATTTGTCCTTTTTTTCCTACCTTAGCTTAGCCTTGTTTCTTGGGAAAGTCGTTTAAAAAAAAAACAAAAAACAAAAACAAAAACAAAAAAAGCAATTCCCTGGCACAGGGCGGCTGCTACAGTCGTTGGCACCAAGGTGACCTCTGCCTGCAACACAGCCCATCTATGATTGGCGTTTGCCTTTCCATGCCAGGAGGACACACTGGCGCTCTTAGCGCTCTTGTCCCTTGTGCTCTCTCTCTCTTTTTCACTCGTTCTCATTTGTAAACTCTCTTTTCTTTTTACTCCTCTCATCTTCACCCCATTCTTTTTTTCTCTTTTGTTCTCTGCCTATATAGCAAGAGTGTATAGAGTGAGAGAGAGGGCCAAGGAGAAAGGGAGGCTGAAGTAGGAGACACACACACCCACACACACACACACACACACACACACACACACACACACACACACACACACACACACACATGCACACACAAAGACACACACCACAGATACGCATGCATGCACGCACACACACACACACACACACACATGCACACACAATGACACTCACCACGGACACACATACACATGCACACACACACACACACACACACACACACACACACACACACACACACACACACACACACACACACACACAGACATGCACACACTTACACGCATACACTGCTCTATCTGTGTATTGATAATAATAGGCTGAGGCAATCTGTCATAATTATTATTACCTCCATGCAAGAATTAGTTTTCCAGTCCATTAATTTCTCAGGCTCCACGCTGGTTACCACTCTATACATCAACAACCTAAAAGCTTCACCAGGGGGCTCGGTCCTCTCTTAGGCCCGCCGTGCTTGATCAGCCATAGATGCCCCCCCCCCACCACCACCACCACCCCCTTATAAATCCTCCAAGACTCAAAAAAGTATTATTTTTTACACTTCTGTATGATATTATTGAAAACATGCTGTCCTCAGAGAAAAGAAAATGGAGTTTCTGAGCTCAATGTGATGGAATATGTAATGGAAGCATTACAGGGCTTTGCTGATGTGTTTGTGTGTGTGTGTGTGTGTGTGTGTGTGTGTGTGTGTGTGTGATAGGTTCATCTTCTTTTATCTAGACCTGAGATGTGTTGGCAGATACGGTTGTGGAGCATGATTACATGCTAGCAATGTGTGTCTTTGAGCATTTGATGTTGTATGTGTGTGTGTGTGTGTGTGTGTGTGTGTGTGTGTGTGTGGAGGGGAGGTGTGGGGGTTGTTGCCAGGACCAAGGAGCTGCTGTTGTGTAGCTGCTATGAATTGCCAGCGTCTACAGAACACAGCAGCTGCGTGTAAATGTTTTCCCTTTCAAGCCGAGCGAGCCAGCGAGCGAGCGAGCGAGTGAGTGGTCACGAGTCACGGGCAGTAAGGCCGCGTGTTAAATATGTGAAAACTGTACAGAGGAAAAGGAAATCCCGATGGGAAAAGATCCCCATTTCCCCCAATTTTCCATTCCATTAGGTAGATTCAGATGTTCTTTATAGAGCCTGTCTTTGCCTTTGGGGAAGTCAGGGGAGGGAGGGAGGGAGCAGAAAGAAAGAGACAGACCAACTGAGAGAGAGAGAGAGGGAGAGAGAGAAAGAGAGAGAGAGAGTCTCATTGATTCGTCTTGCTTCGGAGCTTCTCTTTGCACGTCTTTCTGGACAACTCCCAGCAGATGCCAACGTGTTAAATGTCCTAGGCTCTCCATTTTCGACTGCAGGCTCCTTCAATTTTCCATGGGCCGGAGAGACATCCAACCCCCCCTCCACCCTCCGTCTGGTGACACAGATGCTATTATAATATTGTTAAAGGGCATCTACGGCTGAGCATATAGATCGACAGGGGACTGTGAAAGCAGGTGTTTCTTCGCTTCCAAGGAACTTGGGTTTCATAAGCCCCATATCTCCCTGTTGAGAGATCATCTCCGCTGTCATCCCGCGGTGGTCTGGTCGCCTGTCATCTTCTCATTTTTTAACAAAGAGAGAAACTAGGAAAAAACTAAGGGAATAACCCGTGCCTTCACTTCCAATTTCTCATTTAGGTCAGCGGCGTACGCTAGAGACCTTTGTTAGAATGTTTTTGCGATGTGATTTCAGACTAAACGGGATGTGATTTTGCAGAAGTCATGGATGGTAAATATGATGGGTCATGGGGATATGTGGGCAAGATGGGTTTGATTCATGGGTGTCCTGCTGTGTCAGAATGGATGCAGATGGCAGGAAAAAGTGCAAAGCTATTATGGAAGCCATTTATCATCTTATACCATCTGAAATGTAATATGTTTAAATATATATCCATGCACACACACACAAAGACACACACACACACACACACACACACACACACACACACACACACACACACACACACACACACAGGCCCTTGTACTGTCCCCATCTGTACTGTTGCCAACATCGAGCATAGTGTTAGCGTGCCAACCCTAGGCATCAGAGTAACGACTAAGCATGTTGCTACCTTGACACACAGAAAGGCACACACACACACACACACACACACACACACACACACACACACACACACACACACACACACACACACACACACACACACACACACATACACACACACACATACACACACACACACACACACACACACACACACACACACACACACACACACACACACACACAGTCTCAGGTGTGGCTGCTGTCTGTCTTGCTGATGTGGGCATTCTGCCTATTTTCCACCTTTTGCTTTTGCTGTCCGACGCACTTCACCAACCCAGAGAAAGGCCTCGCCGGTCGTCGGGGACCCAGGATGGCAGCAGAGACACGGGCACATCATCCCCACACTGGCACCATCACTGTGTGTCCGGACACGCACACGGGCACATCATCCCTGGCACCAGCACTGTGTGTGTTCATTATACAGGCCCTGCATAGAAGAGACACTGTAGAGAGAGAGTGTGTGTGTGTGTGTCCAGCCGACCGGCCTGCACCAGGGTGACACCCATAGGGTGCTATAATTGAGAGCGTGCCTTGAATAGGAAGCTGTGGCATATGACTGGCTGTCACAAATGATTATAGACTTGGTTAGCCCATGGGACAGACGCTAAGCAGCAGTGTACCAAAGGGATGAAAAAGGCCACAAAGCTCTGAGCTTGTTATTCATCTCTGAGCTTGGGTGCGTTTGTGCGTATGTGAGTCATAAAGCATGTTTATATATATATATATACAGTATATATATATATTTTTTTTTTTTTGGGGGGGGGGATTGCAGACTTTGCTCATGCTAGTTTGTGTATTTACTTGAAGGAGACATCACATTTCATTTTAAGGTGAAGTAAACAAGTGATGTTCTGGTGAAGGAAGTAAAGATGCCAGTCATCCAGCTGTCAGTCACAGATGGAAAGACTGTTTAATGTTTGTGAAGTTTCTGGTGCGAGGGAGGAAGAGAGAGAGAGAGAGAAAAAAAAAAAACCTGTACCAGCAACAAGGTTTGCAGTTAAACTGCTAGAACAGGAGAAAAAGTCTTCTAGTAGCACTAAGGTATATTATATGAAACTAACATTCAAATATCCTTGCATTGTACCTAGTGAAGCGCAGCAAAATAATTATATGTTAATGTGACCCAGGGGTGTCTTAGAGGGGGTGGGGGGAGGAGGGGGCGGGGGACTGAGTTACCAGGGCTCCAAGTAGGGAGAGGGCCCTTGAGGAGTCTGGAATTGTATTGTAGGGGTGAGGGAGGCCCATGGCCACTGCTTGGGCATAGGTCCCAGAATTTGATGCTACGTCCCTGATGTGACCTACTGTGGCCGAGAACTCTAGACGCACTCTAGCTAGGAATCAGCCACAGGTTGTACTCAGACCCCGATGGTGTCTGAGCTGTTTATCTGAGCTGTTTACACTGTAGGTTGTATTCAGACATATTGGTGTTTAGCCAATCACAACATTCTATCTGGACAGGAAGTCATTGGGCGGGCTTAGCGTTGTTTGATTTGCCCATTTTACCCGCGAGGGTCTATCACTCATGGCCATTTAAGTGATAGTCTGGCTTGTCAGGCAGTTGACACAGTTCACATTAAGGATTTATAATAAAAAGGTATTTCTTCTTTCTCCATTTTAATCATAATTATATTAATATCATAAATGGCTGTGAAAGTGAATGCTATTCATTTTTTTTAGGCTACTTTGTTTCCTCGTTATTTATCTCCTAGCGGTAATGTTAATTTGTGCGATTTTTTTTCCATTTGTGGATGGCATACTGCAGTGCATGAGTGCTCTAGCCCAGTCCACAAACCCCTTGGCCCCGTCTCAAGACCTTTTGTCACTCTTGTTAGCATCCTGTCCTGCTGTAACCAGTCCTGAGAGGGACAGAAAGAGAGAGACACACACTTCTCAGTGCCAGGACATCACAACTTTTCACCCCAGGAATGTCAGGAAACATTGTGTTTGTTTTGGTCGCGCCTACATCTTGTAACTTTTTTTTTTTATTGCATGTGGCAAAATATGCCCCTTCTTTTGCTCGAGGCCTGAGTGGAGTCGAGTCCACACCTTTCTCATCCGAGAGTACTTCGGGAGCGGGGCCAGAGAGCTGTCCGTCTTTTGCTCTCTACTCTGGCAAATTGAAGTATTTCTGTGCGCCATGTGTGCCACTGAGACCTCTGTGGTGTTAGAGAGAAGGCTTTCTGTGTCGCAGCGTGCTCCCGGCTCTTTTATTTATGATGTTATGGTGATGTGACAGCATACGGTGGGGGTTAAACTTAAACCATCTCTCTCGCTCTCTGACTCTCTGACTCTCTCTCCCTCTCTCTGACTCTCTCTCTCTCTCTCTCTCTCTCTCTCTCTCTCTCTCTCTCTCTCTCTCTCTCTCTCACGCACACACACACACACACACACACACACACACACACACACACACACTCACACTCACAAAAACATGCACTTCACACACTCAGACTCTCAAACACACACAAACACACTCACACCAGCCAGACTCTCTCACACACACACACACACCACACAGACAGTCTCTCTCTCTCTCTCTCTCTCTCTCTCTCTCTCTCTCTCTCTCTCTCTCCCTCTCACTCAGACACACACAGACACACACACACACACACATACACACACACACACACACACCGTCAGTCACACAGTGTCTCAATGCTACCTTGAGGCTGCTGCTGTTGCGGTCATGTGCCGTGAGCCAGCAGGATCCAACAGGCCCAGTCCACGGCAACGTTCCTGTCTGCTTATCGATGCCCTTTTCCAACAAAGGACTCCTTAGCCCCTTCCAGCAGCACTTGACCGTTTTCTAGTGACGTGAACATGTTAGGAAATGAGATATTATATTTATTTTATTTTATTCAAGTTTTTGAGTCCAGTCAACCAGCACAAAGTACTGCTTACAGGGCCAAGAAGTCTGACAGTCAGGAAGTTTCCATTTCAATTCAAAGATGTTTGTTTGCTCGGAGTATCTGACAGTGAAGTGCCATTTTGCCTGTTTTTATGTGAGTGGAATTTAATGAAGGTTCAGGGAACTAAAAGTTAGAGGAGGGAAAAAAACAAACATCTGTAGCATCTCAAAATTCTCATTGATTAGTGCTGGTATTTTTTCAAAGAGAGATGACATGGCATTCAGCATATTGAGGGGGGAAATATCAAAATGTCAACTTGTTCCAGCAGCTTGACTGATACAGCAAGCTGCATATGACATCAAGGACTTGGATTCAGTTACCCAAGGAATTCTCAGATTGATGAAGATGTGCTGTGTTATTACAGATGGTAATCTCTGGATAAAAATATCTTTTTTATAATTTAAACATCAATATGTAAAAGTATTTTATTTAGGCTACTGTATATTTATTTTTTATCCTATGGTCATACTCTTGATAAATGTCATAATGGAACACGACTAATGCAGTACTTCATGAGCTCCTGGTATGAGGCAACATCTAACCTTGAGAATTTCCCCTCTAACCTTGATAATTTTAGCACGTCTATGTTTTTAAATGTTAAAAGCTTATTGTTATTTTAACAACAACGACAGCAATATTCAGCAATATTCTGCAGCAACATTCTGAGTCACATTTAATACACTAGACAAGTCTAGTGTTTCTGAGCAGCAGTACTTCCAAAGCTCCTGACATGAGGCAACATCCATGAAGCCCCCTCCATCCCCTCCACCCCCACCACCACCACCACCCCCACAACCTGGAGACTTCTGGAAGCCGCCCAGTAGCCCTCCTGGTGCCGCTGTGATTCTCCTGCAGGTCCGAGCAGAATTACAGCGTGTAAAACCCCGGGATTACAGCAGCCCTGCCGGGGCTCCCCCAACACCTCCACCCCTCACCCCCACCACCACCCTCACACCATCCCACTCCCTGCGCCACTCCTGGATCAGCGTGCTTCGTTTCTCTCATGTTTCTCCACCGAGAGGATTAGTGGTGGCCCTTGTGCTTCCTTTGTCTACCCCCCACACCCCTCTCTCTCTCTCTCTCTCTCTCTCTCTCTCTCTCTCTCTCTCTCTCTCTCTCTCTCTCTCTGTCTTGACACCACCTGCACCATGCAAAGAGGTCTGGACAGAGCATCAATCTTCCTTTGGCATCTCCAACCCACCACCATCACCGCCATGCCCAGCACCCGACAGTGTCAGTCCGTCCGTCTGTCTCCCTGTCCGTCTGTCTTTTTGTGTCCATTGATTTGATTGCTAACCGAGGCCTGGCCTGCATAATTGGCCAGGTTGGGATGGATGAAGCAGTCGTTCCATGGCGTGCCGTAGCACTAACATTTTGCTTCCTTTCAGCCTAGGAGAAGATTAGTTGTCTCCTTGAAAAGGTCAAGAGAGGTGTAAACGTGACAAGTGTTTTCTGATTAAAAAATGAACCCGGCGGAAGGATGGAGGGAGGGAGGGAGGGAGGGAAGGAGGGAGGATGGGAAGTGGGAAAGGAGGCGTAGGTGAACGAGGCGGCTCGCCGGATTTGACAGCAAGCAAGCAAGCAAGCGAGGAAATCACAAACACTCGGCGGGTGTCGACTCCCTCGTCTTCCCCCTGAGAAAGTCAGGAGAGCGAGAGAGAGAGAGCAGACGAGCCTCATAAGCAGACCTTCCTCAGAGGGTTAATCGCCAGTAAACACCAAGAGCTGCCGGAACGTTCCGTTCCATTCCGTGCTGAACATCGAGCGGCTTACGTAAAGCCTCTCACTAATTAAACACTCTTATGTTTTTCCACAATTTGGGGTATTATTCATTATTAACAAGATTTATGGTCACCAAAATATTTCAGCTAGTTGTCAGAGAGCACGGGACTAGTGCGAATGTCTCCCAGCTGGCCTAATTAAAATGTGATTAAATGCCTAGGTCACTGGTCTTTCAAGACACCGAGTGTGTGTGTCTCGCGGGGGTGGGGCATGGCATTAGGCCCAGTCAGACAGACTTACCACACCGTATTCCTCAGAAAGAGCACTTAACGAGCCTCAGTTTGAAATATTCAAGACCGCCGCTGCCATCGCCGTCATCTACAAGCTGTAAGGCTTCCCCGCTACTTTTTCATGCGCCGTGTTCCATACATGCTTTATGCATCAAACGCCCACAGAATTCTGTAACTACCTGCTCCAGTGCCACAGAAGCATTAAGCCTCTTCCAGTAGCCCACCAACTAGACCAGTGCCTAATCTTTTCCATTCCGCTTTATCTCTTCATAGATGTTTATTTACTCACTGCATTTTATATCCCTGAATTTGAACGGCTAAAGGATGAAAAATGGGTTGCAGAATGTAGCATCATTAGCCTGCTTGGCTTTTTCTTTCACTCATCCTCTACTCGCTTGATCTATTGCTCTCTCTCTCTCTCTCTCTCTCTCTCTCTCTCTCTCTCTCTCTCTCTCTCTCTCTCTCTCTCCATCTTATTCGGTATTTTTCATTTGTCTTTGTTTTTCCCCAGTGTTCTATTTTCTTCCCTCTGCATCTCTAGGTTCCTCACTGCTTGTATTTCTTCCTCTACTACCCTCCATACACTCTTTTTCTCTCTCCCAGTCTCTCTCCCAGTCTCCCTCCCTCCATCCCTCCCTCCCGCTCCCTTCCATTCTCTTCCCTCTGTCTGCTCTCTCCCAGAGCCCATAGTAGATATATTGCGTCAGGCTGCCTGGGTCCTTTCCCCATCAGTATCCCAGCATGGCGATCCAGGGATATCCTGTATAATTGACCGCTAGGCTCCTTGCTCTCTCTCTCTCCTGCCGTGCAGAGTAATGCTTTCTAATCACTCGGCAATATGGCCCACCTAATGGCTGCCACCTAAAATAATAAGACACCCAGTGACGGGAGAGAGAGAGAGAGAGAGAGAGAGAGAGAGAGAGAGAGAGAGAGAGAGAGAGAGAGAGAGAGAGAGAGAGAGAGAGCGGCTTGGGAGTGGTGGTGGTTGAAGGGTTGGGGTGAATGGGTTCCTGGGCGAGCAAAGCCATTGCGTCCAGGATGGTATGTATCGCGTAGCTGTAATTGATGTTCGCTCCCAACACACTCCGGCACTTGATGATTGTTCCGCGTACATGAGCGCCGTTAAGAGGGTCAGTCGCGTGTGTGTGTGTGTCAGTGTGTGTGAGCGTGCGTGCGCGTGTGTGTGTGTGTGTGTGTGTGTGTGTGTGCCTATACACTCCACACAAGGCTCCACCAAGCTATTAGCTCCCACATCTGCCTCAGTATCATCCCCACACCACATGAAAAAGCTCTGCTTATGCAGAGGGCTCGTCTGGTTGGCCATCTATTCAATATCATTTAACTTTCATATTTTCTAGATAAAATTAGTTTATTAATCATGTTTGAAACACTTTTCACAACGTGTGAAATATTATGTAAATAGATCAAATAGAATTTTATGTAACATGAAGGCTATACCTTTCCCTTGTTATTACATGTAATGTTGTTCATATTAGGCTGTAAGCATCTGAACAGAGCAGGCCTTCATTTCTCAGTGTTAAACCTACCAAGGGCAGTGTGTGTGTGTGTGTGTGTGTGTGTGTGTGTGTGTGTGTGTGTGTGTGTGTGTGTGTGTGTGTGTGTGTGTGTGTGTGTGTGTGTGTGTGTGTTTATGTGTGCGTGTGTGCATGTTTGTGATGGCCAAAAGATTGACTTTGCTTTCACAATCATTTTTAGTCTACACTTGTTTCTGAGGGGACTTTGTTTTTGTTTTTGTTAGCCCCCACCTGTGGGTAAACCCTGACTATGGCTTGAGTCCTCTTGGGAGAATAATGTTTCTCGCTGAGATTGGTGATCTCTCTGTGACATTGGGCCAGGATGACCTCCAGCCACAAGCACAAGGTCACAAGCGGTTGACAGATGGATGCTGGAAAAACGAGCTCTGTCTGTCAGTCTTTTCAGGCTCTGGTGGACCTTATTGTGGCCTTATTGTGACAATATTTTGTTCTGAATTACACATTTTTATCAGTTTTTTTTTATCAGTTTTTTTTTCTTAACAAAATCTATTGTTTTCCTAGCCTCATATGAGGAAAAAATGGCCATTCAACTTCTTTATATTCATTGTTTGTTCACATATTAACCACAAACTAAGCTTAAATTAACCTTAAAGTTGTATTTACTCTTAGTCTTTTTTCAGTGTTCATGATTTCCTGCAGGTGAGCCTGAACTCTGAACTATGATACTGATCAAATACAGCCCTATTCTGCAAAAAGTAGACAATTAAGCTTAACAAATTGGCTCAGTTTATCACATACATGTGCAGTAATGAACTTACTTGTCTATAAATCCAACCCAACAGAAACCCTTTCACATGTTCTGCGGTAAGTAAAGGTCACTGACCTGCTGACCGTCAAAATGACAGGGGATTTACGAGCATGTTTTTATTAGAAGTGAATCAACCATCTGATGCAGATTAATTAATTTCACTGACCTATTCTCCTACGCATGGCCAAGCTTATTACAAATATACATTGAATGTTTTTCTTTACATTAATAATAGCCCGAGTATGCCGTAGCAGAGAGTTTCACTGATGTTAATATAATTCATTTGATTCACATAAGTTTCTACAAGTATCTTCCACAGATGTGCTTTAGATTCTTTGTACTCAGAGAGCAGCTGTTCTGCATCTCATATCATTTCTGTAAGTCACAGCAGAGATTTAGAGATTTAAGGAAGATTATGGTATTTTTCCTCTCTATAGCACCCAAGAGATTTACCTACTGTTACTGTCTCACGCTCTCAGAGAAATATAGGAATGCTTACTCTCTCTCTCTCTCTCTCTCTCTCTCTCTCTCTCTCTCTCTCTCTCTCTCTCTCTCTCTCTCTCTCTCTCTCTCTCTCTCTCTCTCGCTTGCTCGCTCTCTCTCTCTCTCTATCCAATAACCTATGGTAGATGCATCTAGAAATGCACTGGTTGAATTGAGAGCCCTTGCTTCTAAAAAGAAAATATTTGCACTTATCCTGCATTCCCCCAGTAAATAAGTAGCTGAGAATATTGCATGGTATGCCAGCATAGCAACACTGCTGTTTTATACAAACACTCACCACAACAATAGCAACAATGACAGTGCAACAGGTTTATCAAAGGGGAAGGTTTTTTTTTATGTTTTTCTTTTCTTTATTATTATTATTGATAGAATGAAGAATGTCATACTTCATAAGATTTTACTTTTTGTAATGTGTTTTTTCATCCATCATATATTCTTCATCAACGTCACCATTGTTATTTGAGATGATCAGATCAGATGTGAGTTTGAACAGAACACAAGAATTTAGATTAGTCACTGATGCGCCATGCATAGGATCTGATGCGCTGAATTTTATATTCTGGATGAAACACAAAAAAGTCCAACTTTCAATTCCAATACCTTACCACTTGTGCCCAATTTTTTTTGTTCATTTGTTCAGTTTGTCTTTCTACTCACATTTTACTTAAGTGATGGAATCCAAGCAACCCTGTCGGCATCCATTGTGGCAAATGAGCCCTGCACTGCACTGCTGCCTAAGGCTCACAGATTGCTCAGACTAGCAAATTACTGTGATTATCGCAGGCCTGTAATTTCTCAGGTAGTGGCACAGTTTGCATTT
>JAODXP020000019.1:15583447-15588447 GCA_027497455.2 Sardinella longiceps
TATGTGAGTTTGTGTGTGTGTGTGTGTGTGTGTGTGTATGTGTGTGTGTGTGTGTGTGTGTGTGTGTGTGTGTGTGTGTGTGTGTGTGTGTGTGTGTGTGTGTTTGTGTGTGTGTGTGCATCTGTGTGTGTGCATTTCAAACAGCAGGGAATCTGGGCAGCTGAAGTTTTCCTCTCTGTTGCTTTGGTACCTAATGGAAAACAAAAACTGTGCACTTCAGGCATCCTGCATGATAAACACATCACTGCCTAGAGAGCCTCTCATCCCCACCCAAGGTGGGCACAAAGACAGGTGGTACACAGCAGGGACATAAGTGTATGGCAAAAAATAACAACTGTTTAAGACTTGTTTTTATTTATTTATTTGTTTTTTATTTATTTTAAATGTGCTGCTTTTCAATGTACATAGCCTCGCCTTCTTTCTCATCATGAATTTTAATATGACTACATTTGTTTTAATCTAATGTACAATATTTATGCAACCATGTGGTTCTGTATACAAGCCATGCATTAGCGATGCATTTATTTCATATCTTGTTATGAGTTTGACACAACCCCTCGCGCTCCTTTTGGCATTTTCATAAATATGCATTTCAAGACTGTATGAGATCATGTTACATCTGATTACTCAAACCGTAAACATAGAAAGTGGGAGAAGACTCGGAATGCTAAGCAGCAGTTGTGTCGCTAAAGCAACACCACTGTATACGTCCTGATTTGTCAGCATACTTATTACACAGTAATAACACATATATAACAATGTAATAAATGGGATGAAATTGCATCTCCCACCACAGTGTCTTCACATGCAGTTCTGAAGAGCTGTTTGGAGATTTAGTCAGACATTCTCCATGAGCCGTAAGAGAATAAAGCTGAGCAGTTTTGAAACTGAGCCAGCAAGTGAGAGAGAGGACAGGCAGGGCAGAGCAGAGCAGGCATGCAATGCAAGTGAATTTTTTAAACTAGAGCCGTTTGTTTGGCGGGGTATTCGGGGGCTTGTCACAGACCCGTGGAGCTCAGCGAGGGGAGAAAAAAGGGGGCCCTAGTGGTGCAGATGTTCCAGCTCATTGAGCATGTGGCGATGCGCTGCGTTTTTCTCATCCTGCCCTGATGCAATTGGGTTCGAGACTACTCTGTTTGCCCCCCTACCCCACATCCCCAACTGCCTTCTCCACACACACACACACACACACACACACACACACACACACACACACACACACACACACACACATTCATAAAAACTCTCTCACACACACACTCACACACACCCCACCTCCTGCTCCCACTGCCTCACTCCAACTGGCAGAAATGAGAGAGTGCTAGCTGCATGTTGCCAGGCAGGCCGCCGCTCGGCGGACCCAGCCAGAGGCAAACATCTGACACACACACACACACACACACACACACACACACACACACACACACACATGGTCCCACGACCAAATCATGCCACAGATCTCACTTCTCATGAGTGGCCATGGACAACAGAGGAGAGAGGGATACTAAAAGAAGAAAAAAAAAAGCTATACTTGTGGACCAGCCATTTCAGAGCTGTGCTGAGCCATTGCTGAGCTTGTAACACACAGCTGGAATTGCCAATCACTGACACCACTGGTTTGACGGAGAGCATTTCAAAAGAATTTCTCACTGTGCCTGTCATATCTCTGAGTGAATAATAATATCTCATCAGATCTGACATTTTTTTCTGTTGAGTTGTTGATCTTTTTAACCACTGTTCACCACTGGGTCTTTGATTTCATTGCCCTTTTTCTGACCTTGTATTTATGTTTGTGTGTGTGTGTGTGTGTGTGTGTGTGTGTGTGTGTGTGTGTGTGTGTGTGTGTGTGTGTGTGTGTGTTATAGCTGGCCACCTGGGACCCTGTGCACGGCCTGAATGGGACGCTGACCGACAGGAAGCTGGAGAACAACATGAGGGGTGTGGTCCTGCGTGTGGTGACCGTCCTGGTAAGACCCAACACACACACACGCACACACACACACACACACACACACACACACACACACACACACACATACACCTCTTTCTACTGGAGAAGTTCTATTCCAGCATGTTCTGGATTTCACAGACTGCGCCACCCTGCACTACACTCCACTACACCTGCTGAGCCAGGCAGATCCCCAACCCCCTCCCATCACAGTACGAATCCACTTCCTGAGTCTGCTTCCTAACCCAGCAGAGTGCTAATTAGCAGACCAAGGTCCCATGCTAAGCATATGCTTTTTACTACTTACTGAACTTGAAACCCTCTCTTCAGTGCCTGCCGCAGAGGCCTCTCTTTCTCTGCCATTCTCCTCCACCCTAGACTACTATGGCATTCTGGGAATGGTAGTCCAATTAGCACCCTGGTGCTCAGAGTCCCAGAGTTCCCATGCCTTTTCCTTTACTCTCCAATTGGAGCAGGGGAAAGAAAGTGGCCACTGGAATGAGTCAGACGGCCTATCAGTTCATTACGAGCCATTTGGAAGGGGGAAAGGAATTGAAACCCGGGGAGCGGCACTATATTGAGATTTGAGTTCAGCTATCTCGCCTCCAGCACTGATTTGAGTGAGTCCCTGGAGTTCTTTAAAGATTCAGCGCTTTAAATTCTTCATATCCCCCCTTTGAAGTCAGTGCTAGAAGAAAGAGATGATGCTACCACTTTGCGGGCTCCTTCTATCCTTCTGTCTCTCTCCCTTCTCTCTTTTTTTTCGCTCTCTCTCTCTCTCTCTCTCTCTCTCTCTCTCTCTCTCTCTCTCTCTCTCTCTCTCTCTCTCTCTCTTTCTCCCTGCCCACCCTCCAACCCTCTCTTTTGCTCCTTCCCAACTCTGATGTTCTCTGGCCTGTCAAACTGAACTTTGAGTTTGTTAGGAGTTCTCTTATCCCCTGCAGGGACAATGCTGGGGGGATATGGGAGGCAGTTTTTTAGGGGGGTTGCTCCACCCATCTGCACTGTACTGTACTGTGCTGTGTTGGGCAGGGTTGGTGTGTCCCCCCACCTCCACCCCCACCCCCACCCCTCCACCTCCCCCCGCCCCACCTCCACTGAGTGTAAACACAACACAACACAACAACAACAACAACAACAACAACAACAACACCAGCAACAGCAACAATGGGAACAGCAGCACAGCAGAGGGATTCTCCTCCTTCCTCTAAATGATGCTGTTTATGGAGACACTGGGTGTTAATTAACACCAGCTGGGAAAAGTGTGCTGCTGCCTGGGAGAGAAAGAATGTGTCAGTTAGTAGCAGTTGCTATATCGTCTGGTCTCAGTTGTTGTTACTGTTGTCTAGTTTTGCGCTGAATAGTTCAATTTTCTACAATTCTGGAACGTCTAAGTTGGAACCTTTATGGGTAATTTTAGAATTAGCATTCAGGGGCTAGCTATCCTCTTAGCCTGACATTGCTAAACCACAGGATTTCAGAAGGTACATTGTAGTTAACACTACCTTAAGTAGCAAGTCCTGTAGATTAGCCTAGGCCTATCAGTCACCAGCAAATTGACAGTGGAGACAGCTAACTGGATTAGCTTGTGCAAACTCACTGAACCCAGCAGGCTAATATCCCTGAAGAGCCCTGACCATAGAACGCTATTCATTGACGAGAGACTCCAGTGTAGCTGTAGAAGTTTTCAAATAAATGGATCTGAAAAAGAATATCTGTAACCTTTGATAAATGGGATTGAATAGCGGGCTCCCGGTGAATAATCCCCAGGTGCAGGCAGTCTTGTAAGGTTAGCTGGTTTGCAAATGACAGTGCTTCTTCTTTGTCATCATCCAAAATACTCCCTCACAGCTCACTGGCCAGCCGTGCAGAAAATGTACTGGGCCAAAGTGATTCTCAATTAAGTGTTTCTATATACCATAGTCAAAGCTGGCAAAAGTGAGCTGGCAAAATATAGGCCTGAGATAGTGTGTGTGCGCACACACACACACACACACACACACACACACACACACACACACACACACACACACACACACACACACACACACGCGCAGACACTCAGACACACACAGACACTCAGACACGACAGTATACTGTATGTAATATTGTGTTTGTTTGTGTGCGTGTGTGTGTGTGTGTGTGTGTGTGTGTGTGTTAGAGTGTGAGGCGGAGAGAGTGAGCTGTGGGATCTGGGATTTTCAGTATATCATGGATGCTGCCGCCCAGATGAAGCCGCCGAGCCGGCCGAGTTCTTCTCTCTCCTCTCTGTGAGACTCGGAGGATAATAACATCACTGGAGTGTTATTTAAAGCAGAGCGGCGGCGGCGGCGGCAGGCACAAGGCAGCCATTGATTTGCTGCCTGCCCCATAGAGACCATTTCAGCCGTGATCTATCTGGGTGTAAAATTGCCATTTCCAGTTTTGCAGTGTTATTTTAGAAAACAACTGCTTTAAGGGAAGAGAGAGAGGGGTGGGGTGGGGGGGGGGGGACTAATAAAAATAGCAGTAGATGTTTCCTTCATCACTAGCTGCCAGTGGATTGCGGGGAGGTGTACGTCGAGAGGCATATGTTAGGGGAGTCTGGGACTCTTGCAGCAGTGGGAGGTGAAGAGGAGAGACTATTATTTTGGAATGCGATTTATCGGTTTCTTTATTTACACGGCTGATTTGTTTATGTCAGTGCTCAGGCAGAGGGGGGGAAATGAAAAAATAAAATGAAATAAATAAACAGAATTTCAGCAGACCCTCGTTTTTTTCTTGGCATGCATGGGGCGAAGGAAGCAAAGCGCTTGGCTGTGTGTCACCCCTGTGGTTTGGTCGAGCCTCACCAAGCAAGCCCCCTGAGACTTGGGCACCGAGCAGCAGCGCCATCGCACGTCAGTGCCACAGTTCTGCTGAGCTGCCAAACAGTCGCCCTGATCAGCCACCACCACCCCTACCACTACCACCTCCATCTCCCCTGTTTCTTCCTTCCACCTACCTCCAACTCCCTCACACTTCCCCTCCACACTCCCCCCACCCCCACCCCCCTACTCCCCTCCCCAGAGTC
>JAODXP020000019.1:15598073-15605573 GCA_027497455.2 Sardinella longiceps
AGGCTACTGTTCTAACAACAGCCCTAGTCTGGTCTCTGTGTGTGTGTGTGTGTGTGTGTGTGTGTGTGTGTGTGTGTGTGTGTGGGTGTGTCTGAAAAGGTCATGGGTCATTAAGTATACACAGCTTAAACACACTCCTGTGTCGGTATCACTACCTCCCTATCACTAATGAAAACTTTACACACACACACACACACACCATAAATATGGGCATGTATGACAAAAGCATGATAGTGAAGGCTTGACACACACACACACACACACACACACACACACACACACACACACACACACACACACACACTCCTATATCTCCTCAGGCCAGCTCTTTCCTCTGAGGGTCTATTTCTGGCCCCAGTGGAGCAATGCATTGTGGGTACCTGACAGCACTTTGGGGTGATAAGAGGAAGCAGTCAGCTAAGAGAACAATATACCTCTCTCTCTCTCCCTCTCTCTTTCTTTTCCTCCCTCTACCGCTCTCTCTACCTCTCTCATTCAGCTAAGAGAACAATATACCTCTCTCTCTACCTCTACCTCTTTCTCTCTCTCTCTTTCTTTCTTTTCCTCATTCTCCCTCTCTATCTCTCTCTCTCTCATTCAGCTAAGAGAACAATATACCTCTCTCTACCTCTTTCTCTCTACCTCTTACTCTCTCTCTCCCTCTCTACCTCTCTCTCTCTCTCTCATTCAGCTAAGAGAACAATATACCTCTCTCTCTCTCTCTTTCTTTTCCTCTCTCTCCCTCTACCTCTCTCTCTCTCTCATTCAGCTAACAATATACCTCTCTCTCTCTCTCTTTATTTTCCTCCCTCTCTCTCTCTCTTTCTTTTCCTCCCTCTCCCTCTCTCTCTACCTCTCTCTCTCTCATTCAGCTAAGAGAACAATACACCTCTACCCCTCTCTCTCTCTTTCTTTATACTTCTCTCTCTGCCTACCTCTCTTCCCTTTCCTCTCTCTCTACCTCTCTCTCTCTCTCTCTCTTTCCATCTTTCTCTCAAGAGAATAATACAGGTCTACCCCTCTACCTCTCTCTCTTTTCCTCTCTCTCTCTCTCTACACCTCTCTCTCTTTTCCCTCTCTCTCTCTCTTTTCCTCTCTCTTTCTTTTCCTCTCTCTCTTTCTTTTCCTCTCTCTCTCTACACCTCTCTCTCTCTACACCTCTCTCTCTTTCTTTTCCTCTCTCTCTCTCTCTAGGGTTAGGGTCTCTCTCTCTCTCTCTCTTTCTTTCCATCTTTCTTTCAGCTAAGAGAATACAGCTCTACCCCTCGCTTTCTCTCTCTCTTTCCCTCTTTTTCTACCTCTCCCTCTTTTTCCTCTCTCTCTCTTTCTCTTGCACCCTCCTTCTCTCTTTTTCTACCTCTCTCTCCATTTCTTTTTCTATCTCTCTCTTTCCTTCTCTCTCCCTCTCATTTGACATCATTCTCTCTCTCCCCCACTTTCTCCCTCTGTGTGTCTCTCTCTCCCTCCATTATTCTCTCTCTCTCTCACTCCGTCTTCTCCTGTGTGTGTGACAAAGAGGGACAGTTTTGTGTGTGAGTGTGTGTGTGTGTGTGTGTGTGTGTGTGTGTGTGTGTGTATGTGTGTGCGCGCGTCTGAAGATTTAGCTGTGTGGCATGTTTGTATTTTTGTATTTGTGTGTGTGTGTGTGTGTGTGTGTGTGTGTGTGTGTTGTTTAGTGCATATCTGAGGGGCAACAGAAACAGTGTGTGACAGACAGACAGACAGACAGACAAAGGGGGCCGGGAGGGAGCTCCCTTTATTCCTCCTGACAACATGGAGAACAAACACCCTCTTTGCAGCTGTGCACCACACACACACACACACACACACACACACACACACACACTCGCTGTCTGTTCCTGTCTCTGTTTAATTGGATTTCTTTTGAAAGAGCAGCATCTTGAGGTGAACGTCTCTCTCTCTCTCTCTCCCTAAGTGTGTGTGTGTGTGTGTGTACACATTGTTAGCTTTTAGAATGACACCACCCATGATGCCCTTGCTAATGTTTACATCCTTAAGTTTACTGTTAGGTGAATGTCTCTCTCTCTCTCTCTGAGTGTGTGTGTGTGTGTGTGTGTCGCGCGTTTAGGATACAGGGCGATTCGTCCATCCACGTTTCGTCCACGCCAGTTCATCCATCCGCGTTTTGTCCATCCGCCAGTTCGTCCAAGGGAGCATCCGTTTCGTCTGCCGGCATTTCGTCCATCGCCGTTTGTCCATTTGTATTATTATTCGTTATAATAAAATATTAATCAGCTCTACTGGCCAGTCTCCATGAATATATTTGTATGCTGAATTATTTAATAACCTTTAAGCTTTAATGCCAGTGTGGTTGTCTTAGGAAAGTTTTTCTATGTATGTGACAAATAAACCCCTGAACTGAACTAATATCATGTATTTAGTGATTTATAAATGAATACAATCTATCATATCGACCTTCACTAATTCATTGTGAATGTTAAAAATGACAGGCGGAGACAGTAAAGATCTACTTTAATTCCGGCACAGCAGACGTTTTACCCTTGATGACCTCTCAGTGATTTTTGTCGAATTTGTATGAAGGAAATATAACCTCGACATCTAGGACTACGTAATAGATTACATCTCATCTTGTTTTAGTTTCATGACATTGATTGAATATAGTATTTCAGCTACGAATTTAGTTAAGAGAATAGCCAATGATGTGCAACTGTGGCTTCTGCAGTTGCTTGCTGGTTCAATTCAGAATGAGAATGCCGTGGCCTCTGAGGCGCGGACAGCAGCTTTTTTTTTCTTATTAACAGTTTGGTTGCCAGGTGTTTTTAACAAGCTTTGGCCCAGAGTGCCAGCAATCCAGGCCACTGTTGCCTATTTTTATAGAGCCACAGCGTATTCTGTGTTATAGCTATGGACACATACTATGGGTCATTTGAAAGGTAAGACTCTGAGCTCTCAGTGGGTGAAAACCGTTTATTTCTACATGCCTCCGTTCCTGAGAAATCCCAAGCTAAACAGTGGGTAGTTTTCATCAAAATCCTTGTTTTTTTCTAGAAAAGGAGATATCGCTTCTTTTATGATTATGATGGAGTGTTCTCTGTCAAGTTTCGAGGAGTGACACAAGCCGAATCATGCCTGTGGTGAGACTGCCACCTAGTGACGAACCCGCGAAAGGACAACATGACATGACGTGCATTATTTGACACAAATGCTGCAATAGTAATCAAATGCTGCCTTGTGATGTGAAAATGTCCAGACAAAATGTGCAGATCGTGAGTTTTTATGAGTTTCCGATCGTAATTTATTTCAGTTCTATTTATCACAGAGTTCCAAAAATCATATATAACCTGTGTGAGGGTTTCTATTTTCGTAAATTAAAAAAAAAGGCAAAAACGTAACATTACGTTTTTGGCACTCAACGCATGACAAGTTATAACGTAACATTACGTTTCTGGCATTCAAAGTGTTAAAACGGCAGCTTTTATTCAAACACATCTAGAGCTGACCTTTGGAAACAACTTTGCAGTGTGTATGTTACTACAGTCAGTAGGCCTACAGTTTAGTGGTCGTGTAGCCTAGATGGCACACTGTGTTCGATCTGTCTTTTTGTTTACAAGCTTGCGCCAATGGATAGGAGAAAAAATACAAACCCACTACTTTCTCTGTTACTGTCTCCGACTTCTCTGTCACAGAATATGCAAGAGAATCTAAACGTGAATGAATTAATCCATATATTTTTTATGTTAAATCTGTCAATAGGCAAATTCATTTGAAGGGGTTATGTATTTGAATGGGTTAGTTAGTCTATCTATTGTTGATGAAATGGTGCGATTTCGCTCTCTATTCATGATTAAATAGGCTCATGTTTTCAGGGTTGTCATCTACTTTCTTTTGTATGAAAACTTGAGAAAAAGCAGTAGGGCCTATAGTCTTTTTTGAGAGTGTCCATGACACACTGACATCACACTAGGCTATGCGTTCTTTTTTTTACTTATCATTTGTCTGATGATGGGCATTTGCGAGTAGGCCTAGTGAGGTTCGTGCAAAGTAGAGTGCAACAAGCGCATAGACCTAATTAATGCATGATGTCCTCTACCTTCAAACCCAAACCCAAACGAACTCTCCTATGCGAATGTGAGAAAAGAGCATCTCCGTTTTTCCTAGACACGTCCTTGACATATAATATCACAGATTAAAACAAAATGGGTGCCCCCCTCAAGTAACGCAGTGCCCGCCCACTTTTTTTAGCTAGTTTGGCAACACTGCTAATTTACATTAGAATTACAGTAATATGATACCGCTACAGATAGATAGACGACAGACAGACAGACAGACAGATAGATAGATAGATAGATAGATAGATAGATAGATAGATAGATAGATAGATATGCTAAATTTAGGATTTGAACACTTAAGAAAACACAAATGTGTTTGTGTGAAATAGAGAGTAAGAAAGCAGACTTCCTGATCTGTGTGTCTGTCTGTTCTGTGTGTATGTGTGTGTGTGTGTGTGTGTGTGTGTGTTGTGTTTATTGTGTGTGTGTGTGTGTGTGTGTGTGTGTGTGTGTGTGCTGCGGTTCTCTGTTATTATCTCTGCATGTGTCCTTTCTTCTCTGTGTTCCCCTTCACCCTCTGCTATTACATTAATCTCTTAATCTGCTATCGATCACACACACACACACACACACACACACACACATACACAAACACACACACACACACACACATACCCAATAAACACATAAACACACACACACACACACACACACACACACACACACACACACACACACATACACACACACCCAATAAACACATAAACACAACACACACACACACACACATATAACCACACACACACACACACACACACACACATACCCAATAAACACATAAACACAACACACACACACACACATATAACCACACACACACACACACACACACACACACACACACCCAATAAACACATAAACACAACACACACACACACACATATAACCACACACACACGTGGAAACACACATACACAAACACACACGTGCAAACACACATACACACACACACACACATGCAAACACACACACACACACACACACATGCAAACACATGCTCAAACACACACATACTGTACACACACACACACACACACACACATACACACATGCACGCACGCACACACACACACAGCTAATGCACTGTAAATCACACAGCACAGGCCAATTAGCAGAGATGAGAGGGAATTGTAAAAAAGCTCCCAGACTAAAGAAGAAAAAGAAAAAAACAGACTAGAATTCCCACAGCTACAGCACCGCCCCCACCGCCCAACCGCACACACACACACACACACACACAGAGAGAGAGAGAGAGACATGAACCTTGTTGAGGACTCTGATACTGCAGCTGATTCAGTAATTGGTGGGGTCTCACTTCTTTCTGTGTGTGTGTGTGTGTGTGTGTGTGTGTGTGTGTGTGTGTGTGTGTGTATCTATGTGTGTTTGTGTGTTTGTGCACTTGGTACCCACTAAGTGTATGATGAGAATTCCTTCATCACTGCGACACAAGCAAGCATGCGGTAGCTCCTAGATCAGTGTTGTGCCTGAACGCGTTCATTGAACGGAAGTTCACAAACTAGTTCATAATTTCAGTGAACTTGAACTGAACGAAGGTATTATTGCTTGATGAACGATACTGTGAACGAGTTCATTCTGGTGTCTGTGAACGGTACGTTCACACTTTATAATCTCGCTCAATAAGGTGCCAGATTTCCAGACTTCTAGGCAAAATCACACCGTTACCAGGCCTGTATCCAGGATGCCAAACCAGTCAATTACTGCACGTCCTCTCTACTAGTGTCTATGCTGAAGGTGCGTAGAGACCGAAGGCGGTATTGCAGACAGACATAGATTTCAATCTCGCAATGGCAGCAACAATTCTGTTGATCACTAAGTTGTTTGTTCAGCGTTAAACTAATAAAATAAAATCTACCGTATTTCCATAGAGGCTAATATAGACTACAATCTCCCTTTAGTCGAGAGAAATAAAGTCTTGTTCCGTTTGGAGTGAAATAATTAAAGTTAGCGCAATTGAGAGGCAGACGCAACGGAGACAGACAGTTTCCCGAGTTGCAACAGAGAGAGAGAGTTCCTATGCAGATAGATACATACCTGAATAGACGGCCTACATCTTTCTCATCATCAAATTACAAACAATTTTAGGATTGTTTTTGCTTGGTAGAAATGTGTAGGCATGTTTTTCCTCCCCTTGCTTGTTTTGTTTCACAGACAGCTGATGACAATGTGCAGGATGTTTTGGAAGTTGCATTTGAATTGCTTTGCATTTGGAATATTGGCCATCATGGTCAATGTAATGCTAAAGCCAATAGAAGCACTGAGTGAACTGTAGGCTACATAGAGTAGACTGCAGGCTATTGAGCGGAATACAGTAGAGATCGGAATAATGCTGTGTGTGTGTGTGTGTGTGTGTGTGTGTGTGTGTGTGTGTGTGTGTGTGTGTGTGTGTGTGTGTGTGTGTGTGTGTGTGTGTGTGTGTGTGTGTGTGTGTGTGTGTGGTGGGGGGGGGTCTTTTGTTTGGAATGTCTGTAGTATATATGGGCAGTGGAAAAATTCAGAAAATGTATGCCTCGCAACATAGAAAATGAACTGAACTAGTTCATTTTTTGGAGTGGTGAACTTAGTTCAAAATTCTGAAAAATGAACTATGAACTGAACTAGTTCATTTTAAAATTTGTGAACTATGAACTGAACTAGTTCATTTTAAAAGTGAACTTTCCCAACACTGTCCTAGATTCTCACCGCATGTTACCGAGCACACTAATGCTGCACACCCAGAGCGCTCGCTCCTATTGGCTAACACACCCAGAGCGCTCGCTCCTATTGGCTAACACACCCAGAGCGCTCGCTCCTATTGGCTAACACACCTAGAGCGCTCGCTCCTATTGGCTAACACACCCAGAGCACACCCAGAGCGCTCGCTCCTATTGGCTAACACACCCAGAGCGCTCGCTCCTATTGGCTAACACACCCAGAGCGCTCGCTCCTATTGGCTAACACACCTAGAGCGCTCGCTCCTATTGGCTAACATCAACCCTGCATGCTAATGCTAGGATAACTAGTTCCGCACGCATGGAGTGTTCATGGCCTGGCACGCTCTCCTTCCTTCGGTGTTGCTGTCGCTGGTCTGGCCAGCTGCTGATCGGGCAGGACTTCTGAATTCCACAGAAATGTGGAACTTCCTCCCCTTGGTCGGGAACCAATCAACTTTGAGCAGCTCCAACGGCTCTCAGTCCTGTTCAAGCAATTCCCTTTTCCCGTTTTGCTTCGGCACATTTTCTAACATCGACCAGTAGCAAACCGAGGCATTAGAGGGAGGCGGGTCAACCATGCACTTTGAGAAATTACAGCGCTACAGGCTCTTGGTCAGACCAAAGTCTCACAGAGCTTTGAAAGTCGATGGCAATCAGGCTAGAGTGTTCACTCCCTGAAGTCACACCTGAATGTATGT
>JAODXP020000019.1:15615573-15618073 GCA_027497455.2 Sardinella longiceps
CCGCTAAATTACCCCAGTGTAACTGCCTGTTTAAACAGCGATGCAACGTCCTTATCAATCCTCATCACAAAAGTCTGCCACATTTGTATTCACGAGATACTTGTAGACTAACGCACGCAAAGTGTAACGGAGGTCATCTAGCTCGGCTACCTGGTGGCAGTACAACCCAATTACACACACACTCACTAAATTTGATATTGTGTGCAATGTTTGTCCCACCGCCAAAACAAGCAACTGTCTTAGCTAAATATTGGTAGCAATTTTAATGTGTGATAACCTCTCTATAATAATTAATAGTATCATCAACTTAATACTGAAGACGCCAGACATTTTGGTCCAACCATATAGGTTTCCTTGAACAGAGAAGAATCACTTACAACTAGCCCAATGGGGCAGACATTTAAACTGTGTTTTCAGCATCTAAACATGCTCCAAATATCACCCCAAAAGCTATGTAACATCATCAGAGACACTACAACACACCAATGTAGTGTTTATGACTACAAATTTCTGACAAAGTGCTTAAAATAGTGTTTTTATGCAGTGTTTACAAAACCGTTTTGTAAACAAACAATGTTTGGCTGCTTGCATAAACACAAAGTTTTAACACTTTTTCAGCCCTTTGTAGTCATACACAATACAGTTATGTGTAGTAAGGTGTCTGTTGATACTTCAGTCTTTGTGGTGACATTTGGAGTATGTTAAGATGTTAAAAATACAGTTCAAAAGTCTGCCCCATTGGGCTAGTTGGGGACCGCCTTCCATTCTGACATACCCCCACTCCGACATCCCTCCACTCAGACATCCCTCCACTCCGACATCCCTCCATTACGACATCAACCATTCAAACATTTTTCATACCGCCATTCAGACATACCGCCATTCCGACAGCATACTGAAGCACGTCCGTATTTGGGGGCATTATCTTTTGTTGGCTTATTTTAAACGATGGGGGAAATACGCCCGCTCTGACATAAGCCCCCTCCCCTCTGCTTTTGCCTGAGCTATAGCCTCACTCGCCTAAGGTTCCCACAACTTTTATCTGCATACTTTGGGCGGGCATTCTCCCTCATCTCACAAGATTGCTGTGTTCCAATGCTGGAAGTGTGTGTGTTAATGTTTGTTAGGTTTGTCGTGGATATAGGCTATCCTCTCATGTGTGGAAGCAGGCTCGGGCTTGTAATCTGTGCGATCTGATGAGCCGGTCCATTTTTGGGCAGGTGGCATCTAATTTCTTTTTATGCAAATGCAACAATTGTAAATTATGCTATTTATTTCTGTACCCTAGGCTATTTTCAGCAGCCCATTAGTAGCCCTATATTGCCCCTTTATAATACGGTTACATCCAGAGGTTTTGGACCGGGGTTATCCGAGCCTGGCACATGCTATGCCGAGTCTACTGATGGAGAATGAAAGTCGTGGGCAAGCCTGTCACTCACATTCTAGTTTAGGACTTTAGTCGTCTTTCTTTGATTACTTTAAAATAAAATATATTTTCTATTTGTTTAGGACTGCACAGGCTACTTAAGACAACATGCGGAGTTTCGCACCACATCTCTGTTGGCTGCGTTATGCAGAAAGCAGATTTGGATAGCCTGCATGAGATTGGACAGTTGAATGAATATTATAGGCTATCCTATTTATTTCGTCTGTAATCCTTTATTAACACCATAGTGGTGGTCTGCTCGTAAGCAAGTGGTAAAGTTTAGGCTATGTCCAATAATGCGCAAGGAAAAAGCTGGAGACGTCTTTTGCTCAAAATCTCTCATGCCTACTTAACTTTTCCTTTACGTTTGGTAATCGATAATCTAGGCTACCGCGATCAGACAGGATATCCTTAAACTTTGATTTGGGGATAATAGTGCATTGAACTTTACGGACTTGGTTGTTTGTTTTTGTGTTGATTTAGACTACTCTGTTTAAAAGCGGCAGCTTTCTCCATCACGGCGGACGGCCACCCAACGTTTGCTTATCCCTACAACTTCTCCAAGTTTAGGCTACTTTTGTTTCCAGTATATTTTTTTTCGTTAAGATATTAACCTTTTTTTCTTTATTTTTTCTTTTTAGCTCCCCGAAAAAGGGTGATTTTTTCATTATGGAAGTAGGCCTAGGCAAAGGTCACTGAGGGGGTAAAAAAACATCCATTTAACTGCATGCATGTGTTGCTCTCACACGCAGAAAACCAGCGAAGGCAATTGGGACTGGCAATGCTTAAGATAACTAACAATGCACTTTACCACAATGAGACGTTTTAATCTTTATTTTTTAAATCCATTTGAATAGGCCTTATGTTACAAATTAAGAGTTTTTGGCTTTCAATAATGACAGAGGCCCGGACCATGGCCTCCTCATCATGATTCAAGACAAGGCTGCCTCAGGTCGGAATGGCGGTATGTTGAAAAGTAGCAAACATGCCGCCACTCCGACTAAGAAAAAAAAAAATGTCGGAGTGCAGGGACGTTTGCTATAATTGGAAATACCGCCACTCAGACAATTAGAC
>JAODXP020000019.1:15625573-15628850 GCA_027497455.2 Sardinella longiceps
TCTGCACACACCCACACACACACACACACACACACACACACACCCACACACACACACACACACCTGCAAACACCTGCAACCTCAATTCATCCTTAGGAAAGTTTATTTCCTACTGCTAGTAGTGTCATTAGCACACAGAAACACACCTTTAGAATGCACCTCTCTCCCTCTCTCTCTCTCTCACACACACACACACACACACACACACACACACACACACACACACAGGTGGTAGGAGTGGGAGTAACAGAAATTTGTCTGTGGAGAGAAAAGAAACTGTTTCTAAGGAGAGAAGAAAAAACGTTTTGTTGAATAATTGATAAGGTGTCTGTTCTGTCAGCATTCTGCCGTGTGTGTGTGTGTGTGTGTGTGTGTGTTTTATTTGTTGTGCCTGTGTGAGCTATCACAGCAGAGGAACTCTTGAAGGCTGCCTTCCTTTGTGTGTGTGTGTGTGTGTGTGTGTGTGTGTGTGTGTGTGGTTGAGCGAGCATACAGAGGAACTCTACATGGCTGCTTTTCCTTTCTATGAGCTCCGGCTCATGATTTGGCAGAGCTTCACATACACGCCTGGAACAAAGACACTGGCGCGCGCGCACACACACACCACACACACACACACACACACACACACACACACACACACACACACACACACACAGATAACTCCCATATTCCACTCCTGTGTGTATATAGTGAGTGAGTGTGTGTGTATGTGTGAGCACGCATTCTTCACATACACTCCTGGAACAAAGACATTGGCTCACACACACAACTCCCATATTCCTCTCCTGTGTGTGTGTGTGTGTGTGTGTGTGTGTGTGTGTGTGTGTGTGTGTGTGTGTGTGTGTGTGTGTGTGTGAGAGCCCAAAGAGATTAGTGTGTGAAGATTGTGTTCCGACTCCATTTCTGCTGTGCTATAAAAACCTCTCCATGGTTGTCACCAGTGTAATACATCTGTGTGTGTGTGTGAATGTACACACACACTTACACACACACACTCCTGCTCTTTCACCCTCACATCACAAACCCTGCACACTCACTCACACCCCCCAACCCCCCCCCACACACACACACACACACACACACACACACACACACACACAGGCTTGTGTCCAGGAAGAGATGCCCAATTAGCAGAACACTAATCACAGAATGAGCTCACACATGCCCGTCTCATTCACACACAGACACTTACACACACACACACACACACACACACACACACACACACACACACACACACACATACTTATACTGTACACACACACACACACAGACATATACATGTTCACATACATTATGCACACACCCACACATTATACACTCACACACAAACACACACACACACACACACACACACACACACACACACACACACACACACAGTAGAACACAGATCATTACAGTAATGAATATTGACACCCATTTACATGAATCTGTATATTATTTTGATATAATATATGTAAGCGGTTGCACTTGGGTAAGGCTTTAGTAGCGGGTAGGGACTAAGAGCTGTAATAGCCGCTACAGACTACATGGATTTCAGCCACAATTGTCTTGTAATGTCACTTATTTACAACCTACATTAAAACCCAGCAAGAAAAAGTTTGGCATGTCAGAATTTTAGGGGAATCGAGGAGTCGAATGTTGACATCAAAGATTCTAAAGCACAGTCCCACTAATGCCCAAACCTATAGCCTACTAGTCTTGCACAGTCCCACTAATGCCCATAGACAAACCTAATGCCCAACCGAGCCTACTAGTCTTGCACAGTCCCACTAATGCCCATAGACAAACCTAATGCACAAACTTAGCCTACTAGTCCCACTAATGGCCATAGACAAACCTAATGCACAAACTCAATTCAATTCAATTTTATTTGTAGAGCGCTCAAATACAGTGCATTGTCTCGTGGCGCTTTACAGACAGTATGGGAAGCATCCATGAGAAACAGGGGCAAGGAAAAACTCCCTACACTTTGCTAATAATTCATTTCTGGGAAGAAACCTTGGGCAGATCCACACCTCATGGACTCAGCCTACCTGCCTGAGGCTTAATAAGGTATCCGTAATGTCAGTAGTCAGATTGACCATGGTTTACACAGAACAGCCTGGGTACTAAATGTAGCCTGAGTTAATATACATAGTTTGTGTGACAGTCAATAGGGTAGAAGGGTCAGGGGCTGGATTCAGTAGTTGGGGTGGCATTAGAGTTCATTGGGTCTAGGTCGCCATCTAGGTAGTGGTCATCAGGGGGCCGTCAGGCCAGATCCATCATGGGTCCTCTGAGAGAAAAGGGAGGATAGTCCTGATGTGTCTCCAGGGAGGTTGGTCGGCATCCGTGGGGTAGGGGTTGGTGACCGGGAGGCAGGGGGGGTGGGTGGGTCACCACTCAGGGGATTGTGCATCGGGGCAGAAGAGGCAAGAAAAACAAAGAAAAACAAAAAAAATCCTACTAGTCTTGTTTGTGTTGCCTATCTATGCAATTATTGCTTTACAGGTTACAGGTTACACAGCAGCAGATGGACAGTCTATGCCCGTATGCAGCGCAAGGGAGAGAACAGTGACCCCACCCGCTCTCGAACCTGTGTCTCCGGGGTGCTAAATGTGCAACTTGACCACAACGCCATCCACTTGGTCATCCACTTGGTCTGCGTTTTAGTTCTGTGCAAGGGTCTGGCATTTCACCATTGCAAACGTCCTTACTGACTACACCTTTAAGAAGGCATCACATGACAAACGTCCTTATTGACTACGAGGCTATTCAGAACGGCCGTAACGGTGCATAGCGCTGAACCCAACGAAACGTACGTCGGGCTGAACATACTGTTGTGTCACGTCAATGCAGCAACAATGGAAGCCTGGAGGGCCAGCTCTGCACGTGGTGGCAGTGCAAGGAAATAGGCTGAACTTAACAACAACCTCAGTAGTTTAAAATGTATCATTGTCTAGGAATACTACAAAATGATAATATTACCACTGCTTTTGCTGTCACCAGAGGACAATTCAACACAACATGAATTTGTGTTATATTTAGCAGTAGCGCTTTAAATCTCAGAGCTTCCGATACACCTAGATGCTCATTGGTGAACACCTCTGACACACCCATCAAACGAGAGTGAACTACCTCAGAAGCATGTTGCGCACCGGTGTGCAGCGTAACGAGCAAACTTATCATTCAATTAGGCTAACGCAACGCACCGGTGCGTAACAATGTGCTGTTGAATGAACCCTACACCTTTAAGAAGGCATCACATGACAAACGTCCTTATTGACTA
>JAODXP020000019.1:15633950-15636450 GCA_027497455.2 Sardinella longiceps
GGAAGGGTGAATGAGTGGGCAGACAAGCCAACGAGCGGGGGAGCGAGAGGGGGAGGAAGGGAGGGGGGGTGGGGTCGAGCTGAAGCAGGGGTTGTGGGGTCATAGAGGTTGCCGTCAGGACAGCATGTGGAAGGAAAATAGTAGAGACCGAGGGAGCAGCGAGTGAAAGAGAAAAAGAGAGAGAGAGAGAGAGAGAGAGAGAGAGAGAGAGAGAGAGAGAGATTGGGGAAGAAAAACTGAAAATTGAGTTAATGTTAGAGTGGAAGAGAGAGACCCAGATAGAGAGCGAGAGAGAGAGAGAGAGAGAGAGAGAGAGAGAGAGAGAGAGAGAGAGAGAGAGAGAGAGAAAGGGAAAATTGAGTTAATGTTAGAGTAGAAGAGAGACACAAAGAGAAAGATGGAGAGAGTAATGGACGCAAGGGGAAAGAGAAGGAGGGTAAATGGGTGGGAGAATGAGAAAGAGTAGAAGAGGAGATAGAGAGAGTGAAAAAGAGAATAGAAGTCAGACACCGGAGAGTTTTCAATAGAGAGAAGAGGGTTGAAAAAGATGGAGGGACAGAGAGAGTTATCAGAAGAGGGAGAGAGCGTATAATAGATTGTAGAGTTACAAAAAAAAACAGACTGAAAAAGAGGGGAAAAAGTGAGAGGAAGAGAGAGGACAGGAACTGAGACATAGCCCAATCTCTTAAGAAGAATACTTTCAAGTTTATATGAGGTCATAACTGGGAGTGAGTTCCTTTGGGGAACTCCAGGCGAGGAGAGGGGATTGGTAAGGGATGGGAGGACAGTGTGTGTGTGTGTGTGTGTGTGTGTGTGTGTGTGTGTGTGTGTGTGTGTGTGTGTGTGTGTGTGTGTGTGTGTGTGTGTGTGTGTTCAGGGTTGGGAGAGGAGTCCATGGGACATTGGTAAAAGTGGAAACAGCAGAAGAAAGAGGGTGTGAAACTCAACACGGCAAAACGAGTAATTTAGCAGCACAAGGACAACTTGACTTCCCCAATGTAGCGGAATCTGGCACTGCGCCGTCATGAGCCAAAGCAGCTCTTGATTGTTGGCTTTCTTTCCCTGAGGCAAATAATTTGTTGTGATTGAGCATGCTGTCACAAAATAAAACACACACATGCACCCATTCCCAAGCACACATGCATACACACACACACACACACACACACACACACACACACACACACACACACACACACACACACACACATTGAAAGTGTTGAGAGGCTAGCAGCCGAATCAGTACATTTCCCAGCTACATGCACTAATGATGGTGATGGAGATCATGGTTAGCACTAATTGCTCCTTTTTATACCGAGTCATTTTTCCTCTCATTACAATCATTCTTGTTTGAAACGGAATCATCGACGCGAAAAAAATAAATCTATTAATGCGCCCAAACGCAGCAGAAAGAAACAATGAGGCAAATTGCGTGATCTTTGGCAGATGAGACTTCTGTCGACTTTTCAAAAGGGGACTAATGAGGGAGTGCGACAAATTGCCCCCCAACGAGAAAACAAACGGATGCAAGGTCGGCGAAATTGCATGGATGGCCCCTGAATTTAGTACCCCGTTCCCCTCTCCCCCTCCACTAACAGAGCTTTTCAATGAAAACACTGATTTTGTGTTTGCAAATGTTGGGTAAATAAATCAGAGATTCGTTTCTCAGCCCTGCAAGTAGTTCCAGTAGATATTTTTTAATAGATTTTGTTTATTATTATTTTTGTTTAGCTTGTTATCAGGCTCAAACAGAAGACCTAAAGTGATGAAACGTATTCATGGGCTGTCTTTATGCAGTCTAAAGTGCTTTCAGGAAGTCAGAGGTAAAAATAAGCACCTTCTCCCAACAACCTGACAACTAGACTATGCAATCGGAATGATTGTTGTTTTTTTGGTCGGACACGTTGTCTGACTCATGCAGGCTACAATTGCATGCATTCACCGGGTCATTTGTCAAACGTTGGGTGAGTTTTTTGTAAAATACTTTTTGGTAACTTTTTGTTCCAGGCCAGCACAATTCAATTCCACCCGTCTGTCGGTGCTATTCTCCCTGACCATATATTGTCATCTCTAAAGAAATAGCCATCATATATAGCATTCAATATTATCTGCAATCTAATCAGAACCAAAAAAACAAAATCGCTGAAGGTGGAAATTGTACTAGAAGATGTTTCAATATGTGTTCAGACACGAGGATAGTTGTATAAATTGCCACTTCTGCGATCAACGGTGGCGGTAGGTGCACGTTAATCACGGCTTGTCACTCGAGCTTTAAGGGCAGTGGAACACATTTTGTGATTTCAGAAAATGAAATCCCTGGAAGCTTCCTCGCTCTGTGAGCAGTTTGTAAGTCAAAAGTGAATCAGAAAAAAGAACAATTGCAATTAATACCATGGATCTTGATATCTTAAGCTTTTTTTCTTCTGTGGATTGAATTTAATTAAGCAGCAGGGGCTGGAAAAACAGGAAGCTGCTAAATCATTTGCAAGGCACAGCGCTA
>JAODXP020000019.1:15643950-15651450 GCA_027497455.2 Sardinella longiceps
GTTAACACAGCATCAGGGATCATCCTGCCATGTTGGCAAGGGCAACTCTGTGGAGGGAGAGGAGCAAGACCTTAGCAGGGATTGGGGGGGTCCTTCAGAACAGAAGATAATGACCATTAGTGTTACTATGAGCTGAGGGGTTTGTAGTCTTTAATAATGCCTGAAATATCTAGTGGCAAAAATTAACATGAGAACCAGGCTAGAACTATTAGCTTAGTTTGCTCTCTCACAGCAGGTTACAGATTCAGAGGTACAGTAGGCGTACTTTAGTAGTAGTTTTAGTAGAGCAGGGGTCTCAAATTCCTGGCCAGCAATTATCTTGTGAACCGTTCATCACAGAAACTAGCGATTAGCACTATAGGAAAGGCCATATAGGCCTACAGTTTAATACAGTTTTATTTGACATACGTGATGACTGTGTGATGAAAACTCAGCAAGTAGTAAGATGGAGAAGAATGGGTGGAGCCGTCGGGACGCATGGTGTGGGCCGATTGCATTATTATTTCGACACACAGTTAATTTTAGGATTTTTATGTTTGGGAAGACTGCCCATTTCCTACCATCAAACAACTTCCTCTCACCTCCATCTTGAAATGTCAGAATAAGAGTCCTGATAGGACACAATGTAACAATGCGTTCAGTGGTTGATTCTCTTACAATTTCACTAAACACATTGTTCTAATAAAAATCCTGAATATTAGCTTAGGAAGTTTGCAGGTGTATAATTTCCATTTGTATCAATTTTGTCATTATTTTATGTATAAGCTATTTTGCGTTAAACAATTCTACTTGACCACTGGTCTAGCTCTTCAATCAGGTGATGTGTGCATCAGCCGCCCCTTAGCTCATTTGAGTTTGAGACCCCTGCAGTAGAGCTATGGCAGCCAGTCCCCTTAACGCCGCATAAATCACTGCACTTTAATTAAAAGCATTTCAGTCTCACAGGGTCAGCTTATTAAAATATAATTATTGTTTAGCTTGCCGAAAGACGAATAACTACAGTATGTGTTTCCCTAGATGCCTGGCTCCCAATATACTGTGGGTGTGTGGGTGTGTATATTTATATTACACTATTATATATATATATATATATATATATATATATATATATATATATATATATATATATATATGGGCAATTCCCAGAACAGTTAACCTGCACCGTAAAACTTTAAGTCTCACCTACATGGACATACAAATTCTTTCAGAAAACTTCCAATACAAAAAGTATTGTCTCGATGTAAATATTCAACTGAGCAAGTTTCGACAGGATATCTGTTTGTTGAAATTTTTACCCTATTCAGCTATAATGCAAGTCTATGGAGGGGCTTATAATGGGCATAAGTGGGTGATAACACACACAAAGCTGCAATACTATCAGTTATTTTCATTGTTATATTGCTATCTATCTAGTTACAGGTTAAAATCGAGCCTTTACAATTGTTTTGTATCGTTTTGCAGGGTTTTTCCAGACGTCACGTCCATAACGTCACATCCATAACGCCATGTCTCCCAATGAGAGCCAACGTTTTTTACATTTACATTTGAAATTAAGTCTTTCTCTGTCTTTACTGAGGTTTCCTAGTTTGGTATGAATGTAGTAATATTACTACATTTCATACCGAAATTTCAGGACACTTCTACAGCAAAGAACTACGTTACTCTCAAAGTTTGTACGTTTTCGTCACGTCCATTTCGCAAATTGAAAGGCTCATATTCGTATAATGTAATCGTGATATTATTTTTTTCTGTTGCCTGTATTCAGCCATGAACGTTTGCAGAAGGATACAAAACAATTGTGAACGGTGGATTTTAACCTGTAACAAGAGAAATAGTAATATAACAATGAAAAATAACTGATAGCATTGCAGCTTTGTGTGTGTTATCACCCACTTATGCCCATTATAAGCCCCTCCATAGACTTACATTATAGCTGAATAGGGTAAAAATTTTAACAAACAGATATCCTTTCGAAACTTGCTCAGTTGAATATTTACATCGAGACAATACTTTTTTGTATTGGAGGTTTTCTGAAAGAATTTGTATGTCCATGTAGGTGAGACTTAAAGATTTAAGGTGAGGTTTACTTTTTCGTGGAATTGCCCATATATATATACGTACAGTATAACCCTAAGTCTGAATGTAGGTAGAAGGTAGAATAATTCAATTGTTTTTACCACAGTCCAGGCAAAATACTGCATGGCAACTCACCAGTGAGATTGACAGGCCATCTGAGAAATCCAATCGGCTTCATATTTCGTAATTAATGGCAGTTATGTTTGGATGGTCCCAGCTCACATCTGTCAAAGGAGGGGGAAAAAAATCCATGAAGGCATTCACAGCAAAGTGTAGTGGAGCGTGTTATAATATACCATAGCAACCCCCACTGCCTTAACCAACACCTACACACACACACACAGACGCACACAAACGCACACGCGCGCGCACACACACACACACACACACACACACACACACACACACACACACACACACACACAGACACACACACCTGGTCTATGACCTAGACTCCTAGGCTCACTGCTCTCTATTTGCAGCTTGGGATTAAAACTGTAGAAGGCATGGAGTGTTTATATGAAGCACTGCATGGCTGTTTCAAAGCATCTATTGGCTCTCTCTCCTTTCCTCTCCTCTCCTCTCCTCTCCTCGCCACGTCTGTCCACTCCTGCGCCAGGTGGTCTATGAAGCAGAGGCAGATGCTCGCTCACTTACACACACACACACTCACATCTTGCAGAGTGAGTAGTGTGTGTATGGAGAGCTGTGCACGTGTTCACACACACACACACACGGCTCATTTTTTTAAAGAAGTTTTTCTGTTTCACTAGTGACTGAGAAAAACAAGTCTAAAGAATGAGAAAGAAAGTGTGACAAGTGTGTGAAAGTAGTGCTGTTTGTCAGTTGTGTAAGACCTAATTATCTAAGATAACAGTGTAAACAAGTCACACACATTTAGCGTACATGCAGGAAAACTAACTTGAAAAATTGCTGCCTCTGGTTTGTTTTTGTGTTTTGTTTACATAAAAACTAGTAAAGAGGTCAAAAAGGATCAGCCATTGTGAGGGTGTTCATAAAGTGAGATACTGGACCATAAATTCAACAGCAATTCAAGAGTTTTATTTTAAAAGCAAACCGAACTGCTGTATGCAGTTGTCCAAATTCAGTCAATAATCTTCCCTGTCTTTAGGCACAGTAGAAGGGACACACCATGGTCTGTGAATCTAAGACGACTTTTTTTTTTTTTTTTTTTTTTGGTTCCACCCACCCCTCGTTGTGAATGCGATAGGCATAATATTTCATAAAGTTTTATTGATCTGAAAATGAGAAACAAACCAACAATGGAAAACTGAAAGGATTTCTTGAGTCAGCGTTTTTTTTTCTTTCTTTCTTTCTTTTTTTGTGTCTCTCCATTCATTTCTTTATTCAAAAAAGGCCTTGGTGTTTCTACTGAAGCGCTCAAAAAAAAAAAAAAATTAGTGCTTCTGCTTCTGCGTGTGACTCAGATGGGATTTGCTAGTTTGTCGAACGTCTCTGTGAACCCAGAAAAGAGAGAGAGAGAGAGAGAGAGAGAGAGAGAGAGAGAGAGAGAGAGAGAGAGAGAGAGAGATGAAATCCTTCTCTCATTTTTCTGCCTCCTCCCTTAAAGAACAAATCTGTGTTTGGCTGAAAGCAGTTTGTTTGGGCTGCTCATTGGCAGAGGGACCGCTGTAGATATTGGGAACTGGGTCATCAAACTGTCTAAGGCCCTGGACAAATGCAGCCCTTCTGCACAAAAACTGCAAAGACTCTCACCTCTCCCGTCTTGGAATAAACAATGGGCGGATATGGGTCTCTCTCTCTCTCTCTCTCTCTCTCTCTCTCTCTCTCTCTCTCTCTCTCTCTCTCTCTCTCTATCTCCGTCTCTGTATTTATTGTATTTATCTCTCACTATTTCTCTGTCTCTCTGTCTGGACCTTATGAGTTGTGGGCTTGCTGATATGAGGGATAACAATACCCCTAAGTCTCTTTTGATGAAATCCAGTCTCACGGATGCTTTTCAGTATGTGCCATTATTAACCCTACGAATGGGGGGTGAGGCAGTACACAGTAAAGTAGATTAAATGCACTGTCTTTATATGACTCCATAAGTATATTTTTTTCATAGAGCTAAAGGTAGATATTAACCTATAGTACTCAAGGATTTGAACATTGCTTCACTATAGCCATATAACATGCGACCTAGAATATTATTGTAAGACGGTTTTACATATTTAGTACATTGAGGAATACATCCTGTATAAGATAGAGAGTATGTACTATACTGAGGAATACATCTTGTATAGGATCAAGAGTATGTACTATACTGAGGAAAACACACTGTTTAGCAGTATTTACTAGATTGCAGTATTTACTAGATTGTGGTACTGTACATTGAAGTACAGCTATACATTGAAGTGAGTGAGTGGTTTTTTTTTTTTTCCTAAAGATTATGCATTATGCGGTCATTTCACCCTTTACTGTGAGTTGCACCATGCTCTTCTGGAATCTTCTACCATGTTCAGTTATGAGAGCCATATGAGTCTTCAGTCATGCTGTGAATACCACAGTCACTGAAATAAAAATTAGTAATGAATATTCACTTTGATGGAGGAGCCAGGATAAATATTTCGCTCGTTTATCAATTTACTTATCTATATTTTATTACACAGAGGAGCGATTTAAAGCAAACTATTTATGGGATGGAAGCGTTGATGACATGCTAGATTAGTTCGTTTACTTTGGATCTAGGATGTCTTTAACATACTTCCAGGGGGCAGCTTCTCAGAGATAGATTTAGACCTGGTTAATTAATGAGATTGCCAGCGTGTGTGTGTGTGTGTGTGTGTGTGTGTGTGTGTGTACATGTGTTGTGTGTGAGTGCTCAGTGACAGTGTTAGCCATATTCTCTGACCTTGTCTCTCTTTTCTCTGCTCTTAAAGTCTTTCATTAGAATAACTGGAGATTATGGTTGCTCTCATGATGGTTTAGTGGCACTCGTAGGGAAAAAATAGAATTCTATTCTAGAAGTTTCCATTCCAATTATACTCATATCTATCCATACTCAGAAACAAAACTCTTTTTTCCTTAATGACAGGCCAAGACTTTGTTCATTTTTTTTTCTGTATTTGTAGAAAATGAACATAATCTCTCTAAAGACTTTTCTGTGTTAATATCCTCTAATGCCCAGACTAAAAGTAATTATTGAATCATTTGAATTTCAATCTAATTGGTTTTCTTCAGCCACTCCAAAGAGCAAGTCTGGTATAGTGACGGTAACTTTCACATGTGAAACCGGAGGCGAAACTGTCTCTGAGATTCTCCATTCCTGATTTTTGTGTTGTGTTCTCGTATATGTTCTCTCAGGGGATTTTTTGGAGTACGCTCGCAAAACACATTATGAACATGAGTCACTGATGGAAAAATATCCTTGCACATGGAGCCTGTGGTGCCTTTACCTCACAAATCACACACACACACACACACACACACACACACACACACACACACACACACACACACACACACACACACACACACACAACACACACACACATTCATATATATATGTGTGTGTGTGTGTATATATATATATATATATATATATATCACACACACACACACACACACACACACACAAACATAGACAAACACATACTCACACACTCATGTACACACACCACCTCTCAGAAGGATAAATGAGAGCGATGATTGCCTTTTAATGGTTTTTCAGACTCCACTCTGTTGGCATATGTGAATGTTTGTGTGTGTGTGTGTGTGTGTGTGTGAGGGAGTGTGGGAGAGAGAGAGAGAGAGAGAGAGAGAGAGATTGTGACTATATGTGTAGTAATAGTGTGTGTGTGTGTGTGTGTGTGTGTGTGTGTGTGTGTGTACGTGCCTCAGAGGTTTTGTGTGAGTGCCTAATGCATGTGTTTAATGCCTCCAGGCAACTCTTAAGAAAGTAAGGCTGTGATGGGCAACACATCTGCCTGTCTTAACAACAACTGGCACACACACACACACACACACACACACACACACACACACACACACACACACACACACACACACACACACACAAACTTACACATCCACAAGGCTCTTCTTTTACAGCATAAACACATCCAGTCTCTCGGGGCGACCCCTGCAAGCCTGCGGACAGATCTCAAATTGATTTAGCCCCAATAGCAGGCGTGGAAAAAGTTGGATATCTGCTTTTTTTAAAAATAAATAATGTGATTTTTCTTTTACTTCTCAGGCAGACTAAATGGGTTTGTGGCAAACAAGACAGGGCATCAGAATATCCTACACAGACACACACACACACACACACACACACACACACACACACACACACAAACAACACACAAACAAGCACACACACACACACACACACACACACACACACACAGCACACACACACACACACACACACACACACACACACACACACACACACACACACACACACACACACACACACACATAGTGCTGCCTGAATAAGGAGAAGGCGGTGTTAGCTAGTGCACCACATTCATTTCCTCTCTATAGCACATTTTCCTCCTGAGGAGGGGCTGATCCAAATGAAAGCCATAAGTCCTGCAGACGGGGCATTCCCTGACATGTTTATCGAGAGATAGATTGCCTTTCTCACCAGTCCCCCCCACACCCTCCACACACACACACACACACACACACACACACACACACACACACACACACACACACACACACACACATACACACACACGCACACACACACACACACACAAACACACCTCTGCTCAGACAGCCCCCATTCCTCAACACACATTCTTTCACTTCAGACCTGTGCCAAACAGCGAACGCTAGTCTCTCATTCATGTCTAAGTTGAACTAATCCATTTGATCTTATCGCACTTCTATAAAATCCCCCCCCCCATCCCCCATCCCATCCCCTATTTAAAGTTAGAGGGTGCTAGAACGTTACTGTGGCTATCTATACGGTAACGGTTAGACACTTTGGGGTCTTTGTATGTCTGCCTTTAAATCTGTGCTGCCCACAAACAGCACAAATAAACGATAACAACAACGCCAACAACAACAACAACAACAACCACATTAGGGTAGTCACAACATGCACAAACAACTGTGAAGCACTTGCAATGCACAGGATAAACAGAAGTGGTCACCACATGCATATTAAAACAAAGAGGCAGTCACAACCCATAGCCAAACGACAAGGACAGTGTGACAACCTGCGTAAACATCGTGGAAACACTCACACGCACCGACAGTCCCAACATGCATGAGGAAACTGTCTCCTTGGAGGGAGAGATAGAGCTAGGAGTTGCCATGTGGTTCTCCCCCAGATCCAGGCCGGACCTGAGCCAGAGCTGGGCCTGATGTCCAGCCACTCAATGGTCAGTGAAGATGAAGGGAAGATGAGGGGGATTTCCTCTTCCTTGATTTACTATTGTAAAG
>JAODXP020000019.1:15661450-15671450 GCA_027497455.2 Sardinella longiceps
GTGTGTTTGTGTATGTGTGTACGTGTGTCTGTGAATGTGTGTGTGTGTGTGTGTGTGTGTGTGTGTGTGTGTGTGTGTGTGTGTGTGTGTGTGTGTGTGTGTGTGTGTGTGTTTGTGTGTGTGTGCCTGTGTGTGTGTGTGTAGGGGGTGGGGCGGAGGGAGATGCAGATCACATACAGTATAACGTTAGTTCCACAAACAGACCCCCATCGGCCGACCTCTGCTATCTCGCCTCTCGAAATCCTGACGTTTTGTGTTCTTATCTCTGCCGATGCAAATGCTTCAGGAGTCGCCTGCGCCCTCCTTCCTCCCACCCCTTGTTTCGTGAGGGAGATAAATTTGCTGCTTAATGCCAAAACATATCTGGCGGGAGCCTTGCTGTGGGCACATGACACCACCCCGAGACACGTCCATCTGCCGGATGCAGCGCCGCCCGCAGCAGAGAGAAGCAGAGAGAAGCAGAGAGAGGCAGAGAGAAGCAGAGAGAGGCAGAGAGCGGCAGGCGGCAGGCACCGGCTGGTCGCCCTGGCCCCAAGTCCGCTCCCTGTCAGCCAGTCAAACATACACACAGCCTGCTGAGAGACAAGACTAGCTCACTCTCTCATTCTCTCTCGCTCTCTCTCTGTCACTCACACACACACACATATGCATACACACACACACACACACACACACACACACACATGTATAGACATGCATATACTGTACATACACACATAGACATACATATATAAACTCTCTATCTTTCTCTCTCTCGCTCTCTCTCTCTCTCTCTCTCTCTCTCTCACACACACACACACACACACACACACAAATACACACACAAACACACACTCACGTGCAGATCACACAATTATGTTCAGTCATGCATAATCACTCACACACACAGACTCACACATGCACATTGACATATGCTTTGATCCAAATGGGCATACATATAGTGCCATATACAGTATATATATATAAACACACACGGCACCCATAGCCACCACGTCTTGAAAATGTGCTCATTAGTTCCCCACGCATGCTGTAATTTATACCCACACAAGATCACACAAACACACACCCACACACACACACATTCCATGTCCATACACACACACACACACGCACATTAATTTTAAGTTATACAGTATGAACAGGTGTTAGCCTGACTCTGCGAAGATGATACTACTGCTGTACACAAACCCCAGGCAGCTTGGGCTCTTAACATAGCATCCTGTGTAACTGAAAGCACCTATTTACTGTTATGCTAATATTAGCTATTAGCTTTATTACAGGTTTTTAACCCCCAACTACGAGGCTATAGTAGTCTATAGAAATCTATACACCCCAAGCTAAGTTAAATTAAATTGAATTTACTGCATGGGACCATGTAACTCTTGATTTTGCACACTGTTCTGTGAAACTGTAGGCCTATCTAAGTGGTCTATGTTTACCATTTAGCCGCTAACCCGACGTTTACAGCTCAGCAACATTGTAACTTGTGATCGAGATGTCTTTTTACTCAGTTGAACTGCGTGGAGGAATGAGACACAATGATTTCACAAAAGACAACATCGAGTCAATGTGGGGTGGAAAAAAAGTAGTTCGACAAACTAGCCAGTTTCAGCTTTCATAAAGTGTGAATAGTTTTTGAAACCATATAGCGCAGGCATGGCAACAGCTAGTATGAGAGATAATTGCCTCCATGAGCAATGCATTTATCACAGTGAAAAGGCTCCCCGCTTCCAATTGCGCGCAAAGAGATTTGAAAGACAATCGTGGACCCTGCTTCCTCAGACCCAGCATCGAGATGTGCATCTGTGCAGGGCCAGGCTAAGACTATAGGAAAGAAGGCTCAGAAAAAAGACTATTGTCAAGCCTCCATTAGAATCCTTTAGAATGTGTCAAGGCCCTTCACTAGACAAGAAGGGAACCATCGCCGACATTCAAGTGGTGAAAAAAATAGAAGCAATCCAGCATTAAAGAAGAGCAGAGAGTTCAAACTTTTTCATAGAAAAAAAATAATTGGACACTTTCCTGTGTCTTGTGTAATTTACAGTTGTGTTTGGGATGTCAGCGACTGACATTCTGTTGATGAAAGAGCAGTTGTAAGGCAAGGCAAAACCCTGGCCACAACAGAAAATATCAAAACCATGATCAAATACATTTTTTTTTCCCTGTTTGTCGCTTTTTATTCATATTTTTTGTTTGTTTTTCTTTCGTCTGTCATCATTTATCAGTGGTGAGGCGCAGAGGATGCCCAGTCGGACTCATAACGACAGATGTCTGGCATTCAGGTGAAGCGCTCCACCTGTCGAGGCCCTGCTGAGAGGACTTTAGAGGGGTGGGGGAAGGGGTGTGTGTGTGTTTGTGTGTGAGTGTGTGTGTGTGTGTGTTGGGGGGGGGGGGACTCATTGAGGCATGCTTCAGATGACAGACTGCATGATGGTGTGTATACACACATGGCACACAAGCAAACACCAGGGAACACACCCATTAAAACTTGGCACCCTGTCCAGAGTCTGTTTTTTTTATTCATTATAATTTCTTTCTTCTACTACTCCTTCTTCTTCTCTCTTTTCTCGCCAAGAAATTTTAGTCACACTCGTACTCTTACACACTGGAGCTCTGGGGATGGCTATTGAAGGCAGAGATATTCATAAGAATTTCTCTCTCTCTCTCTCTCTCTCTCTCTCTCTCTCTCTCTCTCTCTCTCTCTCTCTCTCTCTCTCTCTCTCTATCTATCTATCTATCTTGCTCTGTGTCTGTGCATATAGATATATGTGTGTGTGTGTGTGCGCAGATAGCGATATATACTATATATATATATATATATGTGTGTGTGTGTGTGTGTGTGTGTGTGTGTGTGTGTGTGTGTGTGTGTGTGTGTGAGTGTGTCTGTGAGTGAGTGTCTGTGCACGCATGGTGTATTCACAGCATCAGTGGGGCCGATGGACATCCCTTTAGCTTTTGCTTTGGTGAATCTCCTCTCCAAAAGCCCATTAAAAAGCCGCCTCACTCACTCATGTCCAGGCTAAACTGTGGGGAAGAGAGAGAGAGAGAGAGAGAGGGACAGGGGAGAGATTAGAGAGAGAGAGAGACACAGGGACAGGGGAGAGATTAGGGCCAGAGATGAGACGAGCGCTGGCGGGAGATTAACATTTTTGGGGCTCCTTTCATTAAAGTAGGAGGGAGCCTGAGCGAGCAGACATAGATTAAACTGAGACTGAGTGGAGCGAAAGGGAAAGGCAAGAGGCGTCATGGAGGGAGGATGGTAGTAGTCTGGTGTTATTAATGGTATTAAATTAATTAACATCAGGGTTAGCTGCTCGTGTCAAAACTTGGCTCGCAAGCATGAAGTGGATAAGCAATGGCTTCCGCTTTTTTTGCAAATAGCTTTGCTGAGACCTTGCCTGCTTCTTTTTTCTTTTTTACCTTAAATTAGGCAGATTGGCATTGTTTGGCCAAATGATATCTTCTGGGTTTATTTTCTTTTCCTTGTGCTGAAGGGAGCAAGTTTGACAAACAAACAGTAATTAGTTTCAGTAATGGTTTTGTATTGCTGCTCTAAATAAAGTGTGTTTGAAGACCTACCAAAGCATTACATTGTAATTAAAATATCCCCCAGCCCCCCTGAGGCACTGACAGACTGAGGATTCGCACTGATACTAGTCCCATATTTATTGCCTTTCCCCATTATTTGCCTTTCTTTATTACAACTACAGGGACTCCTTGTCACTTGCTTGGCTAACTTTTAATTGGTTATGAGATATGAATTCAAAGTGCTGAGTGAACAATTTTGTGTGTGTGTGTGTGTGTGTGTGTGTGTGTGTGTGTGTGTGTGTGTGTGTGTGTGTGTGTGTGTGTGTGTCTGCATCAGTGTTTGTGTTATGTCTTTGTGTTGTGTTATGTTTGTTATGTCATGTTTGGGCATTGGATGTCCATGCTGGTTGCATAATTACTGACAAATGTGTGTCTGTTCCACAAATGTGTGTGTGTGTGTGTGTGTGTGTGTGTGTGTGTGTGTGTGTGTGTGTGTGTGTGTGTGTGTGTGTGTGTGTGTGTGTGTCTGCATGTGTGTATGTGTATGTGTATGTGTGTGCATGTTTTTTTTGTTTGTTTTTTTCATGTGTGCATTTGTTTCAGTATGATTCTGTTTTATTTTGCAATTAGATCTCAGTGTTAGTCAAGCAAGCCTCCTCAAGTCCTCAAATTTGCAACTGGAGTCTCACTCGAGTCAAGTCATGTGACTTGAGTCACCCACCTCTGCTTTACAATTAGTCACTAAATGAATAAAGGGCCATTCAGAGCGGGAATGATCTAGACGTTTACCTGTAACTATAGCGATATTAAAGTCCACACTGACCTACAATAACAAAAGTCTATTCTTATGTCAGTGAGTGTAATGTCTAAAATGGAGTTGTTTCTATTTGGTCTGTCATGGCTCAAAGTCAGTCTGAAAGTGTCGTTACACATGTTCATGTCATTATAGTTTGTGGTGGGGACGACGTTATAATTTTTCATAACTACAGCGATTACTATTTGCTTTAGTTATCGTTATCGCTTTTGGTGTGAACGACCCTTAATATGCATAATATCTACTGACTTGAAATCACAGTGTTTTCCATTGCTTCCATTAGCACCCTATAATCAGAGTACTTTAAAATATAAAATGAATTCTTCCTCTGTGGAGAGTTGTATCGTAACTAGTGTAATTTTAATAAATACAATATTTTTGTATCCTTTGTGCTTCGCAAGGACTATGTATTAGCACTTTTCAGCACACACTTCAAATGGAAATATTAGATGAGATTAGATTATAATTACAGTATAATGGACTAAACCTTTAATCTGTGTGAATACTCAGTGGGAAATCTCTGCGTAAAAAAAAACATATCCTAATATAGCCTCTGTTCCATGTCTGGCCATACAGGTCTCTGCAGGACCTTTCCAAACAGACGGACTTGCCGTACGGTACCGTGTTGGACTCGGCCGTGTACGACCAGGTGCGTAGCAAGGCCATGAACCCTTTCGAGCGGGACCCCATGTACTCTCAGATGTGGCGCATGATCAACCGAACAGGAGGCGCTGAAAACAACGTGGAGGAATCCAAGGAAGGCATCCGCAAGGTGAGCAGGAGAATCTGTCGCTTCAATAGACACTCATTCACCCCTTGAGTGCATTTGCAAATTTTGCTCTCTCTCTTTTCCCTCCTCGTGTTTGGTTGTGTTTTTTTTTTTTTTAAGTGGGGTGGCTTCCGAGTCATTTGCCACTTCAGTCAGGGTGTTAATGATGTCGGAGAGTGGGTAAACTGTTGATGTTTTATGAGAGGTACCATCTTGGGAAATCAACTAATATGACTTAATGGTGCTTGTAAGGTGTGTGGTTGTTTGGCTCCCAATTCCCTTTGCTAATCTTGTTTTTTTTTTTTTTTCTCATTTATTTGCCTTTTTTTTTTTGCTATTACGTTCCAGGTTAATGCCTTATTTGTTAACCTCAAAAACTCTCTCTTCAGTACTCCCACCCCCACCCAATCCAGTCCTCTCTCAGTGAAGATGTTTTCACTGAAGTCAGAAAGTGCAATTAAAGCGCTGCTAAATGCAAGGAAGTATGAAAGCCAAGTTTACGCCTTCATCTCGTCTCCTGAGGATTATTAGCAGTGAATGTCTAATTAAGAGCGTCTCGCGTTAGTCAGCGTTTTGTAGAGGTGATCGTCTCTCTCCCAGGTGCTTGGATAAATATTGCATGAAAGGGTGACACCTCTTGAGTGCAGGACATGAATACGACTAAATAGGCAGCTAGCTTGTCTCTCTCTCTCTCTCTCTCTCTCTCTCTCTCTCTCTCTCTCTCTCTCTCTCTCTCTCTCTCTCTCTCTCTCTCTCTCTCTCTCTCTCTCTCTTATGCTCTCTGTCTCTCACTCTTTTGTGTTATCTTTTGCTTAATGCTTTTCACAAATAGGCTGAAGGTTCCAGAGCTCCCTCTAGTGAGCAGTTACTCACAAATACCTCCTCGCCCACCCGCCCGTCCACCCCCACTCCGTTACCCTCACCCCCTTTCTCCTCTGTCGCTCTTCTCTTGCTAAACACTCTGTTGTTTCCATGGTGACTAGAAGTCACAGGCTCCATACTCAATAAGGCATGCAGTCGTAGCTCTGTCAGTGGCCGTGATGAACGCGCCAACAGATTTTGCCACGTATACATACATATATGGATTTCCAGCACTGCTCCGCCGTTTTGCAGATTTCTGCCACGATTCAAGACATGATCTCAGCTGATATCCCCAGTTTTCCTCTCCATTCGTTTTTTTTTTTTGTTGGTTTTTTTTTTTCTCCAACCCAACTTTGCTTTCCTGTTTTTCTTCCCCATCTCACTGTTTGTTTGCTGTCTGCAAGATGCGCTGTGGCCTGTTGATAACCTTTTTCCAGTTTTGCAATAAACTGTGGGGTTTTCTCCAGGCTCTGAAAGTGGAGGTGGAGGATTATTGGGTAGCAAAAACTTTTTTTGTCATCTGCCAAAGTAGTGGAGTTTCTTTTTGTTAGGTGAAGGAGAGCAGTACGCTCTTTTGAGGCCTAGAAAATTACCCGGGAAGAGGTAATAGCATCATCAATGTTTTATGTGTGTTCAGTTTTGCATGATTGCCTCCAAAAAGTTCTCCCAGTCATCGTTTGAACTTTCCTGGAAGTGAGAGACTTTTTTGTGTTAAATGCAAAAAAAAAAAGAGGAAAAAAGTGATTACTTTTTAATGGTAGTCCTACTGAGAGATAGTTCTGAAGAAAGCTGTAGTTTCACAGATATTTCATCAACACTGCTACCCCTTGGCCCATTACTAAACACTGGTCCAGACTGCCTGACCCTGATAGACGTTCAGTCTGGTCAAACCGAAGTGGTCAGTGATATGTAAGGCAGTGCTGTATTATGCTAGGTCAGTGCTTTACCTGCTCTCATGGGTTATCAAATCTGACCCAAGTTAGTCTATTCTTCTTGCCCCTTGTTCTCTCATCTCCTCGGCCAATCACTGTTCTTTTACCCCCTAGTTCTTTAACCCTACCACCCCATTAGAGATGATAGACCCAGCAATGTCACTTGGGTCGCAGCCCATTGCAAAGCCATAGCTGTCGCAAAAAAAAAAGAAATTGAAGCCACTATTAGGACTCCATTGTGAGCCGTGTAACTGCAGGCCAGAGTGCAGCATGACCTCCCTAATGAAAGAGAAACAATGATCAATTGAATCCCATGTTGCTGAATTACTGTTATCTGACCAATCTCCCCTCCTTGACTGGATATCCTGCCTAGCAGCAACAGCCATTCAGGGTCTGGCAAGAGCTCCAAGAGAGCAGTATTGCTGATGAGCCCATGATTGAATGACTGACTGCATATCTGAACAAGAGAGAGAAAGAGAGAGAGAAGGGAAGGAAGGAAGAAAGAGAGAGAGAAACAGAAGAAGAGTGGAGAAATGCTACCCCTGCCAGTGACAAAGAGTGTTCCAGTGGCAAGTCGAATGAGGTGGATGAATGAATGAACAAGTGAATGAACAATGATTAAACGAGAGCGATGTGAAGAGCGATTATTTTTAATATAGCCACAAGCTAACTTTAAATGAAAGGGCAAGACTACTTTAGATGCAGTGCACTACCACAGACTTATACAGCAAAGATATCCCTTGAACTAGAGAGAGAGGGAGGGAGGGAGTGGGGTAGAGGTAGAGAGAGAGAGAAAGAGAGAGGAAGATGGAGAGAGAAAGAGAGAGAGACAGAGAGAAGGAACGAGAGGGAGTGGGGTAGAGGTAGAGGAAGAGAGAGAGGGAGAGAGATGGAGAGAGAGAAAGAGAGAGGGAGGGAGATGGAGAGAGACAGAAAGGCAAAGAGGGGGTGGATTGAGGGGGAAAGCTGCTATGACTCATGCAAGCTAATGGCTCTGATGCACTGACTGAAGCGCAGTCTGTGTATAGTAGTGCAGTCAGTAGAAAGAGCCCAGTGGCTCAAACGCTTTCTGGTGGGCCTGCTCAATTCATGTCACGTGTCACGTGTCACACATGGTTGTTTTTGTTTATGTGTGCTTTAATGAAGAGATACTGGTCACCCTTCCTTTTACATTCACCTCATTAATAAGTGTTTAGCTAGTAAACATGATAAATGGAAGCATGTTTGTAGTCACTTACCAGAGGTGACATCAAAAGTAGATACAGAGAATCTACACCTGAAATACTTCAGCTAATCTGCTATTACCAGTTAATTGGTGCATAAATAGCGATTTTCTGTGATAATTATTTATCATGGTATGCTATAGCCTGCAAAGTAAATAGAAATGGGGATCATTGAGCAGTAATAGGAAGTCTAAGATAAACTTACACAGTTCAGTATATGTAGCTATATACAGCTGCGGAAGACAAAGAACTATAAGAAAGAAAGAAAGAAAGAAAGAATGAATGAAAGAGAAATGGCAAGAGCAACATGGAGAGACTTAAATGCCAGTTAAATACCAGTGTTCAAGGTCATGGTAAAGATTTTCTTCTCTAGACAATTCCATGTATTGGGTTTGAAGGATGAATGATTGCCACTTCTCATCAACTAAAAAGGGGTCAGCTCCCACTGTTACAGTCAGATAGCACACGTGATCATGCACGTCAAACACCAGACAGCCATTTCGACTGCAGTGTGTGTGCAGAGTCATGTAATGACACAGTAGGTGACTGTGTGTCTGTGTGTGATGTGTATGGTTGTGTATTTGTTTGTGTGTTCATACACAAACAGGTATCTGTGTGGGTAAGTCCGTGTTGTGTTCACGTTTTAGGTTCTGAGAGTTGTGTTGGTGTGTGCTTGTTTGAGAGTGATTCACGATGGCCAGAAAAAGCCTGTCAATCACCTTGGAAATCCTTGGCAACAGCCACCTCGTTCTTTTGCTTCCAAGGCAACATTCACCAGCCGTCTTCAAACTCGTTGTGTTGTTGTTGGTAGGAAGGGGGAGATTGGGGGAGAAAAGTTTTGCTTAGGTCGATTATTTAGAGGACAAGATTTCCTCAATGCCCCCCCTCCCATGCTCTTCTCATACCATCTCTCTCTCTCTCTCTCTCTCTCTCTCTCTCTCTCTCTCTCTCTCTCTCTCTCTCTCTCTCTCTCTCCTCCATCATTAAGCATTGCCTCTTGGCCTGCCTCTCTCCAAAGAGCCTACAGTCAGGCCTTTTTGCAGGAGGAGAGAGTGAGGGAAGGGGGAAAAAAGAAAAGAAAGAGAGTTAGAGTGTTGAGCATCAGAGAAGAGTGAAGAGGGGGAGGATGAGGATAATTGAGAGTGGACGCTTGACGATGAGGGGGACACGGGCGATGAGAGCGGGAGAAAGAGAGCGCTGATGAGAGGAAATCTCCGGAGACTTTATCTTTCCGACTTTTTTTTTTTTTTTCTTTTTTTTTTTTAAAGATTGATTTAGAGGCGGATTGTTGCTAGGCATCTGATGGACATAGCAAAGAGAGGGAGAGAAAGAGTCAGAGAGAAAGAGTGTGTGTGTGTGTGTCTGTGTCTGTGTGTGTGTGTGTGTGTGTGTGTGTGTGTTGACAGACAACAGGGAGCCAAGAATAAGGGTACTGAATGGAAAAAAGAAGGGAATAAGGTGAAGGCAGAATGAAAGGCAAGATTGACGGAGAGAGCAACAGCATAATAGACCAAGTAACCAGAAAAAAAAAAAGAGATTGAAAGAGAGAGAGAATAATAATAAGGTTTTGGAGGTGAGATAGAGGGATAGAGGCTGTGGCTAATGAAAGAGGATGTGTGGTGGTGAGCCTACAACCCTCCAACATCCACACCCCCCCCCCCCCATCCACCCCTCCCCCTTCCCATTCTCCCGTTTGCAAAAAGGGCTGAACTGTCACAGACTTCCGCCTCGCCTGCCTCTCCACGCGGGGGTTTGTAATTATGAAAACGTGTAATAGGAAAATCAATGGAAGAGCGCAGAAATGGAAATGGCAATTAGGGCTCGCCAGCAGCCATGTAATCTTTCTCAGCGGGCCGCAGCATTGGTTGTGAGG
>JAODXP020000019.1:15673950-15683950 GCA_027497455.2 Sardinella longiceps
ACACACACACACGCACACACACACACACACACACACACACACACACACACACACACGCACACACACACACACACACACACACACACACACACACACACACACACACACACACACACACACACACACACACACACACACACACCCTTCTCGTCTGGCCCTCAGCCATCAATGATTACACAGAGCCCCCGAGTCAAAGTCTTACTAGTCACACCAGTGGCTATTAAGTCCACAGCTTAGCATCCTTGGATAAAACCGCCTAGCATCCTGTTTTAAGTCATAAAATAAAGAAATATGACTTATGTAATGCTGCTTACTCTGCTTGCTAAGATTAGTGAGAAAATGCCATTTCAAGTAGATTTTGTGAAGTGTCTGGACTACCCAAGTCACAAGTTAAGTATGAGGCGTGAAGCTTTTGGCATAGTTTGCTTGGTCTGATGCAGAAATCTTCTGGTTTGGTGAAATGCCCAGAGTTTTAAAAGTGTTAAATGTCCAACATATTGGATAAATTCAAGAAGCATTTCACAGTGGTAGATTTATAAAAATATATATCCACACGGATAAGTGCAGATAGCTGACAGGCAATGGTGCTATTTTTGTGCAACCATCTGGTTTCTAGAATGAGTATACTCCCTGCATCATTAACTCAGAGCTGTGTAACAGAAGAATACGAATCGTTGGCTGTCATGTTCTTATTATTGTACTTTCAAACACTTAACTATATTTACTTTTTTTTAAAATAGCTAATAACTATAATTTATTTCATTTAAAGGTAACTTTTATTTGCATATTGTCAGTTTAGCAGTAAAATGTGTAGGTTTATGATATAAAATGAATTAATATAAAAATAATCTAAATCAGGTGTGTCAAACATGTCTTTATCAAGGGCCACATGAGCATTGGGATTTTCTTTGCTAACCATGCTAAGCCACCATATTAAGCCTACAGACGCAACCAAGAACTGTCTGATGACAAGACCCTGCTTCTGACAACCAACAACACAGTCCTAAGGTGCCACCACCTAATCTTGTCATTCTTTCCTGTTGGTAAGCAGTTTCATGATGCACCTCATAATAATAGTGGCATGCCTTGCATGAAAAGTTGCCAGAAACATGACACAAATCATTTTTTGCATATTTACAGTGCAACTATTTGGCCAGGCCACTTAGCTACAATACTTTTTAAAACTTTTTTAATCAGGCTGCATGAAATGATTTGAAGGGCCGTATCCGTATCCGGCCCCCAGGCCTCGTGTTTGACACCCTTGATCTAGATGATTGGATCATTTACAAGGTGCTGTGTAGTTCAGGTGTGTGTGAGTCAGGTGAGTGTTTAAACACTGGATGTGTGGGCCGCTGGTAAATAGTAGCCCACAGATGAAAGAGACACTCCTAATGAGGTGGCTGGGAGTAGCCTTGGCTCAGAATTTAAATAGGATGCATTTATATGGAGCCGGTATCAATGGAAATTGTCTCAGGGTGCTTTGTATTACAGAGCTTAGAGCTTGAACCTGAACCACTTAAAGCAAGCATAATGGCAAAGGGTGTGTGTGTGTGTGTGTGTGTGTGTGTGTGTGTGTGTGTGTGTGTGTGTGTGTGTGTGTGTAGTAGTAGTAGTAGTGTACTGTATTGTGTGTGGGGATCAGAACATAACACTCCCTCTCTGTGCTTGCTCTCTCTCTCTCTCTCTCTCTCTCTCTCTCTCTCTCTCTCTCTCTCTCTCTCTCTCTCTCTCTCTCTCTCTCTCTCTCTGTCTGTCTGTCTGTCTGTCTCCTCCATTGTCTTGGTTTTGCCCATTTCATCTCTACTGTAGCAGTTCCATGGCTTCTGATCCTGGATAGTAGTGGAGGGATGGGCCAGGATCTGGCTTGGGGAAGGCTGAGGTTAGGTGGAGAGGAGTGGAGAGAGTAACCCCCACCCTCCTTGTGATTCAACAAAGCCCAAATCAGCCTCAGATATATCGGCATGGTGGCAGATCAGAGGAGACAGAGTTTTCTCTCTCTCTCTCTCTCTCTCTCTCTCTCTCTCTCTCTCTCTCTCTCTCTCTCTCTCTCTCTCTCTCTCTCTCTCTCCTTCTTCTTCTTTGCCGTCTTCTTCTTCTTCTTCTTCTTCTTCTTCTTCTTCTTCTTCTTCTGAGGCCACAGCTCTTCACTCCAGATATAGAAGCCTGGATAAAGCAAAACACAAATCCAGTCACTAGTGGCCCGCTCCAGTGTTTTTATCCAACATATAAGCATATGAAACATCCACATAATGTAGTTTATTTATACAACATATTTATAATATATGCTTCATCCACATATCATGTGATGTATTATTTAATATACCAATATATTATTTAGATTTACTGTATATACATACAGTATTTATTTGTAGAATGCCTCTCATGTGTTGCGTGTTTACCCCAGTAAAAATCAATCGGTCCCATTGGTTCAAAGGTGTTTTCCAATGGAATGATTATCTCATTTGTGGTTTGAGCATCCGACGTTAAGCAGCCTGATCCCTTGGTTGAGCCGCTCTTTTACTTGCTCTTAACTCTGATTACCCCGTACCCTTGTGTAGGGAGAAAAAGATCAAAGAAGGCTGGTGGCAGCTGCAGTTCAATAATGAGCAGGATTTAAGGAAATGAATGGATTTTTTTTGTTATTATTTTGCTTTTCCCACACATCAGGAGATATTTGAAGTAATTGGGATCATATTGTAGAAATGTGTGTGTGTGTGTGTGTGTGTGTGTGTGTGTGTGTGTGTGTGTGTGTGTGTGTGTGTGTGTGTGTGTGTGTGTGAGGGGGGTGAGAGGGAGAGCAAGCTGGCTTTAATTCAATTGTGCGATTAATGGATCTGTCACTTAAGCCTATGTTACTGTGACATCTAGATTTTGATATCATACAACACACAACATCAGAGAGTGGTTCAGACATCAGTGCGATTCATACAAGCTCTGCTAGCATACGCCACTATTGTATGTGCAGTATGTACTGGTAGGGTGACAACAACTCAGGCGCTCTGTGTTCCACTAGCTAGTTTTAAGTTCAATTCCAGCAAAGTAATGAAACGAATAAAAAAATGTGAGAGAGCAAGGACACACACACACACACACACACACACACACACACACACACACACACAGAGAGAGAGAGAGAGAGAGAGAGAGAGAGAGTGAGACACATACACACATTCACTAACTCTGTTTAAATGTCAGAAACTAAGCCATCTGTTATTTGGATCAATAGTGCGAAGCAAATCCAGTATCTCTGCTTGTGCTGTTTGTTGGAGCCAAATGTATTGCAGATTGCAGTCAGTAACTCTCCCGTTTCTTAGCTTCAAAAGAAAGCTGTGTTGATTAAAACATAGTTAAATACAAGAGACTTGTAAATTTGTTGGGGACTAGTCGTGATGTAATCTGCCAACCAAAATGAATACTCCAATACTCCAAATGAATTAGAACAGAACGATAGTGAAATATTGACAAGGGTTGAAAACGGGGATCTTCCAGACACTTCACTATCCTCAAAAGATTCACTTTAAATTCAGCACCACAATTCTGCAGAGTGTTCAGTGACTTCAGCAGCAAGCTTCAATGTGACTTTCTTCTTTTGTATGACATTAAAAAAAAATAACAGATTAAAAGTTCACTTGTATCTCCTCACTTCCTTGTTTACTTCCTTGTTTACTTCGTTGTTTACTCCGTGGGTAGTTTAACTTCAGCATCTCCTCTACATTCCATTTAGCTGAGAATCTTCCATGGGCAGCATGCATCCAATCAAGGTCTTTAAAGGGCTTGATTAATCTCGAACTGAGTCACACTGTCTGTGCGTCTCTCATTGTGCTTTGTGAATTGAGCTTTGAAGTCAAGTCGGGCTGCTGGCTTATTCGCCTGACAGTAAAAAGAATGAAGAAAGGAAGTCTGGGATGAAACCCTTTTGAGAACATAGTTCACAGTTTGGATTGTTTTTTTAGAACCATTAAAAAAACAACTAAGCAGAACAGAGAGAGAGAGAGAGAGAGAGAGAGAGAGAGAGAGAGAGAGAGAGAGAGAGAGAGAGAGAGAGACTTATCCCACATCTTATTAGCAAAAGGCATTTTAGTTCTAGCTCAATGAGCTGTCCTGGACTGTTTCTATAACATCTGTTTTACACTATTCTGCATTCTGTTATCAGAATACTCTCCTTTGGAGAAATAAAAAAACTGCGACCTCTAAATCTGCATATGGCTATTAGTTGGTGGGTTTTTTTTCACCTAAAGATGTGAGGAATTAAAGACAGCTCAAAGCCAATTAAAAAAAAAAAAAAAAAAAAACAGAGAACAAACGCTGTAGAGGAAGTTGTCACGCACCACCTGTAAGCTCCGTGTGCTTCACAGAGACTTCTGCTGGTGCCAGGGGAGAGTGGCACCTTAGGGGCGAGCCTCCACACACTATTGGCAGCTTGGCATTGCAGGGTGGCAGGGTAGAGAGTCCGCTTTAATGTCAAAGAAAGGTCCCCAGAAAGGACAGGTGGGTGCTTTTGACGTCTGTTGTTTATGACATGATTTAATGGACGGTGCTTTAGTGAAACGGTTATCAAAAGGGATAACAGTTGTAGAATGTGAACGACAGAGTGCCCACAATTTCCAGGGCATTTTCTTTTTTTCACTTGACCTCTGAACGCATTAAAAGATGTCTTTGATCAGCAAGCTTCTGTTTGACATGCTCTTCTCTCTTCTGTTCTGTTCTCTCTCTCTCTCTCTCTCTCTCTCTCTCTCTCTCTCTCTCTCTCTCTCTCTCTCTCTCTCTCTCTCTCTCTGTTTTCTGAATGTGAAGTCCTTACTCTGCCACTGTGACACTGGCCCTTGAGCGATGTCGAGACTTTGAAGCAATCCCATTTGGAGGAGCTCAATGGGAGCTGATTGGGCCGCAGTGATGGCTACAGCCGCCTGTGCGGCGCGCTCTCTCTCTCTCTCTCTCTCTCTCTCTCTCTCTCCCAGCGGGGCAGTCTCCTTTCATCAAATGAAAAAGGATTTCTCTCTCTCTCTCTCTCTCTCTCTCTCTCTCTCTCTCTCTCTCTCTCTCGCTCGCTCGCTCCATCTCTCTTCTTCCCCAGCTAATTCTGTGTCTCAAGATAGAAAAAAAAAGAAAAGGAAAAACAGACATAGAGCGTAATCCCTTATTGATGACCTTTTCAAATTTGATCTGCCTGTCTGGTTTAGATGGACGTCATTAGGGCTACTTACTTCAGAGAGCTGCCTTGACTTATCCACTTTTTTTTACCCTAGTGACACTGACGAATGTTCAGTGACACTGACAAGCATTTTGGTCAAGGCGTTATTATTATAACGTCAACCTAATTTTCATGCCCTTTTTTTGATATCTCCAGCTCCCCTCCCCCACATCCATAGGGTCAATATAATAACAGACCACCACCTACCCCCCCCCCCCCAACTCTCCGCCAATTCAATTCAGTAATCCGTATGCAGTCATTGTAGCTATACCACTACTGCCTATATGGATCTTCCCGGAGCAATATCATCCCACACTTGGCGTATCCTCACACGTCTCATCCATGTGCTTTAATTAGTTCCCAATCCCCCCATGGCCATTATGTCATGTTTGTAATGAAATGTGGAGTCTCTCCTTTGGTCAGTGTTAATAGGCACAGCGTCTTTAATTGGAGCTCTCTTAACATGTTCAGTGTGTGTGTGTGTGTGGTAGAGTCTGTGTGTGTATGTGAGAGAGAGAGAGAAAGAGATAGAGAGAAAGAGAGAGAGAGAGAGAGAGAGAGAGAGAGAGAGAGAGAGAAAGAGAAGGAGAGAGAGAAAGAAAAACAACTTTAATTTTGTTATTAGGAATCTTACGAGGTCTGCCAGGATCACCTCCTCAGAAACAACAATGGGGCGATTAGCATTCAGCCGAGCAAGCGTGCGGGGTTTGAAGGAAAATGGCTTTAAATAATTACCTCAGGGTGATTAGAATCACAGCCCCTGTTATTGCTCTGGCTGCAAGCAGAAACATGAACACACACACACACACACACACACACACACACACATACACGCTCAACCCTCTCCTCGACAAAAGTGTTTTGTTGGACTCGATTTGACCGGTGTGTCTGACTGGAGGACGTTGGCAAACTCTCCTTCTCCCTCTTTCTCTCCTCGTCAGTTTGAAAGCTGTGTTTATAGAAACCTTTTTCTCCTCAAGAGAACACATCCATTCTCACAAACAACTATAATCTCCAAAACTCCCTTAAACTGCCTTGATGTTTGGAGTCTTTTGTGTTGTTGTGGGTTTTTGTTTTGATACAAAGCTCTCCTCGAAATGGAATCAATAAATATGTCTCCTGCAGTATTTTCGAACAGATTTGGTTTGACTTGTACCCCTTCCGATGCACTATTATTACGCATTCAAAAGGGCAACACAGGACTTGCTGAAAGTCACATTTGGTTGTTTATATATATACACCCGTGTGAGGCCATAGACAACACTGTCTCTTTCCAGCTTAAAATTCAAAATGTGGCCCAGAAAAGCTTGTTTTTTTTTCATTGTGTTGAATAAATATGCAAAATCCAACCTACACAAGTCATCTGGAAGAGTTAAACAACCTGACATCTAACCTGGTGTTTGCTGCATATTTCATATCTTAATGCAAAACTGAAAGTTTTTTGTATGTGTGTGTGTAGGGGGGGGTTGATGTTAGTCCATCTTCAGAGTCTGAACATCCACATAGCCTTGAGCAAACACACAAATCACCAGGCAAGGAAAGCACCATATATGAACATATGCCCATTCTACAGCAAACGGTATTAAATACACTTTAATTGGGGGTCAATTTGGTGTCACAACACAAATCTGGCAGACAGGCAAAACAGACACACATGTACTGACTCATGTTCTCAAAAGCCGTTTTGAACTCCACTTGTCTACCGTCTACCTGCCAGGGTGATGTCAGATAGGGTTGAGGCCGATCTTTTGTGATGTTCTTGGCAGTTTGCAATGGAGCTGCTTCTCTTTCGAGAAAGGAGACTCCAGCACTGCAAGTCTCTCTGTGCCATACCGAGCTATGATACTCTAATCCTTTTCCCCTGTCTTCCTTCGGACTTTATGCAGCCAGCTATGACAGGAACGCCATGCCCTGGCTTGTCTGACATACATCTCTCTCTCTCTCTCTCTCTCTCTCTCTCTCTCTCTCTCTCTCTCTCTCTCTCTCTCTCTCTCTCTACTTCCCCCTCCCCTGCCTCGGATTGGGTTTAGGGATCCATCATGAACAAGCTAAAGGAACTAGACAATTTGGACAGCACCAAAGTGAGTGCAGGAGGTTTTTGAGCAGGCAACATAAAAAGGAAAAGCCTTTGGGTGTCTATTAGAAAGACACTTTTTTGGCCATGTCTCAAGCAGCATTCTTTTTTTTGTTTGTTTGTTTGTTTGTTTTGTATTGCTTGAGGTTTTCTCTCTATCTCTTTTTTTTTGTCCTTTGTCAGCCACAAGAGCCCAGCCACTACTCCTGTTGATTGTCCTCTTACAACATTTAATGGAGGGGGGGTCTTTGAGAAAGTGCTTTTTACACAGGTGGCCATAGATTTAGCAGCTACTGTCTGTCTGATAAGAGATGGAGAAACCCAATTGTATTTTTTGTAGTTCAAGGCTGGTGCAGCAGTTGAGTGTCTATGTGGAGCATTTCAGTTGGATGGCATTTGTGGTACGGACAGTACTTGTGCAGTGGGAGCCGCAGAGCAGAGAATTGCAAGGTGTTAGGATACAGTAACATAGTTGTAGTCGTACCATGAAAACACATATGGCATTGTTTTTCAACTGGCCTCCACGCTTATTTTCTCTTGCTTTGTTTTTTTTTGTTTTGTTTTGTTTTTGTTTTTTTCCGTTCTCCTTTCAACCTTCTCCAGCAAGGGTGCATTCAACACCTGTGCACCATCCATCTTTGCTCTGTGTTTTTTTTTCTCCCTGTTTACTGCTTATGGTAATGCAGTGGCACTTGATTTGTTTTTGAACAGCTTACTCATTTATTTGGCCCGCATGGAGAGGATACGTCTTTTTGGTCTAATTACATGTCCATTCTGAAGAGAGCCCCCTCTCCCATTCTCTCTCTCTCTCTCTCTCTCTCTCTCTCTCTCTCTCTCTCTCTCTCTCTCTCTCTCTCTGTCTCTCTCTCTCTCTCTCACACACACACACACACACACTCTAACTCTATATCTCTCTCTCATTCTCTTTCTTCCTCTCTCCCCACAGGTGAAGTACGGTCGTTTTGCATTTGTGTGGGATGCAGCTGTGCTGGAGTACGTGGCCATCAACGACGAGGACTGTTCCTTCTACACGGTGGGGAGCAACGCACCAGATCGGGGCTATGGCATTGCCATGCAACATGGCAGTCCTTACCGGGATATCTTCTCTCAAAGGTATGGAGGGGAAATGGAAATGGTTGCTCTCTCGCCCAGCTGAAGTCGTGAGTGCAGTGCACTCCAAACTTCTCACAAAGTTACAAGTCAAGTCTTTGAGTCTAGATGGTATCAATTGTTTAGGCCTACCTGCGTGTGTGTGTGCGTGCGTGTGTGTGTGTGTGTGTGTGTGTGTGTGTGTGAGTGTGTTTGGGAACACTCTGTTTAAAAGTTGGGTGGAGAGGACATTGAGGTATTTCGAGATCAGGGTTTGCAGCTACAGTATCGCTCGATTGGCACACATGACAAGACTCCGCTGTTTTATCCTATTCTGCCTTGCCACCTCACTTTCCATTTAGGTCTACCGAATGTGAGTTTTTTAATATGAGATTACCAATATTCTGTAGATTATACTACTACATAATTTAGAGCACCCCAGTAATAACCTTAGGCCCGAATCACACACAAACTGCGCGTTCGCGGTGCGGGAGCGGGGCGGTCCGTAAGCGGTCCGTGAGCGGTGCCTGTGGACTTGGGCATTCACACAAGAAATTGTTCTGCGCGAAGCGGCTGCCCGAGCTCTGCATTCAAAATCTATAGACACCGCGCAAGTCCCGCTTACCGCGCTGAAAACGCTTGGAAAAATAGAACTTGTTTCTATTTCAAAAAAGCAGCGCGGGAGCTGCGCGGTTCACCGCTCAGAAACCGGACAGGAGCCGCACAGAACACGCGTGCAGTCTGAATGACCTAACCTGTTAACATGTATTCTAAATGAAATCGCCCCAAAACCGCGCCCGCACCGCTTACGCGCCGCTCACGCACAGGTTTGTGTGTGAATCGGCCGTTAGACATTACAGCATCATTGCATGTTACATTGTACACACAAGTCCACACTCATCGTACACCATACAGCCTAATACAGCTGCCTCCAGCAATATATGGGACATATAGAGTTCATGGGATAGAGAGTATCTAAGGATACTGAAATAACCCAACATGAATATTTACATTATTCCATAGTACAGTGTGTATTTATGGGCGCTATTTATAACTGTATATGTCTGGTTATGTTTATGCATAGGAATTTATAGCTTTGGCTATGTTTATGCATAGGCATTGCTCATGTTTGCTATATTTATGATGTTTATGGAAAAGTATTAAAAATGATATTAGGACTTGAGCATGGTGCTCTCTCTCCAAAAAGGATTCTCAGTCTGCCCTCATTTACATAGGGGATTAATTGCCCTGTGCAGCCACAGAGGTTCCTTAATGTTTTAACGAGTCATGCAGAGTTTATGAAAAATGTGTGTGTGCGTGTGTGTGTGTGTGTGTGTGTGCGTGTTAGCTCCAGCGGTATCTGTTTACGTCTGTTTTGATGTGTACCACTGGTGAAACGCTGCCAATAATGACGCTCATTAAAGTAAACAATCTATTAATCGACAGTCAGATTTACTTCCTCGTCATTATTTCGGGGATAGGGTTGGCCTCTCACGGAGCCATCACTGCTTATTTTCACAAAGCAGTTTACAGAGAGCAGCATTCCCATGGCTTCCGAAACAATGCAGAGTAAATTAGCCTATGAGGAAACGGTTATGAAAATACACATTCTCCTCCCTTTTGTTCATTTTTTTTGGGATGAGAGG
>JAODXP020000019.1:15691450-15698950 GCA_027497455.2 Sardinella longiceps
GATCTGATTACGTTTTAGTTGTTGAGCTGACAGTTGGGATCCAGGGTGACTTGCGAAGCAAGGTGCATTACATGCAAAACGAGGAAAAATGAGGGGAAATGTGTAGGAAGGCACAGAAACGTACCGAGCCGAGTCGCTGAGGAGCTGTGAGGAAGCTTAGGTAAATTAGGCAGATTAGCGGAAAGGAAGTAACAGGTATTTATCAATGCACAACATTTTTGAAAGGATTTTACATTATGCATAATTCTGAGTTTGTTGAGCAGAGAGAAAACTTGTAAGCCTTGGCCTCATAGTTGAAACCAACTTGGGCAAAAGCTGGTGCAATATAACACCCTGCGCATATTTGATTGAAACAGCAGAGCGAACCTAGGTGAGAAGTGCCATTGAGAAGCGTTGCCGAAAATAAAATCAGATAGCGTCACTGCAACAATTCTGTTTGTTCAGCTTGGTAAGACATCAACAGCCCTTTGTGTTGGTGTAAACATTCACCTTCTTAGTCTCTTAGCCAAGCAAAGAATAAAAACTCTTCTCACAACTTCACACCCATACGAGCGGTATACTGCGTAAGATGTTCCTACACTCTATTTGCATCTCCTCTGACTCATTTTGGTCGGCTATGACAAGTTGGCAACAGTCTTAATGAGAAAGGTACATGGGAAGAAAATCGAGCAATCACAGCAACAAAATGCTTCCCGACAATCTTATTAGTTTTCCTAATTCAAATGGCACGTTGGTTACAGATTACTCCGAATGTCAATAGTCCCAAAGTTTCAGTAATTGAGTTTGGTACGCTGTCACATCACTTAATTATGTTTCGAAAATGATGTACGATTATGAATGTTAAGCCACAGTCTGATTGTTTCCTTTTTCTGTTTCCGTGGCACCCACCACTTTTAGATCAGAAGAAAGAAGCGTTATTTTGAATCCCCCATTTGCCGTACAATAATGGATGAATTTTCTCTGATTTTCTCCTACGGATTTCTTCTCTCTCTCTCTCTCTCTCTCTCTCTCTCTCTCTCTCTCTCTCTCTCTCTCTCTCTCTATCTCTCCCTCTCTCGCTCGCTCGTTTCACACTTATAATTCATTAGCCTTTTAGTCACCCGTTATCTTCGCTAACTTCATTTGTGGCAGAGAGAGAAGCACAGGCAACAATGACATCGAGCATCTTTTGACAGCTTCATTCGGGGGCTGCAGTTGTGGCGAAGAGACAAATATAGATTGAATTAAAAGGTCTGTATTGACGAAGAGAGAGTTAGAATCCGCTGTAACATTCAAAGCAAAAAGCGTGGCATTGAAGCCTTTATTGCAAAGCTGTATTCTGTCTCCAAAAAGTATGTATTATTGACCACCCTGTTTCCTCAATCTTCAGCTTAAATGATCTTGTTTTGCTCATGGTCAGACATGCATAAAAACAGGTTTTCAAAGGACCTCGCAGCTTTGTGTACGTGCCACACTATCAGTGAACATAATTCTTTCTTTGGGGTTAAACCTGGCAGCCCTTCCATGCATTCTCGAGATAGCTCCACATGCTGAGTTTCCTATAGGAACTATTTTAATTGGATGTGCAGTTGGATATTTAATGAATTGTGCTTTGGTTCATCATTTAGTTTCCTGAAGGTCTGTAACTGTGCAGTTTTTAATTATTGACGTAGATAACAAGCCGTGTTGGAAGCCAAAGGCTATCAATAACAATGCGTTAATCATAAAGTGTTAACAAGACACAACTGCCCCATGGCTTTTGGGGAAATGACCCCCACCAGCAAAGAACAGAACATACTGATCAGGATAATGAGAGTTGAGACTATTGAACAACTGACAGGTTCTCTCTCTCCCTTGATCTCCAACGGGGCCTGTGAATGTCACCCATCAAGGAGCCAATTTGGAGAGCAGAACACCATATTTTTTCTGACAAAAAAAAAAAATAACTCGCTCGTCAGCCCCATGGACGTGTTTGTACCACTGTACTTCATACTGCCTTATGGTCAGCCGCTGAAGGCAACTCAAAAAAGGAGACACAGGAATACCTGATTCTCTGTCTGAAAGATGTACAAGATAAACTAATGCGAACATTATCATCAAAGGACATCAGCTCAGCAGCCCCATGGCTAGTTCATCAAAGCCAGTCAGTCTCAGCAGATCTGTGCCGCTTTTAAAACCTGATGACGCTGTCACTGAAACGCCTTATCACATCCTGCCACATTTGGATCTAATGTTTATGAATGTGTTTCATGAATAATCAGAGCAGTGGAGGTCTCTCACCAGGGACTCGGGAAACACATCGGGCACCAAGACACCAATTCTTTTTTTTTCTCTTTTTTCTTTTTTTTTCTTCTCTCGATGCATTCAGCCAACCTATGGTACATTCCTTCAAAAACATTAATGTGTGACGAGCATTGTGAAATCATTCTCTCTCTCTCTCTCTCTCTCTCTCTGTCTCTCTCTGACCGTTAACATGGCTATTGCACATCATTGTTGCTTTGAGTTATTCCTGTCCTCTCCTCATGCATTTCTCTGTTCCTCCAGTCAGACTACCAGGCCAAGCAGCCACATAGTGTGTGTATGCGTGTGTGTGTGTGTGTGTGTGTGTGTGTGTGTGTGTGTGTGTGTGTGTGTGTGTGTGTGAGGCTTCGAGCCAGCTAGTTAGTCAGTAAATATTCACATTTGGCCTCCTGATGGTCTGTTCACTCCTTGTTATATTTCACTTTTTTATGGCACGGCCAGCAGGGCCTCCAAATCAATCGGAGCACAGTCAGTCACCGAACGCAAGCTCCATAAACCTTTGATTCTTAATCCTATCATAATTCATTTGCCTTAGATGGGGTCATTACAGCTGTTATAAACGATGTTCTGCACAACAAAAGTGCAGACATTTTTTTTTCCCCTCCCACCCAAAGGCTTCCATGCCTGTAGTTGGGTAAACAGTGCCCTCTAGTGTTGGGAAGTGGACTTGTTGACACAGCGGTGAGCCAGCATGCAGTAACCCTGACTTTGACATCTTGTGGTGGGTGTGTTGGCTGCACCTGACGACTATTTTTCAGCAGTCACCACGCCAGCAAAAAATAAAGGCTGATTTCAAAGGGAACATTTGTTCCCCTTTCAGGAGTCACAAGGTATGCAGTCTCTGCAGTCTGGCTTCTATGATTGTCTATACAATATGTATGCCTACAAGGTGACTGTGGCTACAAATACATCCATATTACATGAAGGAAATACATGAACAGTGTGTTTGTTTTTGTTTTGTTTTGGTTTGGTTTTGAGATTTTGAGATCTCTCTGAGGTTTTGAGAATTTTTCAGCATCTGCTAGAGGCTTTGATAGCTTCATCAGCTAAATTATTTTAACATTAATAGGATTATCTTAAAGCAATGGCAGGTCCAATTAAACAGGTATTAGCCGAAGTCTGCATAAATAAATCAATGGATGATTAAATGAGAGCAAAATCCTATCTTCCCCCTGGTGTGAATATGACTCTATCATCTCTCTTTCTCTCTCTCTCTCTCTCTGTCTTTCTGTCTGTCTGTGTCCCTCTTTCCTGTTAGGATCTTGGAGTTGCAACAAAACGGGGACATGGACATTTTAAAGCTGAAGTGGTGGCCGCGGGACGGCCCGTGCGACATGAACGCGGCGATGGGGACGAATCAGCGGGGGAACGCGCTGGACATCCACAGTTTTGCCGGCGTCTTCTGCGTGCTGGCCGCCGGCGTGGTGCTCTCCTGCCTCATCGCCATGGTGGAGACTTGGTGGAGCCGGCGCAAGGGCTCCAGGGTGCCCTCCAAGGAGGTGAGTGGGGGGGGTGGGGGTGAGAGATCCCTCAATGGTGTTTTTTTGCCCCCAATGGCACCTTCTAGGCAGCACAGCCCTAAAAGGCACTACCCTTACCTTATTCCTAACACTAACCCCCTCAAGCCTCATCCTAATCCTAAACTGAGTGGAGTAGTGCCTTGAAGGCAGCGCTGCCTTGAAGGCACCGTTGAGGGCAAAAAATACCAAAGACCTGAGAGACCAGGGTGGGGGTAGGGTGGGGGTGTTACAGAGATGGGGATGGGGGGGTGAGTAGGGGTGTGTGTGGGGTGGGGGGGTTGGGTGGTAATTGGAAGGGGGTCAAGGGGCATGAGCAGATGGAGGGGGCTGATGGGTTTGTCAGGGTTTGTGTGTGGTGGCTGGGTGGGCATGTGGACATGTGATGGTAGTAAGGGGGCTGGGTGCCAAACAGTCCACTAAATATATATATCTATAAATATATAATATTTTTAAAACTTCAAAAATGAACACTGATAATAGGGGACCCCTTCCCTCTTTGTTTTAGTGTTTCATTCAGTTCATTCACCAGTGAGAATCTGTGAGACTTACACCGTGTGTAATGTATCCTACCTAGCCAAGACTGGGGCTATGGGTATTTGGGAGTGGGTGGGTGAGTGACAGGTGGTGGATAGGTAGGGAAGAGCAGCAGTTGGATTGGAGTAGGAGTGGGAGTGGGAGTGGGTGAGTGGGTTGGCGTAGCGAATGGAGGTGGGCAGCCAATCTTTGGAAGGCAGGGGGAGGAGATGTGGGTGGTGGTTGGGTGGCTGGCTGGGTGGGAGGGGTTCTGGGAGGGGGTGGAGGGTGGGTTGAGATGGGATGGTTAAGGACCGGAGAGAAATGAGGGAGAAATGGAAGATGTCAGTCGATGGGCAGTCGGTGTGCTGTTTATGAGAGGGACGGGAGGGAGGGAGGAAGGGAGCGGTGGTGGTGGTGGTGAGGAGGAGGCAGTTGATTGAAATGAATACAATTGGAAAGCCAGAGGGATTTTTAAAGGAAAGAAATCACATCCAAAGTCTGGGCCCACCCACATGATTAAAATTCGTGCCAAGAGTTTTTTGTGGGGGATATGTGAACATTCAGTCGACAGAGCCATAAATACGAGTGTTAAAGCCTCATATTATGAGCAAATCGTTGCCATAAAATCCATGGCAAGGGGCACTGCTGCATGATAAATGTTGTATTATTATGAATACATTATTATTCTGCAAATCAGGACCAACCTGGAACCCGTAAACAGTATTGGTATCCAAATACTCTGATGTAGATTTCCACAAGAAACCACAGCGGTTGTATTCCAGTCTACTCTGGTTTTATTGGCTAATACAGCTCATCAGCTCTGAAGCTACTTCATGAAGAATGCACAGTACCCACTCAATACACACACTAACGGTGGCATTATATAGCAGTCTATCAAAAATTTAATTCCACATTAAAACATGGCTCTAGCCACTGATTTAAGCACTCATACTTTCATTGCGAAATGTCGTCGTCGTCGCAGTTAGATTTATGAGAGGGAAAAGGTGGCAAGACCAGAAGGTCAGTCGGCCCGTATAATTTATCCCCGGAGGTAATTTGTGATAACAGAGTAAATGTCGAGTCATTAGTCAACCATAATGCCTAAACTCACTCTAGAACCCCCCCACCACACACACACACACACACACACACACACACACACACACACACACACACACACTTCTCCCTATTGCCACCCTCAAGTGTCATTTTTTTTTCTCTATGCGCTTTGATCAGTATTGTGTCGGTAGATCAGCTGGGAGCACTAGGGGAGCAAATATAATAATATGATATATATCCTCTCTATTCATCCGGAGTGCTCAGACTCGATACTCCTCTTCCCTCTCTCTTGCTCTCTCAGCTGTGCCCGAGTCCCACTGGGCTCTGTGTGGCAGGGCCTCACACTGCAGGTAGCGTGTCGAGGAGAGAAAATGACTTTTCATCCTCAATACAAAAAAAAAAAAAAAAAACAAGCAGAAAAAAAGGTGAGAGAGAGAGAGAGAGAGAGAGAGAGAGAGAGAGAGAGAGAGAGAGAGAGAGAAACACGACAAGGGCTCAACCTTGAAGTAGCGTTTGATCATGGAGCGAGGCATTGTCTCTGCTCCCTCTCCCACTCTTCTACCACTCTCTCTCTCCCTCTCTCTCTCTCTCTCTCTCTCCCTCTCCCCCCACCCCCTCTCTCTCTCCCTCCTCTGCACAAGCCCCCCTGCAATCAGACCAGCTTTCATCTGTCAGTGTGACTGGCTCGCCTGCCGTCAACGACACCCGCCTACAAAGAGCCACAGCGGCACCCCCCACCACCCTTCGATACACATGCTCACACACACAGTCACACACACACACACACATTCACACCCACACACACACACACACACACACACATGCAGGGCCCTCGCTCCCACGTAGAGACAAAAGTGATGGGGAACAGTAGCATTTGTTCTAGCATCACTTAGGTCCAACTCCATCTGTGGGACTTCAAAACACAAACACCTTTTGATGGTGTGTTGTCCTCCATCCCCATTCCCTTACCAGCCTCGATTGGCCTTGCCTGATCCCCCCCCCCCCCAGTTCATTTGTAGATCTTCTCATGTAATCAATGACGTCTGTCCCTCATGTCATTATCCACCCTGGCTGCTCCCACACAGGACAATGACATGAAAGACTGGCCTTGGCTTCTTCTACTAATTCATCAATGCCCTCAAAGGCCTTTGACTGTCAGGTATTGACTAAAGCGGTGAGAGAGCTGCAGAAAGATACATTGGTATGCCCACATACACACACACACACACACACACACACGTTTGCATTCTGGCATCCAACTGTATGGAGGTCTATGAAAATAAACCTCTACTCAGATTCTGCTTTAAGATATACACCCCCCCCACACACACACACACACACACACACACACACACACACACACACACACACATACACACACACCCAACATACCCTTGCTCCACATCAAGGCCAATTGAAACGGTGGTGATTTGTTTAACTTAAGCGCTGGCATTTAATTTGGGGGGCATTTCCCTGAAGGGTGCTTGTCATGTCGTTTTCTCACCCCCCTCATTCCACCACGGATATGTGCTTTGTAAACAGCTTGTGTTGTTGTTTTGCATTAATTGTGAATGGTGCTAAATAAAAGGGTGTTTTTGCATGGGTCAGTGCAGTGCATGTGTTCATTTGGGCTGGCCAGTCTCAAACCTCCATCACCTGCAGAGGCTACTAGCTGGGCCCAGGACAGCCTGGACAATGTCTTCAGAGGACCTCAGGCTTGGTTCAAGTTAGATGTACTAACACACACACACACACACACACACACACACACACACACACACACATTCACAAATACAAATACAAAGACTCTCACACACATGCACATACCCCCCCAACACACACACACACACACACACACACACACACAATCATATGCACACATCACTCACATTCATGCATAAACACACACACAAACACACACACACACACACACACATAGTATACAAATAGTCACTCACTAACACTACTTGCATACACTGAGAGTGAGTGTAGCAAAAAGGGAAAAGAATTGTTGTCAGTCTAGTGTTATAAAGGACTTGTCTGAAGTCTCTCAGCGTGCTAGAAAGATGCCGGAGGTGCTATCGCCTCTGTTTGCCTCTGACGCCTCTCAAACATACCTGCCGGC